>CM022547.1:14652045-15218627 GCA_012273795.1 Dendrolimus punctatus | reverse complement strand
TAAACTCGTAACAATACCATAGGTCCCATGACATGTGTCAATCTGCCTGCATTTCCAAGATTGTGCATTTTGTGTGCCTCACATCATTCCAATGCCTAGAGAAGGCCCTCTCTTGGCGCAGGAATTTGCATTGGGTGCACATACATGGCGACCTGATACATTAGTATTGTTACGAGTTGCAGGAGTCGAGTTAAAATACCATTGGAATTATTATAGAATTTATTAAAACTGTTCAAACACGTATAGCACAGGTACAAATATAACTGAACACAATCAGTACAAACATGAAGCAGGATTCAATAACACGCGCAATATCCGTCACTATATAGATTATCGAATGTAAACACGATTCGCCTCGTAGTCAAGCGATAACCTCACGCTTGACTGCCGATCTCTCCATTGGGGCATTGCTTTATACTGTACAAATACAATAAGTCTCTCGGCCGCGTGGACTGAATTTCCAAAAATCACACCTGGCGTACTACCATCATAAAGGATTACAATACACAATAGGCTGCTTTTCTAATAACAAATTTTAAACACAAAGTAAACAAAAGCATTCCAAAAGTAGAAACGAACGAAAACAAGTTGTTGTTTTGATTTTGTTTACAGTTTTCACTCAAAAGCGAAAAAATACGGCGAAATTAGAAATTTTTGTAAAACAATACTCCACCATTGTTGTAGATATGTTGACCTTTCACAACTTCGATGCCAGTGAAGCGGCCCCGTCAACATTCTCACCAAAACGAAAATTTTTATTGTTTCTGGAATCGACGCAATAAATAATAAAAATTATTTACATAGCAATTTGAGTAACTCCTTATTTGTGTTATGTTGAGATGTTTTGAGAGAAGTACTGTCTTATGCACTTGATTTCACGTTCGCCAGATGTCTCTCCGACCAATGCTTAGAGATTCGTCTCTTCATTATGGCAGTCACGAAGTACCAGGTAGACCTTACCTAGATTCCAAATATCTCAAGGAAAATAATAGGTAAGTTTTTATTAGGTCATAAAATGATTGTAATAGCCAGGGCAATAGCGGCTACTAGCTTCTGTTAAAATCTTATCAATCCAGCAACTGTCCCAACAGGCTGCTCTTTACTGGATACGTTACAGATAAGCACGTCAGCCAACAAATTTTATTTATGTGACAAACGTATAAAATTTAAATGTCTGTAATTTTCATTACCTACATTGCAACCTTGCAAAGTAATGACTTACGTACTTCACATTTAATGGTTTTATTCATGTTTTAAATTTGTTAATATTGTTACGACTTACAGGACTCGAATTAAAACTATAGAGTTTATTAGAACTTTACAAACCCGTATAAAACAGGCAAAATTATAACTTGATACAACAAGTAACATTGCACGATTCAATAACACGCGCAAATCCGTCACAATATTGCTAGTCGAAAACACTACATACGTCTCACTCGTATCGTAGTCTTTGCTCGACTGCCGCACCCCTTCGTTCGGGCACTTTTCATACAAAACTGAATAACAAAATAAAAGACCGCGTTCACCGAGTCAGTTCACACATCTAGCAAGCTTTGACGCAATTCAATAACAACAAGGATTAGTACGACAATAATGACAGCCATGAAACAAGTTCAACGAAAGATGTTTTTTATTGCAATTTTTAAACACAAAGTAAACAAAAGAACTGCGAATGCAGTAAAGGTAATAAATTGCGTTTTACGACACCAGGTGTGCTCATTTCTTTGTCGACATGTAACAATATTAAAACACAATTACAGTAGTGTTAAGGCCAAAGCCTTACCACGTAAAATAAAAATAAAAAACTCAAAATTGTCATTGACAGTGACGTCTTGTAATTAATGTCTTGGCGTTTCCCGTTTCTCTTCAAAAGTAATAATTTAAAGGGCCTTTTCCGTGCTCCAATCCAGTCCAGTCTGTTTGTATGTGGTTCATTCGTCTTGTAAGAAGAAGGAACACGGGCCCCCCGACGAAGGTCGCGGCATCACAAATCAAGCAAGTCGCACAAACGCTTTTCCCAACCGAAAGAAAACCAGTACGTACAATCCACCCCGTTTTTAACCCAATCAGAATGACACTAATAAAGACAATGTTGTGATGTTCTAACAACGACATATGTATTTCTACTATCCATTTTTTTTTAAGGCGGGGGTTTAAGCACGCACGCACATTTAGCCAAGACCTGCGTTACTTGATTTCTTCTCGGGCCATCTGCATATCTGTAAGCAAACCACATTTATTACCCGCCGGCATTTAAGCTAATACATTGGAGCTCTTTTATGACCACCTTATTTTGCTTACTTTGTGTTTAAAATTTGTGATTGGGAAAAGAGCATATTGTGTATTCGAATATTTATGGTAGTCATTAGCCAGGTGTGATTCTTGGAAAATTCATTCCACACGGCCGAGAGACATATTGTAATTGTGAGAAAGTATATATGTGGTATAGATATCTATCATATCTTTATAATGCCACACTCACCGCATGTGCGCCCCCTAAGTATACATGTATTGTATACATAGGTGATTTGTTTTGTTATCGGTCACCACACTCAAAAAGTGTGACTTGAATTAATATCAAAGAAAAAAATACTGCATAATTAAAAAATAAATAAATAATCATAATTGCATAAGCCGAGTGCCTCGAGGCGTTTTAGTTGTATTGGCATTGCCATGTAACCAGTTTGCGAATAACTCCTGTGTCTACATTCCGTAGCCAATCTGAACATAATTTTATTATGAATACAAGTAAATTTGGCAATAGGGGCGACGAGGGTAAGTCGATGTATATTACTTCAAATGAGCCGTGAATCTGTTTGCTAAAATGGCGGCGGGGAATTGTACAATTGCGGCAATACCGCGAGAATAATGGCCGGCTTTTAGCCTCGATAAATATTATTAACGTAAAACAATTTTCATTTGCAAGAAAGCATTTGAACGAATTACTTTTAGTGCTTTGAACTTTAATGTAAAATTACAGTAATATAAAATTATTAGTAGTTAAAATATACTTTGGTTTTTATTACTTTTTCTTACTTATAATAGGTTTTAGTTAGTTTTTATGTTTAGACGATTATTTGAAACATTTTGTACTTTAATATGTAGATGGAAGGATCTCTTCGGTGATGGACCTTGAATCTATAGGTAACTGTAAGAAAATGAATAGTCATAAACAGATTAAAAAGTATCTAAAATTAAATAGTATAATTAAAAAATCCAGAAAACTCTTAAAAGCACAAGTATTAAAGAAAAAATTCTATTCTTTGAAAAAAGATAAATACCATTCAGTAATTGATACATTAAATTCACAATTATCTGACAATCTCTGCACATATGAAAAAGAAACAAAAAAATTAGAAACTGAAATATTGAATCTTCAGTTTCAATTAAATTCAATTAATCTAAAATATGATGAAATGTGCAAACAGTTAAATATGACTAAAAATACACTAACTTCACCACCTCTGGATAATATTAAATGCAAATTAGTCAAATCTGTCATTTCAGACAATTTGACTAACAGCAAAACATGTCAACCATGTCATTATTCTTTAAATAAGTTAGTAAATAATTCAGTTCTTATTTACTCTGATAAAATTGGACAAGGACTTGGTTCATTGCTGGGATATGACTTGCCAAATCATCAGGTGTCCAACTTATGTTCACCCGGGGCCAGTTATAACTATTTAATTGACAGTTTAAGCACATCTAATCTAGACAAAAAATCAACAATTGTAATTCATTATGGGGATAGCTTATCTGTCAAAAAGATTTGAATTTATTAATTTATAATTTGACCCATCGTCATAGTGACATTATTGTTTATTTTGACCTAAATAAATTTACTAATAGTAAATTTAGGCTAAACAAAGATACTATGTATCTGCCTTTTAAGTTACGAAGACGTATAGCTACTTTGATAGCATTTAATATACAAAATCATGACAAAGTTATGTATGATATAACTGATATATTATATGACATAAATTTTAATAATAACATTAATGTTTTTAATATTAACTCTACTGCAATTCCTAGCACTTTAAACTGCTAGATATGACCAACGCTAAACCTACTTCTAATTTAAATATAGTTCACCAAAATATACAGGGTTTAGCAGGTAAAGATTTAGAAATTGAACTCTTTTTAAAAGAACATAAGGTTCATGTCCTATGTATTACAGAACATTGGCTTAAACCTTTTCAAGTCATAAACTTCATAGAGAATTATACAGTGATAAGTGCATTTGTAAGAAAGTCCGCTATACGTGGTGGATCACTTATCTTTGTAGCAAATGATGTAAAATGTAAAGAGCGTAGAGACATTATGTCCCTTTCTGTTGAACGGACTGTGGAGGTTTCCTGTATTGAGCTTGAGCGCTATGTAATTGTCTGCGTCTACCGACCCCCCACAGGAGATTATAATGTATTTGAAAGCACAATGGAGGACTTATTAAGAAAATTAAATAAAACTAATAAATTGCCTATAGTTTGTGGGGATTTTAATGTTAATTTGTTGGAAATGTCATCAACTCGTTCCAAGATCATTAATCTTTTCAAATCGTTCAATCTTAAACATGTCTTTAATGAACCTACGCGTATAACTGCTAATTCAGCAACCTGTTTGGACAATATATTTTGTAGTTGCGAAATAATCGACAAATCAGTCTTAGATGTACTACGGTCGGATCACTGTGGCCAGTTTATATCAATACCTTTTGATAGTATTAAAATCAATTCTAAATTAACCTGTAGGGCAGTGAATAATTATCGCTTAAGAACCTTTAAAGATAATTTATCCAAAAAAATTCCTACTTTGGATCTCAGCAGCGAAGATCCAAACAACTTGTTTAGTAATTTCTTCGACATTATACAAGCTGAATTTGAAAACACATTTAAAACCAAAATAATCAACAAAAGTAATAAACTTAAGTTTAGTGATTGGGCTACGAAAGGTATATATAAAAGTCGAATGAAACTGTATGAGTTATACAGTGAAAAACAATTTAATCAAAATCCAGACTTCCTTCACTATATTAAAAAGTACTCTAAGACCTTTAAAAGAGTGTGCATCGCTGCCAAATCTCTATATTATAGTAAGAGAATTAAAAAATCTTCAAATATCATTAAGACAACTTGGAGTGTTATAAATGATGCTTCCGGCAAGAGTTCACGTCGAGATGATGCAATTCAACTTGTAATCAACAATAACACCATTAGTAATAACTTTGAAATTGCACAAACATTTAATGAATACTTTAGGGATATACCAAATTTAATAACTAGCTCTTTGTCATCATCACCACTGGAAGCTGAGCTGCTGATGATACAGTGCGTTGATCGATGTAATATCACATTCAAATTTAATCATATAGATACAGATGATATTGTAAAAACGTTTAAATCGTTAAATATTAAAAACACAGCTGACTTTTGGGGTATATCCTTAAAAGTATTAAGTGACTTAATATGCACTATTGCGCTACCACTAGTACAAATATTTAATCGATGTGTAGATAAAGGAGTATTTCCTGACTTAATGAAAGTTAGCAAAGTTATTCCTATATTTAAAAGTGGAAACAAAAACGACCTCTCCAACTTTAGCCCAATTTCTATTTTACCAACCTTAAGCAAGGTTTTCGAAAAAATAATTTTAAATCAACTGCTCTCACATTTTAATATTAATAAATTAATTCATGCAAAACAGTTCGGGTTCACCAAAGGTCGTTCCACTACCGATGCAGGTGTTGAGCTTCTAAAACACATTTATGGTGCTTGGGAAGGGACACAGAATGCCATTGGTGTATTCTGTGACCTGTCCAAGGCATTCGATTGCGTTGAACACGTGACCCTCCTGAAAAAGCTCAATTATTACGGTATTTATGGCGATTCTCTCAATCTTCTGTCGTCTTACTTAAACAATAGATCCCAAAGCGTTGAAATTAACAATATCAAATCTCGTGAGACTGGCATATCTATGGGTGTGCCTCAGGCTCTATTCTAGGTCCCTTCTTGTTTTTGATATATATTAATGATTTGCCATATTTTATTAATGATATGTGTGAGGTAGTGTTGTTTGCTGATGACACGTCACTTATATTTAAAGTAGACAGAAATAAACAGAACTTTGACGACGTAAACAACGCCTTAACCCAAATATCTAAGTGGTTTACCGTAAATAACTTATCACTCAATCCGAATAAAACTAAATGTGTTAAGTTTGTTATGCCCAATGTAAAAGAATACGATGTTAATATTTCCCTTAACGACACTAGACTGAACCAAGTCGATTCAACTGTATTCTTAGGCATTAACCTAGATCAGAAACTCCAGTGGGGCGCTCATATATCTAGTCTCTCAGGAAAGCTTAGTTCTGCTGCATATGCGGTCAGAAGAGTTAGGCAGTTCACTGACGAAGAGACTGCTAGACTAGTTTATTTTAGTTATTTTCATAGTGTCATGTCCTATGGTATTTTACTTTGGGGCAACGCTGCTGACTTGGAGACTATATTTGTTTTACAAAAAAGAGCCGTAAGGTCAATTTACAACCTCGGCCCTCGGGTGTCTCTTAGGGAACGCTTTAAGGAAATCGGTATTATGACGGTCGCCTGCCAATATATTTTCAATAATATAATTTATATTCGTAATAATTTGAGTGCCTACAAGCGGTATAAGGATGTTCACGATTTCAACACCAGGCATTGTAATAAACTGATATTGCCATCTTTTAGATTACAAAAAGTATTGTCTTCTTTCTTGGGGGTTGGTATACGCTTCTTCAATAAGATTTCGAGTGAAATGTTAGATCTGCCCTTCACTAAATTCAAAATCAAAATAAAAAGTATCTTGCTTAAAAAGGGATACTACACTATTGAAGAATATTTAAATGACAAAACTTCATTTACATAACAGCTCGCTCCAACCTCTTATACTGTGTTTTGTACGAGTATAACCTTTTTATCTTGCCGTACTTCTAAGGAATATATGGAGATATGTTGCAAAAAAAATAATTACGTTACGTCTTTATATTTATAACTATAATTATTTTCTATCTTTTTATTGCGCTTTTGTCTTATTGAATATGCACTGTTTGCTACAACTCCATTAATTCTTCAAAAGTTATTCTGTAACATAATTCTGTATTAAATTAAAAAAAAAGTACTTAAATGTAAAAAATAGAACAACAAATATAAAGAAAAACAATTTTTAGCTAGACGTGTTGCTGGGGAGTTTGTTGCCGCTTCTTCTCCTTAACAGCAATAACACGTTGCGAAGCGGTGTACATAGACTAGGAAGTAAAATTAAATTTTAACCTATATGTATGACCTTCAAAAAGTGTTCTCCAGTGGAACTTATTTTGAATAAAAACTTTTGAATTTGAATTTGAATTTGATGTTCCTTAATTTAAACATCATGAAATAATATAATTGTGTAAAATATTTTATGATTTTTGTGATGAGAAAATCCTATTGACGGAGTTGTCATCATTTGGACACGTTAAGGGAGTATAGGGACTCGATGCTGAAAAGGACTTTTGTTCTCACTTTGTCAACTGCCGATCTGCGGAAATCCTAACGGACTGCTTATAAGATATAAGCAGAAAACCGGATTTGTAGCAAAAAAAGAAGCAACTTTAAGAGTCACTATTGAAAAATACAATAAACTTCGCTCGCGTTGCCCTCACGCTCTATTGGTTAGTGAATTGCCGCAGTACCTACGACAGTCAGGGTTATATTCGCCTATCCCATAGAACGATGTATAGGGATGAAAAGTATTCCAAGTGTTAACCCGGGATATAAACTGCCTCTGTGTCAAGTAGTTTTCACGTAATCCTATTACAGATAGCCAGACAACTATTCTGAAAGTTGCATTTTTGAAATCGACTGGTCCTAATGAGCTTCCTAATAAATGTAAGCATTTTGGATTTTTTTAGTTTCTTTCAAATATACAGACATAAAACTGAAACAAAGCTCTACAATAGTATTGACCACAGAGCTAAGAAAGTAGTCGCGCGTCTGCCGCCGCACCCGGGATGGTCTCTGCTCTATGGCACTTACAAATAAAAATTCAAAATTAATCAAATACTAAAAACAAACTATATATACAATACAGAATTAATATAGAAAATCTAGTGCCAGACAAAATTTAAAACATCTTTTCGTCATTCCATACTTTTTTTATGTTTGCTTGTGGATAAACTGTCAAACGGGTCCACTAGATGGCAAGTGACTGCCGTCGCCCATGGACATCTGCAACACTAAGGGAGCCGATGCGTTGCCTACCTCGTTGAGGCTTTAGATATCTGTTTACGTCCTTCTTGAAGAGCCCCATGTTGTAGCGCTCTGGGGAAACCGCGGCAGGCAGCTCGTTCCATAGCTTGCTCACGTTTGGCATAAAGAAGATAACGCCACGTACAGTACTTAAATAATAAAAGCAGTCGACATGTATTGTTTCTTGAAATATTTACCATACATCATTTGCCTGACTGGAGGGCTACCAGCCCTGGTCTAAAGCATGTCGCCATAGCAACCTTGACTTGTGTTTCGGCAGTAGTCTCCCTTAAGAGAGCAGCAGCGCATTTGTAGCACCTTTGGTGTTGCAAATGTTCATAGGCGATGGTAACCGCTTTCCATCAAGTGGGCCATCTGCCTGACTGCTGAATTCCTGCAATAATAAAATAATAAAAAATCTTTTCTTTCTCAATCACCCCCACCCACCCTTCGCTTTGCCTACGGAACTCGAGAAACACTAGTCCGACCCGCGCTTAGCCCTTTATTTTTTTCCTCTCTTTGAATAGTCGAGTGGTCGGATTCGCAATCGGGACGCGGTGGCTCGTTTAATCATTTATTAAATCGCAAAATATTTACCACTCAAAGAGAATTTATAAACATCGATTCGTCCGACTAGTGATGCGCGATGATCGATATAATTTATATCGATATATAAGTATATTATTGAATCGCATGGAAATAAACCTCTCATTTCAACAGCAGCCCCAAGAACAAACCTATTTATGAAAAACTGTTACGCGATGTGCATAAGAACATTTAATAAAATTGCCTCCATCGATTAAAGAACTGTCGTTGAAACAATGTAAAAAAAAGCTAAAAATATGGTTACTGGAAAAAATTATATACTCTATTAATGATTTCCGTAAATATGAGAAAGAGATGCTATTTTAATACTATTTAACGTTTTATTTATATTTTTGGTTTTTGACATTTAATTAATTTTGTTTTCTTGACATTGTTTTATTAAATTTACCAAGTATGTTAGAGAGATTTCATCCTTGCGATGGACCCTAACGATCGATGTAATCAAATAACAAGGTGTAATTTTTACAGATTTTAGTTGGTTCGATTACCGGTGAAGCAAGAGAATTTTCGAAAATCTTTGAATGCACTTTTATTTCTTTTCAAAAATAGAAAAATCTTTCTTTGGAGTACAATTTCCTATCTCTGTTATTTAGAGTACTTTCCTTCTAGGTGGCATTAAAAAAAACCCAAGCAAAGCAAATTGTGTTTCTGTTATGGGTAATATATAAGGCACCATTCTGGGGCTGATCCCAGACACCCAGCAGGCCACAAATCCAAAGAAGAGGGCGTTGTACTAACTGAAATGTCTAAAAAAAAGTGTGCGTGTACTAGTGTACACACCTAAGAGTTGAAGCTTTTTAACTATATGCAACTTTTCTTCTCACAATCCATCTTGCGTAGCAACGAGTTGTTGACAGATGGCGTGACGCGTGGCGCGTAACCGAAAATGTGGCGGTAAATTTTTTACCAACGCCGATAAAGAAGTTTCACTTCAATAATAATATCCAAAACATAACAGTTTTTAAAAAGCACTATTAATAAAAAAAAATAACAATAGGTAATAGACAATATTACATACATACATAACTTCCCGCCAGGTCCCTTGCGGGGTAGGCACGAACAACAGAGCGCCATTTAGGCTTATTCTTACACACCTGACTTGCTTGTTTGACATTCATAGCTCTTGTCATGCACGCTCGTCTGTTCTTGAGGCTCCTGACATCACCTTCTGCTAGTACACGATCAATTTGATCATGGAAGGTGTGTCGTGGCCTTCCGCGACTTCTGCATCCATCCACTTTTGCATTGTATATCTGTTTAGTCATTCTTCCATCATACATTCTTTCCACATGCCAGACAAAGACAATACTCTTTTATAAAAAAAAACCACCCAAATTATAATATTGGTTAAAAAATATAAAATCTTGTAGTCCGCCGACAGTGGAACCTAGGGTCCAAACTACCAGTGTATTCCGTGATATTAGTCACATGCATCGCCACCCGGTGCGAGCTGTCGACGCCGATGCTGCCCTCGCGCGGACTGTCAGTGCAACTTCCTACAACGCACGCGCCGCATCTACTTTCTGTTTTTTCGTCCATTTCCATTGTTCAAGTGTTTTTCAAAATTGTATATCCTCCAGCCAATCAATAAATCGTGCCAGAGACTGATTTACAATCCACAATCGAAGGGTTCCCACAGCAAACAACGTAAGTGCTTGTATTTCGCCTTTTCCAAATTCCACATTCTAAAGAGATTGTTTGTTATTTATTATTTTATAGTTACCAAGCTGAGAGACAGGCTGACGGCCCATTTGATGGAAAGCGGTTACCATAGCAACACCAAAGGCGCTACAAATGCGCTGCTGCTCTCTTAAGGGAGGCTGGAACCTGATCACTAATGCCAGAACACAACTCAAGTTTATTATTGCGACATACTTAAGACCAGGGGTGGTAGCCATCCAGAAGGGTACTCTACCACCTGGCTGTGGGTTATTTTAACGCCTTACGACAGGCCGCCCGGCCGCAGGAAATTGTATTGTTTCTCCGTGTCTGCACAGAGGAAAATAAATTCCCAGTCAATTTCAGTCATTTGCAAAGTTTGTTCTCATGTTACGTAAGAAAAGCGTTTCCTTCCCATTTTCCACGACCGCAGCGCATTTCCAAATGCAACCGGCGCCCTCAAATTGCATTCGCAACTCTATTTTACTTGCAAACCATTCAACAGACATACAACCTCATCCAAATGGTCTTTTATTGCCCTTTTACTGTACAGAAATGGTTTTTTTTTTACGAACTTACAATAAATTTCAAATATAATCATTTTCTATTCTCTAGCATTGATTTCCAGGGGTCAATAAACAATTTAGTCAAAACCACAACTGCTGTAGTATAATACTGTGTTGCAGTTGTGAGCGCACTTCTAGACAACTCGTTTGATAAACAATTTAAAAAATATATATGTTTCAAAACAATATATATATATATATATATATATATATATATATATATATGTATATATTGTTACGAGTTGCAGGACTCGACTTAAAATGCCATTTGAATTATTATAGAATTTATTAAATCTATACAAACACGTATAACATAGGTACAAATATACACAAGCAGGCCACACGTAATGTACGATTCAATTACACGCGCAAAGTCCGTCACTAACATATTGCTTCGTGTGTGGCAATCGTTAGACTGCCTCATTCCTCCATTGGGGCATTGCTTTATTAACAAATACAACATGTCTACTCGACCGCGTAAACTGGAATTTTCGAAGAATCACACCTGGCTAATGACTACCATAAAAGATTACAATACACAAAGTAAACAAAAGAAGGTGGTCATTAAAGAGTTCCAATGTTATTAGCTCAAATGCCAGCGGGTAATAAATGTGTTTTATTTACAGATATGCAGGTGGCCCGAATTGTATGTGGTGTGTATGTGTGTTGAAGTGAACGAGCGAATGAGTGGTTACAGACAGACCGAGAAGAAATTAAGTAATACAGGTCTTGGATATAGTTTTGGCTTACGTGAATATTGTAAAACGTATTTATATATATATATATCTATACATATAATAAAATTGTAGAGGTTGAATTTCTGTACAATGAAAAAAATGCTAAAAACCGAGTGAGGGGGGGGGGGGATGTAAGAAGTGAAATAGAACTAATTTAGATTTTTTTAGAATTTTTTGTTTCTCTGTTTGTCTGTTTGTCTGTCTGTTTGTACCGGTTAATCTCCGAAACGACTGGACCGATTTACATGAAATTTTGTATGGTGATAGCTTATATCCCTGGTCAACATATAGGATACTTTTGATCCCGAAAAATTAAATAGTTCCCGAGGGATAGTTAAAAAGCTTTAATTACTTAAACAGCTTATAACAGACTAAAAGTAATTTCTCTGCAACGTAACATAACAGAAGCGGAAAATTTGACAGGGTGTGGTGTCTGTGAGAGAGTTTTATCTTATATATATAATATATAAAGCAGATAAGTTTGTTCCTTTGTTTGTTTGCTTGAATGCGCTAATCTCAGGGACTACTGGTCTGATTTGAAATTTTTTCAGTGTTAGATAGCCCATGTATTGAGGAAGGTTACAGGCTATAAACCATCACGCTAAGAGCAATAGGAGCGGAGCACCATTGAATAATGTTTCGAAATTGCGGGTGTTTTTAACTTCCTTTCCACGCGAACGAAGTCGCGGGCAGAAGCTAATCTTATATATAAAAACGAATCGCAAAATGTGCTGGTAAGCACGTAACTTGAGAACGACTTTACCGATTTTCATATATGTGTGTGTGTGTGTGTGTGTGTGTGTGTGTGTGTGTGTGTGTGTGTGTGTGTGTGTGTGTGTGTGTGTGTGTGTGTGTGTGCGTGTGCGTGCGTGCGTGCGTCTTTTAGGAATTCAGAAAATATGGCGGTGCGAAGTTCGCCGGGTCAGCTAGTCTTATATATAAGAGTATAGTAATACAAAATTAAATTAAATACCGCTTTGAAAATGTTCACAAGGTTTTTTTTAATGTCAAAATTGTGTACATTCGCTAAACTATTTAGTGACGAACTTTGCGCGTGTTATTGAATCGTGATTTACGTTTGTACTGGTTGTGCTCAGCTATATTTGTACCTGTGTTATACGTGTTTGTATAGTTCTAACAAATTCTATAGTAATTCCAAAGGCATTTGAATTCGAGTCCTGCAACTGGTAACAATATTATTATTTAAGTTATATTAATTTTAAAAGTTCTGTATGTTTTATAAGATTTATAACATTTTTAATGTTCGTTCTTCTGACAAATTAATCAAGATGATATTTCAGTTTATCATGACACTGAAATAGCCAACCAACTCCGATCAGGAACAATGCTGTATGTCATTTGGACGCAGCAGGGATTTACAGGAATCGACATAGAGGATTTAAAGACGGGCCCTTATTTGACTGCAGTGCTGGCATCTGGCGCGGCGCCAGGGAACTTCGGCCAATTGAATCATAGCTTCATTCGAGGGGAGACGGGGGCAATCTAAGTTATTTTGCAGTGCATTCAAGGACATAGTGAATTAACTTTTTTATAATATTACGAAGCCGTAGTAGCCTAATAGTTAAGTGCAAATAAATTTTGCATTTCAATTACCTCCATTTTTTTTTGTTCCATTAATTTCATTTTTGCCTTCATTTCGTTCATGTTATATTAGATCATACACCACTTTTTCGTGTGGAGGATATTAAAATTAAATAAAGCGGAGCAGAGCAACACTGAATATTTTTGATTTTGATTTTCGGTAGTAGTATGTATGTCAGGTATTAGAACGGTATTTGCATAAATGTTTAAAATATTCTAAGACAACCAGGTATATTACAGCATGTAGTTGGTTTGTTGAACCTTAACTAGTCTTCTGACCTATGTGCTTAATGTCACAAGTAATTGACAGACCCGAAGTGCTGAGCTGGCCAATCTGTCTTGGACAGCGTGGCAGGCACACGGCGCATGCCCCTGCTGATGACATACCAGTGGGACACTGCTCACTGTAAACACTTGGTCACTACAACTTGCTTTGGTATATTTAAGAATTATTCCAAAATTATATGAAAAGGTAACTTTCTGAAATAAACTCGCATAGATCATCTGAAATGGAGTTGGACGGGACATATGCTACGTTGCAAAATAAATAAATCGAGCAAGCAAGTAACCTTATTACCAATTAACCCAATAGGGGACATCAGAAGACAGGGGCGTCCAAAAACAAAATGGAACGACGATATCCGTCTAACCTTGGGACCATACTGGACCAGAGTTGCCGAAGACCGAGTTCAATGGAAAGAGCTGGAGGAGGCCTATGCCAAGAGGCACGCCGAACTGCGTGATATACTATAACATAAGAAACAAAATAGAAAAAGGAAAAATGTTAAATTGCATGCATTCGGAATAAAAGGGCTTTATTATTATTATTAACTTTCTGAAATGGAATAACATTTAAAAAAAAAGCAAATATTTATCCTTTTATGATAACTCTTTTACAATGCAGACTGTCAACCTCTGGAATGCATTATCTCTTACCGTCAGAGAGGCCAAAACATTACCTACATTTCGGAACTCGCAAATTACCATCTGTTCTTATATAAATATGTCTAATATATTAAACAGTCACTTATTTATCTATTGTTAATATAGAATGCTTGTCATATACAATGTTAATAAATATATTTAGATTTTTTGTATATACGTATATAATTATATTTATATATGTATTAAAGTTATAAATTAGTGTAAGTACGTGTTAGCTTCCATCCAGCAACATTGTACATTTTTCTTTTATCAGTAAATATCAGCCTGTGTTTGACGGCTGGTAACTCTATTATTATTTTAAAAAGAGGGTAGAACAACAATACAATGGAAACATTTTTGGCATTGGTGGTTCCACTTGTAGACCTAAAAGAGCTGTCCTCTTTGAAAACGCGCAATAGGATATAATTACTATTCAATAGTAATGTAAAAGGAGATATGATAGAGAATAGTTGACTCAGTTGTGGTAACTAAATTGTGAACTGCTTATTAAAATGTAAGTAAAAGCCATGCTAATTGTTTTGTTGCATAATATTATGTTAAAGGAAATAGATGATTATGTTCGTAAATCAACCCATTAAACTTAGAACTGTGGCTAACATACGTATATTTAAATTGTACAGTTCTATCTTTTTTCTGCTCCAACTACATCGCCAGATTAGTGAAGAATTTCTTTAAAGCTGGGTTGCCTGGAAGAGGTCGCGTTTAGCGATAAGGCCGCCTGTTGTTTTGCCAACAAGTGTTGTAATTATGTGTCGGCGAACCATCGCCAAGGATGATATATTGACAATGACACTTTAGCGGAGTGTTGCATATCTATGGTTGCAGGCGACCACCATAATAACAGAGACATGTTTTTGGGCGTTGTTGATCAAAATACTAAATAGTACTTTTGATATTGGATATACGAGGTGGTGTGGTCGCAGGGGCATCGAATGTGCAACAAATCGCTATTATCAAAGTGCATTGTGATTTAGAAAAGATGATTGTTATTTAAACAAATGAAACACTACTACTATTGGCAAAGATCACGAAAGATGTCAATTCCATGAATATACCCATATACATTATGCCATGCCATGATAACTTCTGATGAATAGGCTCGTCATGAGCTTATGCGGCTCTGATGAGCTTACATATGCATTTTGTTTGTGTATTTATTTATTTTAGTGGGCAATAAAATGTTACCCACCTGTCTATATCTATTTTTATATTTGTACGAAGCAGAAAGACGTTATCATACTTAAAAAGTATAGTTATAGTTGTAAGCGCTAGAAAAATGTACAATTTTTTAAAAGAATTTAACTTTTTCGGTGCAAGAGAGCGATAGATTTACTTTGATATTTGATACCAGTGCCACCTACTGATTCCAACACAAAAAAAACATTAAAATCGGTTCAAGAGATTAGGAGGATCCCAGAATCCCAACGCCAACTACCGGGTACAATTGTGGATCTTAACCATCCGGGGAAATTCATCAAAATTGGTAGTCTTTCTCAAGTTGAGCATCTAAATAAATTTGTACGGTTCATTTTTATTTACATAGAAGATTTAAGTGAACAATAGAAAGCAAACTTTAAAAAAATTAAATAAATACTGTATCTTTATAAAAATAAACTAAGTTATCTCGACCGCGACGCGCTCGCTTCGCTCGCTCGGCTCGTGCGCTTTGGTCTACACAAAACCTAACCTAACCGACTGTTCGTGTGTATATAAGATAAATAGTGAATGGTTACCAGTCGGTTCTGTACAAAAAAAACGTCTCGGCGACAAAATTACCAGATCATTGTTGTGAATTTTAAACTTCAATAATTAATTGAATATGTATTTTTTCCACTCCAAACCAATTTCAGTTGTTATAAATAAGTCTTAAATATATTCCTAAACACATTAACCATTAAAATGATCCAGGAAATCATCCGGGGATATATATGTAAACCCAACCCCCAACTTTATCAGTTCTTCAGCAATATGCAAACTTACTGTTTGAACAATCAGAATGTCAGAAGAAAAACTATAATTCACGAGAACTCCTCGTAAATAGTTCATGGATGACGATTTATAATCTGTATTCTTCAACTACAGATTAGACAGTTATTATATCCCAATGAACTTTTTTTTAAATGTTGAATTAGCACCGAATGGTATTTAAATATTACTTATATTATTCATATCGGCAAGGTATTGAAATTATAGTATTTTTTCGTACTGTCATTAGGTATGGATAGTATATAATACGAAGCATGAAATTGTAGTACAAATACTATAATTTATAGTACGAAATCTAGCCCTGAACTGTTCTCAAGTGTTCTATTCATTACTATTTTTTTCTCATTCTACCTAAGCAAATCGTTATTAACCTAAAAAGAGACGCACCTACTAATTTATTCATATCTGTGTCTCATTTATACTTTAAGAACTTATACGGGAAAGAACGAGATGCACCTAATAATGATAAGGTAACAAAATTAAAAGCATTTAAGATGCGCACAAATTACGAGACGCGTGAGACGCGGCCGGAAACGCGCCAAGAATCGGACGCGGCTTTTGTGTTGCCAATTTTTCTTAGGGAAAACATGCTATATCAACTCATTTAAGCGTTCGATTGGCGCGAATTTGTAAAAAGTGCTGAAAATAAAGTAATAAGCCTGGATACTTTTTAGTTTATTACAAATACTTGTTTTTGAGGATAATATTCCAATACACGTGTGTCCTCCATGCCAGTGACCAAGACCAAAATCAAATGAATATTTTTAATTTAAAATTTTTCTTATATCTAGTCACAATATTTAGTATTTAAATGGATTTTATTTAGTGAACCAATTTAGCAAAATTTTACTGAATGCTATATACATAGACAAAATGAGGATATACATAGACAAAACCTTTTTGTTACAATAAGATTTCTGCCAGTTATCTTTTAAAGCTTTTCCACATTCTTGCGAGAATGTCCGCGAGATCTTGCAGCTGTGAAGGCAAGAAGTTCTCGCGAGAACTCTATGCAAGCTAATGTATGTAGGCTTTACCGCAAGCCGCATAAAAGAACTTCGTTCCAATAAAAACTAAATAACAGTATGTTATTTAATAATAGATAATCAATGCTGTTATTTTTGGATAACAGTAACAGGAGTAACAGATAATTAAATTAACCTGTCATGACTCACCTCTAAAGCTGACTCGAGTGTTCATAACATAGAATTCTAAATTACAAACAGACCTTACAAAATAAACCATTTAATGTAACCTTAAACCTATCGCCTGGACGGTCTACGTGAAACTGAAAAATAAATAAGGCATCTTGGCCGTCGAATAAAACAGAACCGCGATGTAGGATGGCCGTAGCGCCATCTAGTTCTCGACGGAGGTTTATACATATTCTTACTTCATGAGAGAAAAACATTCGTTCATCGTATGGTCCTAAAGAATATTGGTACATGAAGAGATATTGATGTAAACGTACAAACACATTTTCCACAAATTAAACACATGCCTTGTGACTGAAACAACCACGCGACTATATTATTACAAACATAATTATACACACATAAATAAACAAAAGAGCTGATAAATTGATGAGATCATTTACTATTTCTGGCAATATAAAATGTTTTACGTTATATTTCACCCCAGAACACTCTTCTTCATTCAGCCAGTAAGCTTTCAAACAGGTAACACTGTATTGTAAGCAGTATAAGAATGTTCACAACTTCAACACTGGTGCTGCCATCTTTTAGATTACAAAAACTATTGTCTTCTTTCTTGGTGGTTCGTACACACTTCTGCAATAAGATTCCGAGTGAACTGATAGCTCTGACTTTCACCAAATTAAAACGTATCTTGCTAAAAAAAAGGGTGGCCACCTTTTATTGAGGAAAATATAGTATTTTTGTTTTGTAACCATAAAAGTATAGTATACTTTTGGGATAGCTACAGGAAACAATAGTACACAATATCTATTTTTCATTAAAAATATTTTTAAAAAAATCGAATTTCCCATGTGTAATTTATTAATACTTTTTGGTTTGGCCAGCAAATATCTATAATATTACTTTTGAAATCATCTTTTGTCGGTACAATGACTATATTACTTGTGTATAATATTGTTACAACCTAGGCGCCGGCAAGGACAAATTCCACGAACAGATTTGTGGAAGCACATTTAATACCCGTCGGCATTTGAACTCATGATAGTTCTTTTTAGATCGTCTTCTTTTGTTTACTTATTCATTGGCATACGTTTCTAGAGAACAGCCCGTTGTGTTATTGAACTCATTTATGGGCGACTCGTTAGCCAGATGTTTCGGATTACGATACGGGCACATTGCATTTGTGCAGTATAAAATGATGGCCTGGTTGAGGGAGCGGGCAACCTTGCGAGAACCACGATGAAGACAAGACGTATTTGCATAACGAGAATCTAAGAGTGACGGATTTTGCGCATTTTATTGAATTACGACCTGCATTACGTTTGGACTTGTTGTGTTCGGTTATATTTGTAGTACCTGTGTTATACGGGTTTGTATAGTTCTAATAAACTCTATGATAATTTCAAAGGGATTGTAATTCGAGTATCGCAACTCGTGACAATATATAGTACAATTGGATAAAATATAGTAGGATACTATATATTAGTTATATTTGTTCAAATTTTATTACATTAAATCGCATTGGAATTCGAAAATTGCCAGAAAAATTCCCGCGGGATTCTCAGCATAAGAAGAGTTAAGTCTAAGAATCAGCTGTCGAACAGTGAAAACCGCGACGATACGTGAATCCCGAACAAACAGACAATCAATCTAAAAATAAATCGCATCGTTTGTATACTCTGTTTCAGTCGTTTTTTTTAAAACCTTCAATGTACAGCAAAGTATGCATGTAAAGCAAATAAATTATCCGCTTAAACCTCATTTAAAACCATTCCCCTTCCATATACTTTATTTTTATTATAAACTGAGCAACAAAGAGCAGAAAACCCTGAAGATGTCAAGAGATGGCGCCACCGGTGCATGCGGTCGACTGCACTTCAAAGCTGTCAACAAAACCTCTCTCTCAACCGACACGTGCGTGCAAGTTAGACCGAAAAATATTTACAATGATCAAAACTGTGTGGGGTCCAGGTGCGAGGGTCAAAGGCCGGTTAAGTTACTTTAACTTCCCTGCCCTCGCCCATCACACAACTGTGTTCACCGATCTAGGGATGGCTACCGCCGCTGGTCTAGAGTGTGCCGCCCTAACAACCTTGCGTTGTGTTCCGGCATTAGTGACCAGGTTCCAGTCTCCCTTAAGAGAGGAGCAGCGCATTTGTAGCACCTTTGGTGTTGCACTATAACGCCATATAATGCACCGACCCTTCAGTGTCGTTATATAGAGTTTACAGTGCATTAAACGAGCCTGTAGTTTCCACTGGTTTAGAACGTTGGTGAATACACACTTCAACATAAAATCTACATTGGTAAGTAGAAATATGCTATGCCTAAACGAAGAAGGGTGTTCTTGGCGACCTGTCATACAGATTTCTTAGAAATCTATTTCAGGCACCAGTCTCGCACACCAGGTTTCTTTCTGAATCTGTTGTGTGGAGAAATAAGTAAAGTTTTATTATTATTATTACTGGGGTGAAATATAACGTAAAACACTTTATATTGCCAGAAATAGTAAATGATCTCATCAATTTATCAGTTCTTTTGTTTATTTATGTGTGTATAATTATATTTGTAATAATATAGTCGCGTGGTTGTTTCAGTCACAAGGCATGTGTTTAATTTGTGGAAAATGTGTTTGTTTGTACGTTTACATCAATATCTCTTCATGTACCAATATTCTTTAGGACCATACGATGAACAAATGTTTTCTCTCATGAAGTAAGAATATGTATCGACCTCCGTCGAGAACTAGATGGCGCCACGGCCATCCTACATCGCGGTTCTGCTTCATTCGACGGCCAACTATGAATTTTTAGCTATTCCTTGTTTGCACAAATACTATAAGTCGTGTATTTCTTACGTAACGTATTTTTGTAAGGTCTGTTTGTAGTTTAGAATTTTATCTTACGAACAGACTTTAGTTAGATTTTGCATTCACCAGTACTAGGAATGGAAGTGTTATCGCTTTTGCCGGGTCCATCCAAATGGAAACCATATAGACCTTATCGGAGTTGATCCGGCACACTTCGCACCCGTGCTGCTGGCTCCTGGCGCAGCTGGCCTCGCCACATATCACGCTCATGGGTTGCGAATTGCGATCCACCACAAATTCATCTTCCTATGTTATGTTCTGAGCTCCTGTTTGGATTAATGAAAGAATTACTTTTATTCAATCCGAAAATTCAAAAGTTTTGATTCATTATAAGTTCCACTAGAGAATATATTTTGAAAGTCATACATTTAGGTTAAAATTTAATTTTATATGTTATTGCTGTTAAGGAGAAGAAGCGGCAACAAACTTCCAAGCAACACGTCTCACGTCTAGCTGAATATTGTTGTTCTTTGTATTTCTTATACGTAAGACACGCAAGTGTTGGCTTATTTAATTGAGTAGCATAACACTATAAAATCATATTTCCGCGATTACGGCTATTGAAAAGTGGTCAAAACCTCGGAAGAATAAAAATCAAACAAATTACCGCGCTTAAAACCCGTTAAAACTTTTTGCTATTAATAGCTTTTTCTATTGCAAATAACATTTATAAGTTTCACAGTGGGTTAGTTTAATACATAAATATAAAACAATTTAAAATATAAAAACCTTATTCGAAGTGGTCTCCATTGGCTGCAATACAGTCCTTTAAACGTTGAAGCCAGTTATCAATAGAAGCACGCACTGTTTCCGTTGGAAAATTCTTCACTGCCAATCGTATGGTTTGTTTTAGGGACTCCAATCTATCATGGCGTTTATAGCAAGCCGTACTCTCTAAAACTGACCATAAATCATAAACCAGGGGATTAAAATCGGGACTAGACGACGGCCCGTCTTCAGCTCTGATGAAGTCCGAAACGTAGTTTGCGTGGACCGAGCTTTACGATTACTCTGAGATTTATGATTCGATTTACGTGATTCTTTTTTTGTTCGACGCGGGATAGCTGCCACGTGGTCGCCTAAAAATTTGGCATAGTTTGGCCCAGTAGTTTTCATTTTACGAACATTTTTTTGTTCCCGGTTCTTGAGACCTATATTTTTAAGAAGCGCGGCACCATTCGTAGGTCCACCCATACATAGCTAGACACTAAAAAGTAACAAATAAAAAATAAAAACTTCGTTTTTTAAAAACCGACTTCAAAAACTAAAAAACTAAAATGTATAAAATAACTTATTTCTAAAGCTATTATTATTAATATATATTATCTAAAACATCTTGAAGTCGGTGCAAAGTAAAACATAAAAATTACTATATTTTGAAAATTACTAAGCACCGGCTTTAAGATGTTTTAGATAATATATATTAATAATAATAGTTATTTTATATATTTTAGTTTTTGAAGTCGGTTTTTAAAAAACGAAGTTTTTATTTTTTGAAATGTGAACTTTCTTTTGATACACCCGATATTTACATTATACATAGATAAATAAACAGTGAGGTACGTGAACAAAAAACAAGGATGTAAATAAAAGAAACATAATATGTTATCATAGGTATTATTAGTAAAATTGGTCATAAAGCACTTGTATCATGCCTGAAGTCACTTTGTGCGTTTTGGTGTTCACAAAGGAATTTCTTTGGTGTGACCCCAAAGAGTGCCACTGATGAGGCGTTTCTTATAGGCGGAGGATATTATTCCAGCACATTGTTGCTGCATAACGGCAACTACCTCTGAATACAGCTGGTAGATGTAATGTTCGATATTCCGGTAGAATCACAGGTAAGCACGGCTGTGCAACGTGGTGGATAGGTTTCAATAAGGTTACACTGAATATTCGAGACTTACCGCCATTTTGTCATAAGCGACATTTGGACCTAAATATATTTTCAGGTTTTGGTTCATTAGGGTCCAAGTCTGAAATAATAGGCAGTACATATACAGGTAGATATGAGGGTAGATACACTGGTAGATATAATGGTAGACATACTGATCATTGTAAGACGTAGCATGTCATGTCCATCACATGGATATGAGTAGGCGATCTGTTCAGGCCCTCAGGGGCGGCCGTCCATCCTTCTGCCACCAGGCCGAGGGTTGTCTTGTCGGGAGTTATTTTGGGGTGAGTTGGCCCATTTATTTATTCCGGTGATCGATTCCCGCCGCGTCGATATATGCCTGGGACTAACCACCCCCTACCGCAGGGCTACCAATATATACCTTGTCTTTTCTTATAACATAAAGTTTACAGTTACATTGTGTTTTTACGTGATTAATGTAAAACACTTTCTGCTGTAATATTTAACTGTAATATGCCAAAATGATTTAAGGAAAAGCAATGTACAGTCGTTGTGTGAAAATGTTCGCCAGTTTTCAAATTGATTCATTTGACGTTCCGCGAGCACATGATACCTTTCCAAACTATGGCACAGAACAGACTGTTCCACACGAAAGTACGTTTAAACTACTTAAAATTGTTTGATTTTCTATCTCATCTAAGAAGATTGTTTAATTGATCATGAATCTATTTAATTGTGTATATCTATTTTAATTTATTATTGTTACAAATGTCTTTGAAGACCACGGGCCATAGAAATGGCCCGGCCTTTGGAGGGCTTGCGTGGGGCCATGGGGAGACCAACACGTAGAGGCCCCTTGACAAATTTAATATAAGTGTGGCGTGACACTGACCGGCGATTATCCCTGTCTACACCATATAGCAATGCACCCAAGCCCCGGCCAGTTTAGGACTATTGTGGGAAATGAGTACAAAAAGTACCGGGCTATTGGGGTGAACTGCTGGTGGTACTAGGGATCCGGGAATATGGGAACTATACCGTCTGCCTGTCGCAATGTTCGGGGAATATGGGAAAATGGGCAGACGGTGACTCACCACTCCCTGTATGGGCCCCAGAAAATGCCATAGAAAACAGGGGCACCTGGGTGTGAGTGGCTAAGGTTCACCGAAGCCACTTTTGACGTGATGCCATTTATCACTTCCACCCCTGGAGCTTGAATCTTAGCTCTAGCGATCTTCACTTCGTGCCGGCTGGTTAAGGCGAGCATGGAGGCAAGGCCTCCCCTTGGCCCCCGGAGTCAAGTACGAGGTGTCGCTACTCACCTAAGGCTTCGCCACAAAGCCCGCCTGCGGGTTTATTATTGCAATTATTACAATTAGGTTCAATTTAGTTAAACCACCAAATATTATTTAATTTTCTTTCAATATCTCTTTGGACAGCGGATTGCTTGGAAGACATCGCTGTAAGCGATAAGGCCTCCCATTGTCCTAATGCAAATGCATCCAAATCAAATGCCTACATTTAAGTTTCCTGTGAACAATAGAGAGTTTTCATTCATTCATCGTCAGCTGTCAGCCTGCCTGCTGTACTCCAGCATTCATAGCTTTTTAAAAAGGTTCTTAAATACAAACTTTTGAGATCCTGCATATAATGTAGCAGCAGAGTGCTAGCCAAGACAAGTGAAACGAGCCCAAACACGACGGGTCCATCTTGTTTAGTGCAGGAGTTCATGGCCACCTTCCGACTCCTTTGTCAGATCAGCTTCATTATTGCAATGTCACACGATATACACATGCGTGCAAAATTTCATCTCAATCGGAAATCGGAAAGTTGGTCAAATTTAACTTGCAAGATTCCACCTGCCTAACCGATTTACGCACTCTCTGGGCCGTCACTAGGAAACGGCACGCATCCACAGGGGGCGGTAACGCTAGCAATTGTATGCTTTATTTGCGCTCCGTCCGCGATGGATTACAAGAGGAGTGTGGAGACTCCGAGTGATGCCGCACGGGCGAGCAACCTCAATACCCACTAAAAACCCCCTCCTCCCTGTCGACCCTGCGCTTTTGTTTGTGATGCAAAGACTGAGATATAGAACATAGTTACGCAACAGTCGATCCAGCGCAATAAAGTGCCTGAAGTGTGCCCTGGGAGAACACACTCCACTTCGAGACGGGGGTAGTTGTTAAATCCCTTGCTTTATCTAGTAGCTAAGGGCCCCCTATCATACATAGGCCTCCTCCAGCTCTCGTTGAGCTCGGTCTTCTGCGACTCTGGTCGAGTGTGGTCCTAGCGTTAGACGGATATCGTCTCTCCACTTTGTCTTCTGATGCCCCCTCTTACTTATTTGCCGCATTTGCAACGAAGCACATGTTACTTTTACACTAAGCCTGATATTCCACAGGCTCTTTCTTCTTTCCATTGCTCTTATTGTATATATTTAACATAAGCATATACAATTATAGTAAGCAGTGATCGGCAAACCTTCTGCGCGCGGCCTTTAGTGCCACCCCTATTTATGAGGGGTGCCACCCCCGCGCGCACCCCCGTCAACCCCTGAACAGTATTAAGTACCTATATAATATTTTTATAATCCACCTTTTCCGGGCGAATCGTCGTCTTATTTCGTTGTTATTCTTGAGATTATTTCTGGAGTCCGATCGCCATTTTGAAATATATAATTCGTTTCATTGTGCTTCATTTTTTATGTAAAGTCCCGCGGGATTCCCGGGACACCGAGTACCGCGGCATTTAAATAAAGAAGTGGAAGTAGAATAATTCTTTTTATTCAGTAAAAACATGTAAAAGTGTGAAGCCATTTAAAAAAAAAACCACTGATAAGGACTAATAAAACTAAGGTTTAACGGTTTTAAGCAAATAATAAAAATCAAATAAATTACCGCGCTTCAAACCGTTATTATACTAGCGGCCCCGGCAGACGTTGCCCTGCTCTGAAAAAATGAAAATCTAGGACCCGATCCCAGCGCCACCTACCGGCTCCAATTGTGGATTTAAACCATCCGCAGGCCCACACAAAAACACAAAAACAAAATCACCAAAATCTGTGGGGGTGATTAGGAAGATTCTAGTACCCGATCTCAGCGCCACCTACCGTTTCCAACGGGATTAAAGTATCCTATGTCCTTGTAGTGGTATCATAAAAAAATGTACTTAGGTACACGCGTTAGAAGTTATACTTCTTCTACCATTATTAATTTAACCGACCGTATTGAAAAATACAATCAAAACTGAGGTTAATGTGGCGTAAAGGAAATCGTCAGGTCCTCCTCCTTAGCCACAGAATAAGTTTAGGTGTGTCAATGAACACTATGAGACAATTATTATCCAATCGGTTCCGTAACAGCCGGTGGACTTCCCTACAAAAAAGGTACACTGGCCTGTCGAAGCCTATATTGCTCTTCAAGTCCAGATGTTCCACCGCTCTTGTTTTAGCTCGACTGGTGATTGTCCACGTCGGGTATGTGTTGACTTGGTTTTTTAGGGTTTTCCTAGGTAGGTAAGGGTAACTTCGGTCCTGGAATTAGATGATGAATAATAGGCATTAGGGTTAGACACAGTGTCCTTCGTTAGAAAATTAATCAGCTCAATTATATTTAGTTTTAAGTAGCAGAACAGTTTCATTTTAGCTATATGAATAAGAACTCACCCCAGCGGCAACACGTAGTTATTTAATTAACTTTAAAAGAAATTTTTAACAGTGTGGAGTAATATTTATAATAGATTTTTAGCAGTCCCTATATTTGAAGTTCGAGCGAGTTTTAAAATTAACCGCCGTCACAGTTTTTTTATTTGTCACTCTCTTGACAGTGACATTGATTGACATTGGCTATGTCTGGTATTTTTTTAAATGATGCAAGTGCCACATTACATTAACTCTAAATAAAAAAAAACCTCGTTTAAAAAAACCGACTTCAAAAACTAAAAAGTATGAAATAACATTTCTAAAGCTATGTCCTATTATTAATATAAATTATCTAAAACATGTTAAAGTCGGTGCTTACTAATCTTCAAAATATGGTAATTTTTATATACAGGATGCGCCAGAGAAACTTACTTATTTGAAAGGTCAATAAAAAAAAAGTACTTCAGTTATTGTTTTAAAATTTTTTTTTATTTGAAAATACAATATCCCAATTTTTTTTATGCAGTCTTAAAAATGACATCGGATAAATGGCGACCCCCATTGCGCATACACTGATGAAGTCGATTTTTAAAATTCGTATCCACTCTTCGCAGCATATCAATCGGTATGTTGGCAATGGCGTCGCGAATGTTGTTCTTGAGGTGTGCTATGGTCCGTGGTCGATCAACATAAACCAGGGATTTCAAACAACCCCATAAAAAGAAATCGCATGGAGTCAAATCTGGAGAGCGTGCCGGCCATTGGAGATCGCCTCTGAGAGAGATGAGGCGGTCGGGGAAATGTTGTCGCAACAAATTCATTGAGTCTCGTGCTGTGTGTGCTGTGGCTCCATCTTGCTGAAACCACACGTTCCTAACGTTCATTTCTTCGAGTCTTGGAAGAAAAAATTCCTCGATCATGTTCCTGTAACGAGCTCCATTCACGGTAACTGCGCGTTCGTTTTCTTCAAAAAAATAAGGACCAATTATTCCCATTACCCGCTGCTCTCTAGACCAGAGCATGATGGCAACTGACTGGAGGGAGAAACAAACTTGGGAACTTCCCCCTCCAGATGCGCCCCCTCTTGCCCCTCTACCCGCCCAACTCACCGCGCGGGAATTTTTTCAAATAAGTAAGTTTCTCTGGCGCACCCCGTATTTTACTTTGCACCGACTTCGAGATGTTTTAGATAATATATATTAATAATAATATATAGATTTAGTAATGTTATTTTATACTTTTTAGTTTTTGAAGTCGGTTTTTTTAAACGAAGTTTTTTTTATTTGTTACTTTTCAGTGCCTAGCTATGTATGGGTAGACCTACTGTTTGGTATTTTGATAAATGAGATCTCTTGGTTTGATTTTCGCTGATTGTACTTGATAATTTCGGATTTAAAATAAAAACTTCTCTGTGACCAGTTAACCATTTATTGAAGAGAATGCAAAAGTGACACTTACAAACATTGACATATAAAAATTCATTTTGAAGTGACAGTTGTGATGTCACAAAATCCTTTTTTTTATAAGTTTACGGCCTTGACACCTACGAAAGGTGGCGCGCTTCTTAAAAAATATAGGTCCCAAGAAATCGAAACATAAATGAAATGAAAATGTTCGTAAAATGTAAACTATTGGGCCAAACTATGTCAAATTTTTAGGGGACTAATGGCAACTATCCCGCGTCGAACAAAAAGAGAATCACGTAAATCGGATCATAAATCTCGGAGTAATCGGTGAACATACATAAAAAAAACAACAACAAAAAAAGATACCGACGAATTGAGAACCTCCTCCTTTTTTTGGCAATCGGTTAAAAATAAATACCACAATCACACCCAAGTATTAGAAAAAGCGATATAATTACTTACTTTTTTAGACATTTAACTGGAATTAGAATTAAAATAAATCCTTGATTGATTTTGCTAATCACTTTAATTTATATATGTATATATGTAGGATACTAAAAAAAATGATTTCTAATCATCAAACTCGTATATTAATTAAAACACATAAAAAAATAAAGAAATATTACAATGCTCGTCTCACAAATTCACAATCCATCTATCAACAACTCGTTGCTACGCAACCACCATCCTACACTCGGCCATCCTGAAAAACTAAAATGTCGACTATAGCTAACTTCATACTGTATCTTTTTTGTGTGACGGTGTGCGCGCGCATCGTAACAATTTACTCTCATCGGAAGTATAACTTCAATAAATAAAATGACGCGCCCGACAGACGTGATAACTTGGGTGAGAGAAAGGGAAGCCAGACAGACTGGCGCCGTAACGCGTTACGTAACGAACCGGTTTACCCTCCCATAAGAAGTTATCACTTCAAAAATTATCTAAATATTTAGGGGTGGACTACCCTTAACATTTAGAGGGATGACAAATATGTAGATTTTGTCTGATTCTCAGACCTACCCAATATGCACACAAAATTTCATGAGAATCGGTCAAGCCGTTTCGGAGGTTTAATCCTTGTTAATTTTATTATAATAATTGTGATGATGTGTTTTTAGTAATCTTCTTTCTTGAACATTTGCACGCCTTATAGGCAAAACATGTGAACCTTGTATTCTGACGTCACCTCAAATTTATGTACCATGTTTTAAGCAAATAAATGAATTTGAATTTGAGGAGTTTAACTATAAACACCGCGACACGAGAAGTATAAATATAAGTTTAAACATCATTTGTTGACCAAAAGCAGCAGGTGCTATCTCCACAACGGAAGCAGAAATCGTTGCAGCGAGTGAAGCAGCCAAAGAGAACATACCGCTAACTTGCCTTCTGCAAGGCATGAAAAAGATGGAGGCTATGTAATTAAGATATATGTATGTAATAAAGATAATAGACAGTAAGATAAAAGACTAGAAGTGGCAATAAGATAAAGATTCCTACACATTACCAACCCTCCCACCCTATCCAAATAGCCACACTTTCTACCTTTCCTAATTCCCCCAAGCAAACATACCAAAGGTTCCTAGCAGTAGAAATGTTTATCCCAAAAAAATAAGTAGATATAACATAAGTAAATGTAACAAGAACTCTTTCTATAATAATAAGTAAACAGTAACACACTTGAGCAAGAGAAAGGAGAATAAAAAAGAAGATGGACGCTTCATCAATTCGCTATGTAGATAATGAAGCAGCTGGAAGATTAACTAAGAATCCAGAGTTTCATCGAAGAACAAAACATACAAGTGTACATCACTGCTGTAAGATAACTTGTGACTGAACACTTCGCAATTCTTGGACCTTCACGCACTTGGCCGTTCTCCTTGAACCATAAACTTGTCAAGTTCAAAAATAATTTTGTAAAGTGGAAAATATACCTACGCCACGAAATGTCCAAAATAAATACGAGTTATTAAATAATTGACGCGTTCAGCGTATTTACGAGGGGCCCCCCAATCCCGTGGGGCGCGGAACATGGCGGAAATACATATCTCCAAGTGCCATCTGGATAATAATGCTACAGTATTGGCGACTAACGATCGTCTGTGACTTTCTCTTGCTTTTATCCTGAAAAGCCAATAAATATAAATATTCAAAAATAAGCTGCTTTTTATTGCAGGAGTTCAGCAGATAGGCAGACTAAGGCCCACTTGATGGAAAGCGGTTACCATCGCCTATGAACATTTGCAACACCACAGGTGCTACAAATGCGCTGCTGCTCTCTTTAGGGAGCCTGGAACCTGGTCACTAATGCCGGAACACAACTCAAGGTCGTTATGGCGACATACTTTAGACCAGGGGTGGTAGCCATCCAGTAGGCAAAGCCCTACCACCTGTCTGTGAGCTGTTCTGTCGCCTCTTACTACAGGCCTCCCGGCAGCAGGAAATTGTATTTTTACGACCTGTTTGCCGACAAAAGACAAATTCACATCTGGATACATTTGATTACCTTTTCGGCATTTGGATTTCTTTTGTTTGCTTTGTGTCTAAAATTTGTAACTAGAAAAACAGCCCTTGAATCGGTCAAGCCATTTCGTAGGAGTATGGGAACAAAAATTTTGACACGAGAATTTTATTTATAAGATTAAAATGGGAGGGAGGTAAAAATAAAGCAGTCAGGTGGGTTTGTGTTTTGGTGCACGCAGAAAGAGCTCACGGTGTCTTCAGGTCTGGCAGTTGGTTTTTCAGTTGGAAATATTTTGACTTCATGTGCATTCTGTGTATGTGGCTGAACACCTAAGTCAGTAAGTTGACTGATGGGCCCCGGGCTGTTCCAGAATAATTTAGATTCATACCGGTAGGTGGCTAAACAAGGAGAATAACACCGCACCCGGCGTTGACATCGCCGGGTGCGAGACCAGGTGGCGGGCAAATGTTGTCTATTGCATTCAGTAACATGTAGTGTGGTAGGTTAGCCAAATAACACGTGTCATCACCGTGTGCGAGACGCGATGGCGGGCAGACGTCGTGGACGGTTCTCCCTATATTTCCGAATAAACAAACGCAAAGCAACCGCGGATGTTTTATTAGTAGAGAGATGTTAATGGGAGTGACAGCTTCCCGCTCTCCCATGGGGATAGTGGGGAAGCACTCGCGATAATTCCATGTCAAAGCACGTTCTGTGTTTTTATTGCGAACTTTTTTCTTATATCTGTTTATATCAAAAATCGGTGCTCAGTAATTTTCAAAATATAGTAATTTTTATGTTTTACTTTGCACCGACTTCAAGATGTTTTAGAAAATATATATTAAAAATAAGCTATATAAGAAATAAGTTATTTTATACTTTTTACAAGTTTTTTTTAAATTTTTTAGTGTCTAGCTATGGGTAGGCCTTCGGAAGGTGCCCCGCGCCTTAAAAAATATAGGTCCCAAGAAACGGGAACAAAAAATTCATAAAATGAAAAGTACTGGGCCAAACTATGTTAAATTTTTAGGGGACCCAAATGGCAACTATTCCGCATCGAACTAAAAATGAATCACGTAAATCGGATCAGAAATCTCAAAGTAATCGGTGTACAAACATAAAAAAACATACCGGCCGAGTTGAGAACCTCCATTTTGGAATTCGGTTAAAAATAGGGTTGTGTCTTTAACCGACTTCAAAAAACGACAAGTTCTCAGTTCATCGTGTATATAAATTTCAGCCATTTTTGAAGCGAAACTTCTTTATCTGCGTTGGAAAAAATATTACCGTCACATTTTTCGGTTACGCGTCCAATTTCTTGCCTTTCAAAACAACTCATTGCGTAGCAAGGAGTTGTTTTATAAATCATAATTTAACCAATTTCTGTAAAGTTGCATATACTAGATCATCTTTCGTAAAATAAGGTCTTAAATAAGTTTCACTTCCTACGCACACGTTGTTTTTATTACTTCTGAACCGATTAGAATATATCATTTTCGTTGGATTCAGCACAGTTTCAAAATAGTCTTATGGGATTTATTTATTATTGGATACCACACACGTAATTTAAAAGAGAATTATAATATTTTTCTAGCTAAAAGAACCGACTTCAAAAAAATAAATTCTTTTTAGAACTACTTGATTTTTTTTAGTACATAAAGTATTTTTTAATTTTGTTTAAGGACTTTTGGACAAAATACCATATCAGTACGTGACGACAAAACCTTACGAAAAAAAAATTGTTACGAGTTAGGGGACTCGAATTAAAATGCCGTTAGAATTATTATGGAGTTTATTAGAACTATACAAACACGTATAACACAGGTACAAATATAACTGAACACAAACAGTACATACGTAATGCACGAATCAATAATACGCGCAAAGCCCGTCACTATAAGATTCCCGAATGTACACACGTCTCGCCTTGATCTCTGGTTCTCGCTCAACTGCCCCCTCTCTCAATCAGGCCATCGTTTTATACTGCACAAATGTAACATGGTCCGAATTTCTTAGAATCAACTTGTACTTTATAATCCGTAACACCTGGCTAATGAGGCAGCCTACGAGCGGCCGTAAACGAATACAATAGAACTATAGACTGCTCTCCACAATAACTAGAAGCGTATGCCATTAAATAAGTGAACAAAAGAAGACGATCATAAAAGGATTACAATTAGTCCAAATGGCGAAATGTGACTCTACAAGTATGCAGGTGTGAATCCACTTTTGTCGGCGTGTAACACTACGAAAGAACTGCAGATTGTATTAAGGCTGCAGCGCACGCCGATTGGACGAGAGGCAGCGTGGTGAGTAGCCTTAACTTCAATCCTAAGACATTTCTCGAACAAAATACTTTAGTCCCGCAGGAGAGACTTGCGGAACTTATTTAACGACAATTCCTAAGTTCGGTGCCCGGCTCGGAAATAATAACACTTCGGAACTTTACAGCCCCAAGAGACGCCCCCCCCCCCCCTCCTCACTCCAACAAAACAGAAACAAAACACTACCAAGTTTCTTGAAGACAATATTTTTTTATCACTTTCGTAAATGTTGTCAGTAATGATATTTGAGTGAGAACTCTTTAAATTCGGCCAAGTGCGTGTCGGACCCGTATTGAAGGGTTTTATCTTATATTTATTTATTCTTATATTATATCTTAGCGGAATATAGTGATTTCAACCGACTTCAAAAAGGTGGAAGTTCTCAATTAGACTGTAAGTTTTTGAAATGAAACTTCTTTAGAATAGGTGTGATTTGAAAATCGATGAAACGGAAAGCGACTATTAACCAGGTGTGATTCTTGGAAACTATTGTTATGCATTGTGTCGAGACATATTGTACAGTTTAGTATTAAACGATGCCCGAACGGAGGGGTGAGTCAGTCAAGCAATAAACACTAGCAAAACAAGATGTCTGTACTACAATCAGTAATCTATTTAGTGACGGATTTTGCGCGTGTTCTGTTCTAATAAATTGTATAGTAATTCTAACGGCATTTTAATTCGAGTCCTGCAACTCGTAACAATATTCTATTTTCCTACATTAATTGGACAACATATTGCCTGTCGTTTGACTACATTAGACCCAGTTTAAAAATATATATACTACACAGACGAACAATACGATCTCGAAACGATTCCATGTTAACCAAAATGGCTACGGAACCTTAGAAAAGGCAGTTTCCACTTAACAAAGCAAAACAGCTGTAATGGTTTGTTCTCCTCCCCGGAGTTTGTTTTCCACCAACAAACTTTTTCATCCTCACTGGAGATTACGAAGTTCTGATTGCTTCAACGTTTTAAATTCCTTCTTCATATTATCTATATACTGACACGTGAAGCGAAAAGCTTGTACCCCTTTTTACGAAAATTGCGCGAAAAGAGGACTAAGAAATTTCGCACAATTTTAGTTTATATAGAGAAGGAGTGCAGAATTTTTTGAAGTTATACTTCTTTTGGCGCGTTAGGGAAAAATTATGAAATTAAATTTTTGCAATGCGCGCGCACACCGTCACGAAAAACCGACACCCTGGAGTTAACATTTTAATTTTTTCATTGTTAGTGTCGTTTTTTCTACAAACATAGAATAAGGCGAAAGATAAAAAAATGCGTGCACACGTAAGAAGTGAAACTTCTTTATGACCTTATTTTTCGAAAAATGATCTACTATATGCAACTTTACAGAAATTGGTTAAATTAGATAAAGTTTAAACAAAAGGCTTTTATTATCATAGACATGAATGCAAATAATACAATTATTTCATTTTACCTTATTGCTACTAAGATTATTACAGCATTTCATTAATTGTAAGTTAACTCTTCGTTCGAATCGACCGTGGTAAGGGCAAGAAAAAGATGGCGCGTAACAGAAAAAGTGTGACGCGTAACCGAAAAATGGGACGGTATTTTTTTTCCAACGCCGATAAAGAAGTTAATCGACCGTGGTAGGGGCAAGAAAAAGATGGCGCGTAACAGAAAAAGTGTGACGCGTAACCGAAAAATGCGACGGTATTATTTTTCCAACGCCGATAAAGAAGTTAATCGACCGTGGTAGGGGCAAGAAAAAGATGGCGCGTAACAGAAAAAGTGTGACACGTAACCGAAAAATGCGACGGTATTTTTTTTTCCAACGCCGATAAAGAAGTTAATCGACCGTGGTAGGGGCAAGAAAAAGATGGCGCGTAACAGAAAAAGTGTGACACGTAACCGAAAAATGCGACGGTATTTTTTTTTCCAACGCCGATAAAGAAGTTAATCGACCGTGGTAGGGGCAAGAAAAAGATGGCGCGTAACAGAAAAAGTGTGACGCGTAACCGAAAAATGCGACGGTATTTTTTTTTCCAACGCCGATAAAGAAGTTAATCGACCGTGGTAGGGGCAAGAAAAAGATGGCGCGTAACAGAAAAAGTGTGACACGTAACCGAAAAATGCGACGGTATTTTTTTTTCCAACGCCGATAAAGAAGTTAATCGACCGTGGTAGGGGCAAGAAAAAGATGGCGCGTAACAGAAAAAGCGTGACGCGTAACCGAAAAATGCGACGGTATTTTTTTTCCAACGCCGATAAAGAAGTTAATCGACCGTGGTAGGGGCAAGAAAAAGATGGCGCGTAACAGAAAAAGCGTGACGCGTAACCGAAAAATGCGACGGTATTTTTTTTCCAACGCCGATAAAGAAGTTAATCGACCGTGGTAGGGGCAAGAAAAAGATGGCGCGTAACAGAAAAAGCGTGACGCGTAACCGAAAAATGCGACGGTATTTTTTTTTCCAACGCCGATAAAGAAGTTAATCGACCGTGGTAGGGGCAAGAAAAAGATGGCGCGTAACAGAAAAAGCGTGACGCGTAACCGAAAAATGCGACGGTATTTTTTTTTCCAACGCCGATAAAGAAGTTAATCGACCGTGGTAGGGGCAAGAAAAAGATGGCGCGTAACAGAAAAAGCGTGACGCGTAACCGAAAAATGCGACGGTATTTTTTTTTCCAACGCCGATAAAGAAGTTAATCGACCGTGGTAGGGGCAAGAAAAAGATGGCGCGTAACAGAAAAAGCGTGACGCGTAACCGAAAAATGCGACGGTATTTTTTTTTCCAACGCCGATAAAGAAGTTAATCGACCGTGGTAGGGGCAAGAAAAAGATGGCGCGTAACAGAAAAAGCGTGACGCGTAACCGAAAAATGCGACGGTATTTTTTTTTCCAACGCCGATAAAGAAGTTAATCGACCGTGGTAGGGGCAAGAAAAAGATGGCGCGTAACAGAAAAAGTGTGACGCGTAACCGAAAAATGTAAAAAAATTCCAACGCCGATTAAGAAGATTCACTTCAATAAAATTTATGAAAAGAGATTTTTCTTGTTACGCTAAAGAAATATAACTTCTAACGCGTGTATATATGTACACGCACACTTGTTTTAATAATGCATGAACAATACTTTAAAACAATTTAAAAACAACATGTAACATGTATTTGACACACACGCATATACTCCTCTGTTTAATGTTGCCTTGGCGAAATTTGTGATTACAAAAGTATAGTCTTTGACAACTAATTATTATGGTCGAATTTCAACCACGGACTTTGCGTGTTTGTTTGTTACTATTCCATCAATATACGAATTAACCCACTCTATTAAAGTATTCTCGTCGACCATTCCGCAATGCTTGAAGACGAAAGTCTTCGAGCAGTGCGTCCTACCCGTAATGACGTACGGTGCCGAGACGTGGACACTGACAGCGGGACTGGTGCACAAATTCAAAGTCGCTCAACGGGCTATGGAGCGAGCTATGTTAGGTGTTTCTCTTATGGATAAAATCAGAAATGAGGACATCCGTAAGAGAACTAAGGTAACCGACATAGCTCGCAAAATTAGCAAGTTGAAGTGGCAGTGGGCCGGTCACGTCTGCCGCAGGACCGATGGCCGATGGAGCAGACGAGTCCTGGAGTGGAGACCACGTCTCGGTAAACGTAGCGTAGGACGCCCGCCAGCCCGGTGGACTGACGACCTGCGCAAGATCGCCGGCAGGGGCTGGATGCGGAAGACAGGAGACCGGGATATGTGGCGCGTACTTGGGGAGGCCTACGTCCAGCAGTGGACTGAATTTGGCTGAAGATGATTAAAGTATGTATTTCTTTTCAATAAGAGATAATATTCAAATCCATACATTTAGGCCTCATTCAAAATGAGTTCAAACAAGTTTAAAAGGTATTTTACGGTCTTGGAAAGAATACTTGAAACATATTGTAACCTACCGATAAAGAAATGCGCACCAGGTTTATAACCCTTCCCGCATTCGGAGTTTATTTGTTTATTTCGTGTATAAAATTTGCAATTAGACAATAGCCTATTGTTATTGTTTTCGACTTTGTCGGCCGTTCGCAGGAATAATTAAACAGGTGTGCAGATTATGGTTTTTCCGAAACCCCAGTGCACGCGCTAGATTTTTTAGTATTGTATTGTTAGTATAAATCAATACCCGAACGGAGGGATGGGGCAGTCAAACGAGGAATACGATACGAGCAAAACGTAGATTCAACGAGCGATATAGTGACGGACTTTGCGCGTGTTATTGAATCTTGCAGTTTGTACTGGTAGTGTCTAGTTATATTTGTCCCTATGTTATACATGTTTGTATAGTTCCAATGAATTCTATATTAATTCCAACCGCATTTTAATTCAAGTCCTGCAATTCGTAACAATAACGTATTTTTTAAATCGTAAAGTGATCTCTCCTATTCCGCAGACCGCTCAACATGTGTGCCGGGAAGTGTAAATGCGGTAACACACGAGCGAGATGCAAAATGCATTTATTCCTTACACCTTACATCAAAAGCCACGCGCGGCATAAACTAGTTGGCACTAATTAATTAATTACTGTAGCGCGGCATCGGGATTAGTCACGCTACGCTTGCTACGAGCGACTACTTTGCTACGCGGCAAGCGCTACGAGTGTTGCGCTACCAATTTATGCTACGAATTTATGCTATTGAATTCATATTTACTTTTGGTTTTTGATTGCCTGGTACTTCTTACCGCTTGAGCATTGGATCCACTAATTAATTAATTAATATTCAATTTCATGAATAAAAAATATTAATTATAATTAAATATTATAAAATATATAATATTTTATTTTATATATAATATAAAATAAAATAAATCATTAATTATAATTTTGTACTAGTACACGCCCGCAACTTCATCCACGCTTGACATGAAATTCCCGCGGGATTCCCGGGACACAAATCGTAGCTTTAAACAAGAAACGGGAACAAAAAAATGTTCATAAAATGAAAACTACTGGGCCAAACTATGTAAAATTTTTAGGGGATCAATTGGAAGCTATTCCGCGTCCAACAAAAAAAGAATCACGTAAATCGGATCATAAATAACGGAGTAATCGGTGAACATACTTAAAAATAAAACAAAAAAAAGATCCCGACGAATTGAGACCTCCTCCTTTTTTTGAAGTCGGTTAAAAACGAATATCGTTTTAATGGAAACTTTGTCAAAATAACTTTTATACACCAGAACAACTTCAACCCGCTTCCGGAAAAATTGCCGCGGGATTCCAGGGATAAAAAATATCATACACTTTATTAGATAAAATTTGCTGTCAACCAGTGACAAAATCACATTGGAATTCTATTTATTTAATCTAGCTGTTTCAAGTCATTCCCAGAAAAATTCTCGCGGGATTCCCAGGTTAAAAGGTAGCCCGAGTAATTTTTAACGGCCCAGTAGTTTTTACATGAATCCCAAACAACAGACAAGTACTCCATCGTTTATATGGCGTATTCCAATTGGTTTTTTTTAATAGCTTCAATGTAGATATATTAACTATTTTAAAATATTGTGACATACCGACAAACACATGCGCACACCTGCTTGTCGTAAAGCGCAGTTTATTACCTCCCTGCAGTTAGGAATTCCTTTGTTTACTTTGTGTTTAGAATTTGTAATTAAGAAAAATATCCTATTGTACTTATTTTATAGCCGTCATTAGTGTCGAACTAATCCTTGTTGTTATTGCATTGCGTCGAAGCTTGCCAGGTGTGCGGATTAACGCAATGATCGCGGTCCTTTGTTGTATTACATATAAACAGTATAAAACAATGCCCGAACGGACGGTTGGGGCAAGCGAGGATTACGATAGGAGTAAGACGTACATTCAATAAGCGATATAGTGACAAACTTTGCGCGTGTTATCGAATTGTGCAGTTTGTACTGGTTGTATCCAGTTATATATGTACCTGTTTTATACGTGTTTGTACAGTTCAAATAAACTCTATAGTGATTTCAACGGCATTTTAATTTGAATCCTGCGTAACCCGTAACAATATTATAGATAATTTATATTCAATTTACTCAATAAGACACATTTAATATAATTAAAATTTTATTTATGGATAAATAAAATATAACAAAGTGCATCCCAAACTCAAACGAAACGCATACATTGTTTAGATATAATAAAAATGTACAAAAAAAATGAAGCCGCTAGAAAAGACTCTTTATTTGTATCTTGGTATTAATCCTTATCAAAATAAATTACTTCATATTCAAGACTGCTTCAATACCTTTATATAAGTTTTTGAATTATTCAATTCGGTCATTCCATTCGGAAGATATCACGAGTTTAAAAATGTAAGAATTAGACCACGTGACCGTGACGCTTTTTCGTGAGCGAAAAATCGTAAGACCCCCGTCTATATAGAAGTTTCACTTCAAAAACCTATGAGAAAAAAAGCGTCACGAATATTTAAAAACTTGTATACTAAGTGGTTAAAAGTAAGTTATCCCCTGGAAACCCACTATTCTATCTTAAGTTATCAGCCAAGTATCAGATCGGCATACTTCAGCTGGCTTCACTTCATCTTTCTCTTAATGGTCTAAGTATAATTGTTGAAATTCTTTTTATGGATCTGAAATTAATTTACCAATATTAATAAATCATAGATAGACACGCACTTACCCATTATAAATACTGCCTGCTGATATCACACAATGTCCCAAAATACACAACCTTGATATCTTGATAATAAATCAAATTTCATTTAAAACATTTCTAAATCAAATAACATCAACTTAAAATTAAAAAGTATATAAAAAATAATAATTAATAGAATTCTTTGTTAGTTTTTACGTATTTTTTAAAAATAACAAAACAGGTGGTTGTGCTGTGGAGGAAAGGGGGGCAAGCGATAGCCCTTCGTGCACGCGCGAGACTGCCGGGCGACTTCTCCGACCCCAGGGTAACCAGATTGGATATTATTTTCCCCAAAATGAATAAAAAAAGTCCCCAATTTTATACTTTTCCAAGATTAACCCCAAAATAAATACTATGTTGATATAATATATATACAATATCAGCCCATTAATGTCCCACTGCTGGGCTCGGGCCTCCCAGTAAGGAGGAACAGACAGTATACCCGCCACGCTTGTCCAAGGCGGCTTGGCAGGTTTGACACATCGATTATCTCGATGTGCAGGTTGCATCACGATTTTTTCCTTCACCGGTTTTAGCACCTGGTAATTGAAACAATATGCACATTAGATCAGAAAACTGCCTAAGAGGTGCATGCGTTCCGGTCAGGATCGAACCCGTGCCCTTCGATTTAGGGGCGCGTGCGCTAACCATTACGCTACCACGACTTTTACTATGTTGATAACTTGTCACAAAATGATACTATTTTAAAAACTTTGTCCCAATTATTAAACCTACCCATGCATTTAAATTATAATTTAAATTCATAATTAGAAAGTTAAGAAAGTGTATTTTTTTTACAAAGAAAGTAATACAACAATAGACAACATGACTTACTTACATTGTATGCTACCCCTAGACCTTCAAAACTAGAAAGTTCAAACACAAAAAAGTTTTAGATATATAACTAATTACAGGAGAAGACTACAAAATGTTGGAACAATGTTTATAAGTTTTGATTCGGAAGCATATTTTGAAGTGATTACTTCTTATGAGAGGGTGAACTACTTCGTTACGTAACGCGTTACGTGACGGTGCCAGTCTATCTGGCTTCTCTTTCTCGCATACGGCAGCGGTAGGCAGGCTAAATTATCACCTTTCTCGGGTGTCCCGAGACGCACACTTTTTTTTTCAACATCTACCAAACTGATGTCGTATGCCACTATAAAAACCTTGAGTTGTAACCTTGAGTACTCTCAGTTAAGAGAGCGTTACAAGAGTTTATAAGCGATGGCTTTCCATCAGGTTGGCTGTCTGTCTGATAAACTCGTGCAATAAAACACGCGAAATATTTCTCCCTAAAACGAGGCAAAACCTCGCCACCTGGAGACCCTCGCTAATGCCACTCCGCGCACGCGTGGGGACATTTCAATGGCCATTTACCTCCATTATTGTTGCTAGCAGATGGATGTTGAACAACTTATATCAAGTACTATATATAAATGCTTCTTAAAACTTCTAAATTATACCTTTTAGGGTCTCCAAACTTTCCACCCATGAGGCCATACTGATAACTCCAGTAAGTTCCTAGGACCGAAACCATTTTCGAAGTGAAACTTCTTTAGAATCGTTGTGGTTTGAAACTCAATGAAACGAAAAAGCGGCACGATAAAGAAAAACATAAATCTATAGGACTGCCTGCGAGAGAACGAGATGCGAGTTTTACGTTGTACAACACAGATTGGAGAGTTAATAAAAGCGATTGTAACGGATATAACGTTCAATGGTGCAAAGGAGAAAATTTAAACAAGGTTTTAAGGGTTTGGAAGTTAGCCGTTGATTGCTGTGAAAGAATCGAGTGAAGTTCGTGCACTCTACTCTCTCTAGGCAATCAACTGGCTTATTATTTATTAAAAAAGAGCACAGGTAAATACTGAAATATTTACATTTTATATATTTGCTAATTGTCGCTTGCATAACGATCGCCTTTAAATAAAATTAATTAATCATATTAAACTGCCTAAATACGTTTTACACAAAAAGTATTGACAGTTCTTTTAAGATATTTAGCGACACTTTTGCGTTGTGTAAGACGCTAATCGTATTTAAGGGTGTTAAATGCGTGTATTGTTTCTTAAATAAATTTAAGGAACGTTATGTAAGCGGCCCTTAATATGTAGGTATATTTATTATTATTTATATATATAGTAATTTAATTATCTATTTTATTCTAAGGGGAACACCGAGCGAACAACGCATTCTGTCGCTAACAGCGATGATTCAACACAGGTCCAATTTGGACCGAAATAAAACTGGTAATAAAATATAGTCTTTGAGTACGTTCACTGAAGTTCTACTGCATGTGATCTGCGCACGCTTCTTTTACATAAATCTCTTAAGTATTTTCTATAAGTTCAACAATGTTAGTGGGATTCATATTGTCACAATTTGGGCCACCTACATATTTGTAAACAAAGCACATGTATTACCTGCCGGCGTTTAAGCTAACAACATTGAAACTGTTTTATGACTGTCTTCTTTTGTCTACTTTGTGTTTAAAATTGGCGATTGGAAAAACAGCCCATTGTGTATTGTAATCTTTGTGGTAGTCATTAGCCAGGTGTGATTCTTGGAAAATTGAATCTGCAGACGTATTGTATTTCTACAGTACAAAGCAATGCCCCAATGGAGGGGTGATGAGTCGAGCGATAAGTACAAGCGAAGCAAGACGTATGTACTACATTCGATAATCTATTTAGTGACGGACTTTGGGCGTGTTATTACATCTGTACCTGAGTTGTACGTATTTGTATAGTTCTAATATATTCTATAATGATTCCAACGGCATTTCAATTCGAGTCCTGCAACTCGTAACATACATACATACATAACTTCACGCCAGGTCCCTTGCGGGGTAGGCACGAACAACAGAGCGCCATTTAGGCTTATTCTTACACACCTCACTTGCTTCTTTGTCATGCACGCTCGTCTGTTTGACATCACCTTCTGCTAGTACACGATCAATTTGATCATGGAAGGTGTGTCGTTGCCTTCCGCGACTTCTGCATCCATCCACTTTTGCATTGTATATCTGTTTAGTCATTCTTTCATCATACATTCTTTCCACATGCCCGAACCACCGGAGCATACCTTTCCTTACCTTCACCCCGACACTCTCTTTCAGACCAACTCTCTTTCTTACTTCGGTATTGCGAACGCGGTCCGCGAGCGTCACTCCGCAGATTTTGCGCAGTGCTCGCATCACGACCGCGTTTACTCTACTTTCGTGCTCTCTCTTCCATACCCAACTCTCGCTTCCATACATGAGAGTAGGTTCCAGCACCGCGTTGTGTATGGCAAGCTGCGTAACAATATCAGTTATTTACAAAGAAGGATTATATTTATTTCCAAATGCAACTCAAGATAAACAAATTAAGAGAAAACATAAAACAGAAATTGTATGCAGTTTCAGAAATGATGTCTCTCAGCATATTGCTGTGCCGGAACGTCGTCCGGCACACACACAAACACTTTATACACAAATTTTTAGCCGACTTCGAAAAAAGGAGGAGGTTCTCAATTCGTCGGGATTTTTTTTTTGCTTTTTTATGTATGTTCGCCGATTACTCCGTGATTTGTGATCCGATTTACGTGATTCTTTTTTTGTTCGACGCGGAATAGCTTCCAATTGGTCCCTAAAAATTTGACATAGTTTGGCCCAGTAGTTTTCATTTTACGATCATTTTTTTGTTCCCGGTTCTTGGGACCTATATTTTTTAAGAAGCGCGGCACCATTCGTATTTCCACCCATACATAGCTAGATACTAAAAAGTAACAAATAAAATTTGAAAACTTCGTTTAAAAAAACCGACTTCAAAAACTAAAACACTAAAAAACTAAAAAGTATAAAATAACTTATTTCTAAAGCTATTATTATTAATATATATTATCTAAAACATCTTGAAGTCGGTGCAAAGTAAAACATAAAAATTACTTTAAGATGTTTTAGATAATATATATTAAAAATAATAGCTTTAGAAATAAGTTATTTTATACATTTTAGTTTTTTAGTTTTTCAAGTCGGTTTTTTTAAACGAAGTTTTTAAATTTTACGCGTACAGCTATTCACCAGCAACTGCTATTGTACATAAGTACACCGATGTATACATATTTACTTACATGTATACTTACGGGTGACACATGCGGTGAGTGTGCCATTACAAAGATATGATACATGTATAATATACTTTCTCACAAACAGCTGCTCACGTATTCGTCCGATTTCGGAGCAGCTCGTCTCGATCCGTGCGAGCTTCGTACAGTCGTACCATATACATACACGTTAAGCGAACATAGTAGGCGGAGTGGGGGGTGATAGGTTTTATTTTCGTTACGGGATTTAATGATTCGGTCGCCACGCTCAAAGCCCGCGATAAAAGCTATGCAATAGCTTAATAAAATTATGAAAGAGAATTGAATTTTTGAAGTGAAACTTCTCTATAGAGGGGTCTTACGATGTTTCGCTCACGAAAAGGTGTCACAGTCACGTGGTCTAAATTCTTACATTTTTGAACTCGTGATATCTTTCGAATGGAATGTCCAAATTGAATAATTCAAAAAGTTATATAAAGGTATTGAAGTAGTCTTGAATATGAAGCAATTTATTTTGACAAGGATTAATACCAAGATACAAATAAAGAGCCTTTTCTAGCGGCGGCGTTTTAATTACAATTTTAAAATAAAAGAACACTTATTGTGGCATAACTATAATAGTTAGATATATAGTGTCGCGACACTTTTTGTAAATAATGATGTGTTCTGCAAAGTTGTAGTACATTATTTTATTCTATCATCAATAGTTTTCGCAGCGCCCGCGATTTTAGGTATTTTTTTACACCTTGGGTTACATTATTGGAGTTTTAGTAAGGACCCCTAATTTATTTGTAAATATAATATAGTGAAAGAATTTTTCAAATCGGTTCAGTAGTTTCGGAGCCTCTTCATCAAAACATAAGCAAACGAAATTTCATTGAGTTATTTTTTTTGGAAATATTTTTCTGTTAATATAATTTAATGTCCGAATGTAGTTGATGACGAATGATTCGCATTTGCTAATGTTCCGTTGTATGTGTATAATTTTAGAGTTGACTATGAATGTTTATTTGGTTCCGGAACAGTTTTTTTTTATATAAGTAGGTACGCCACCGTATGAATACGGTTAACAGCGTTGTTAATGCGTCGATATCAATGGGATTAGGCCACCACCGCATTTATTCATGTTAAGCCCAGTATTAAATGGCTGTAATCTCATATTTACGGGATTTAGACCCAAAGCCGGGTCATTTATAACAAGCTAATAGGCATAAAGTCCTTTTAGGCTATACCAGTGACGACAGTGAAACTTCGTTCGCGTTGCTAAGACCTTTCTTAGAAGCAATGACGGCTCCAAAAGCAATTCGACCGAAGCGCCATGTGGCTATATTCGTCTACCCCGCGGAAATGGTGTCACTTATCGGTATAAAAAGTGTCCTAAGTGTTGACTGATGTTGGTTCGGGATATAAACAAGATGGCCGTCAGGGCGATAAGAGGATACCGTACGGTGTCATTAGAAGCGGCCTCTCTACTCGCCGGATCCCTCCCATGGGACCTGGAGGCCAGGGTGCTGGCGTCATTGTATGTATGGCGCAAAGAAGCCCTGGCCAGGGACTCCAGACCCGCGCCTCGCAAGATCGAGGCGTGCCGGTCGGAGCTCCGCCAGGTAGCCGTGGGGGTCTGGGAAGATCGCCTACGACGCCCCAGCGCGGGCCCCGCCACCATTGAGGCGGTGCGGCCCGTCCTGCAAGACTGGCTTGGACGAAGTCACGGCACCCTGACCTTCAGGCTGACACAGGTCCTGACGGGGCATGGTTGCTTCGGAAGGTACCCGTGTCGCCTCGGCCGCGAAGCAACGTCAGAGTGCCATCACTGTGACACGGGCGACGAGGATACGGCGCTGCACACACTCCAGAAGTGTCCAGTGTAACGTTCACCCCGCCCTCAAAGAGCCAAGGAATGACAAACTCAAGCCGAAGCATAGAGTGAGAAATAAAAGAATTTATAAAGTGAAAATTAATAACATTTATTAAGTAAATAAACTTATTTAGGCCATAAATCGTGATTATCTAGTAATTAGAACCCTCGTCATAATACCGTTAACCCTATGTTCACAAGGTAGGTTATATAGGAGTGTTGATCAAGGAACAGGAAGACTCAAGGATCGGTGTATAATATATATCTATATAAATAATAGTTTTGTAGTATAAGTTGTAAGTGTAAAATGTCATGCGTTTTACGAATAATGACAAATGTATCGACTCATGACATAAGCTCATCACCTGAGTACGCCCGTGTCTTTATTAGCCAAAAGGAATTTTAATATAAATTTCTTAACAAATTATATAATTTTGTGTAGGCACCCCACCTAAGCCACCTCTCTAATATTATACCACCGCATTCATTAGCTATCAGTAAAAGAGCTCATATCAGAATAAAAGAAGAACCTCCAATCTTTTAATTAGAATTTATTGAATTGATTATAAACATTGTCTAAAGTTAGCGTCGGTTCACAACGTACTATCACTGGCGAGAAGAGCCGACAAGAAACTCTCCAGTAGTACGCCTAACAATTTAGAAAACCCCTTTGGAATGCCTTATGTGTAAAATGAGTTGGAAAAGCCATAAGACTTGAGTGAACGTATCATATAAGAGCCACTCTTCCAAAATATCAAATAAATTTGTAGATACGAGGAATAATACCTCAGCGACCTCCCCTGATGCAAGATAAGAATATCACAGTAAATTAAAGATAAAGTTTAAATGAAGTTTAAATAGTGATACTCTCTACATCTCATAAAATTCCCATTAAGTTATTAGTATAAGAGTTTTAGGATGTTCCTCCGTGAATATAAAGTAAAGATAAAGATAAAGTTGGGTGGAGGACACCTTCACTCATATTATTTGTTTTCCTATGTCAAAGACAGATTTCAGTGTAAGAGTTTCAGGGAAAATTCTCCGTAAAGTAAAAGTGAAATTAAATTGGTATTGAACTGGAGTATTCCCTTACGCTCGTATTGTTTGTTACCTATTTGTTAAAGACAGGATTCAGATTCCACCGTGAAGTTTAAAATGAAAGTTAAAGTGAAAGTAAAGTGGCGGAACCCTACATCCGATTAAAGACCCTAAAACCCCAGAGATGAGAGCATAGCACCGTAAAGTAAAGTTTAAATTGAAATAGTCATGAAGTGGTGGTACTCTACATCAAGGGTGTCAACATCGGTAACACTGCTCATATATAATTTATCAATAATTATTCTTTCCAATCCAGTCAGGCTTGCCTGGCCTAACTACATCAAAGGCTCTCATGGAATCACATATCTTGAAAAGAAGTAAATTTTGATACGAATGATCCGCTTGCATTTGGCCAGTAGCTGACCTCCGAGCGCCCACTTCGCCTCCAAGCTGATCCGCGGCGTAACAGGTTCCAAACCTCTCAGTTACCAAATCAGTTAAAACTCAATATGTGAAATCATCCTCGCCTCATGAATGCACATATTATAAACAAGTTGGATTTGCTTAAAATCAGCACGCGAGAAATACCTGGATAATTGTCGTAACCATCCAAAGGTAGATTGTCCCAATAAGCGAGTGGGTCGTGAATCCCTTCGCCCAAGGTTACAGGGTCTATTAATCCCGGCTCTAACCTGAATCTTCATGAAAATATTCAATATGTGCTTTCACATCTAACTAGTTGTTGTTTCATTACAATTATACTACTGTTTAGCAAATATCCAGTATCAACAGAGTTACTTGCATGTAGCTATATAATTTAAAGAAATAAAATATTCATGAACAATAAATTTAAAATAAGTAACTGCATTGCACAACAGAGTACCATTCCGGCTTATTCTTACACACCTCAGTTGCTTCTTTGACATTCATAGCTCTTGTCATGCAATTACAGACTTGTCCAAATAAATATATATTCTAAAGGGTAAATCACGTTAACAAAATGAAAGTTAAAATAAAACTCTATTGCACAAGACCATGCCAAATGCCGAAGGCAAACCTTCTTAAACAAGAAAGTATTTAAATCATTAAAATCAGTAAAACCCAAAAAATAAACGTTAAATTTCTTAAAGTCTGTCAAGCTTTCCCAAACAAGTCGCATGATTGTTGTAGAGTGTGGTGTAATTATGTAGTGTTATAAAATATACTTAAATATATACACATATATGAATAGACTAAATAATAGATAATAAATCAAGACCATGACCTCACAGACCTAGGTCAATAATAACCCTGCCTATGTTCAAAACAATCAAGACTCAATACGACGTCTGACTTTAAGCTCACTGCGACAAGAGCAGATAGACATTAACAATCAACACCCCTATTAAGTAAGTGACCGCAGCCAGGTACAACAACATGTATGCAACAACAAGACAAGAACTCCTAGAAGTAAATCCCCATTGACATATAATTAATCTCCCTTAACAAATTAATAAATAATTATATTGCCTAAAAGAATCATCAGAACCCCTTAGTAGCTTCCGACTATGAAGTAGTAATATTATTTAATTCAGTTTCTAAAACCAAAGTTATATTTCAGAACCCTTTAAATTAAATTCAATAAATTAGTATTTTTATCCGCAAGACTATGTGTCAGACTTCCTAAATAATATATTAGCACACTCAGGCTTTACAATTACCCCTTATTAATTTAGTTAACTATGAAATTATAACAATGTATAAACAATTCTTATCTTATAATAACGCACAAGTCAATCAAGACTTACATCAAGATTAATTTAATATTGTATAGCTCATTCTCCATATAATATACAAATCAAGGACAATAATTAGTTAAGTTCTAAAACAAGAAGGTCAGTAATAGATAGTATACAAGTCTGTCTTTTATTACATATGATCATGTAGGTCTCCACAGTAAATAGTTATGTATGTTAGCATATATGTCCATATAAGTCAAAGGAACGTCTCTATTGAATTAAAAGTCTGTATAGGTGGATCCACGGGTCCCAATATGTCTAAAGACTAACACCAAAGTATACCATAGTCAATGCTAACTAATTAATAAATGCTGCTATAACTAACTACTCATCATTAGTTAAGTTTTGAAGATAATCCCAGGTTTATACATACAGACACGCATTAAATGCAAATATTCCATAATTCCTAAAATTTAAATTATTAATACAATATTATTAGTAACATCTCTGCAAGAAAAGAACATTAGATTTGTCTGCAAAATAATGTAATTAGTACACAAAGAAAATATCAATAACACATAATTAGTTATAGAATACATGTTCAATAAACAGATTAGGTTAAAACACATAATTAGATATATCATTAATAACATACAAACATAAAACAGCCTCTGGATCATCTGTGAACAGAAATAAAAGCAACAAACACGGAATAGATTAATGTTAGTAGATTATTAGTATATAGGTATTAGTAGTTATATATTACAACAGTCCAGGAGAACATCTGAAACATAGATAAACACAACAAGCAAGATATCGGACAAATCTACATAATTAGTAAAATTATTAATGTATTAATTGATGACTTGAAGATGTGAACTAGCCCTTGGGTGAAATCCATAGCACCGAAGTCTGTAGCGCACATATCGAAGATATAGTTATTTATTGTTAGTATTGATCATTTTGTCCACAAATAACTTTTCTCCATCTGTAATATTATAAAACACAAAATTTTCCGAGAATAATTTTTTCATGTCTTGTTCTGTCAAACCCGAATATTCAAGTCCCCTCTCTTCTCTGTCAAATTTTCAAACAAAGAAAAAATTCAATTATATCATACAAAGAGAATAATAATAAATACATATATTATGCGAAATAAAGGGGGGGAATACATTATATGGAGAACAGCCACTCCTTTATAAATAAATAAACATTAATAAAAAAAAATTAAATTCACGATGATGCGTACCGTCACACCAGCGTGGACAGAGCAGCGCCGAGAGCTCGTCGCCCATACCAGATTTGTCACCTCGCTCCCGGCCGTGGTTCGCGCCATGGTCGGGAGCTCCACCGGATGGGACGCCGTCTCCTCCTTCTGCGAGCAAGTCATATTTGCGAAGGAGGAGGCGGAACGGGAGCTTGAGCGTAATTCCCTGCTCCGCTCCCGACAAAGGAGGACGCGTCGGTGCCGGAGGTCTGATTTAGACCTTCGGCCACCGTAAGCGGGCGGCGCGGGTGGGGCCTCTAGGGTATAGAGGTTCTCACTCACCCGCACATGCCGTCGAGATGAGAGCGCGAGTGTTCCGCGCGCGCTCATCTCTCTTCCCGTGGGGCGCTTTACAGACCGCCCCACGCCGAAAAGACCCAGTCGTCGCCGGGGGAGCAGCTGCCCCGGCATTGCAAGAGGCCCAGTGAGCGGGGCCCACGCCTGCCAGGGTAGCGGAGTTTGGAAAACCGCATACACGTAGCCCTGGCAAAAGGCGCAGGCCGGAACACCCAGGGGTTTTAGTGGGTATCCCTAACTGGGGAGTGGCAATAGCGTGGCACCGGTTCTGACCGGGCGCGCTAGTGCCACCCCCGATCTGGCGAATCCCACACTGTCTCACAGGGTCGCGAGCATCCCCCAGGTTTCTGTGCCTGTCGCGGCTTAGTCCTCAAGCGGATTTCCCCTGGCCAAAAAAAAAAATATAAACAAGATATCCATCCAAATGCGTTCAGTAGTTTTCACGAAAGGTGAAAAAAAGGATAATATTGTTACGAACTAAGTGCCGAAAAAGACAAATTCGCATACCTGTAGAAACACATTTCATCACCTTTTCGGTATCTGGGCTTCTTTTGTTGACTTAGTGTTTAAAGTTTGTGATAAAATGTTTTTTACAACAATAGGCTATTGTTGTATTGTCACTGACAGCTGTCTCGGATTTAAAAGTACAAACTGATTCTAAGAAATTCGGTCGACGCGGCCGGGAACATATTGCATCTGTGCAGTATAAAGCAATACCCCAATGGAGAGATGATGCAGTCGAGCGATAACCACGAAAGAAGCAAGACTTGTGTACGTTTGGTAATTTTTTAGTGACGGATTTTGTGCGTTTTATGGAATTACGTTTGGACTTGTTGTGTTCGGTTATATTTGTAAATGTGTTATACGGTGTTTGTATAGTTCTAACAAACTCTATAGTAATTCAAACGGCATTTTAATTCGAGTCTCCCGACTCGGTTTTTTTCACGATTTAGTATTCTGCCGAATAGTACGCAGTGTTTTAATGCCATCGTAATAAATATCGAGTGAACCCTTGTTATAATACTAGTATATAGGTATTTGATCCGTGCAGGAACGGAGAAAGAATACAAATTCCTGCGGCCGGGCGGCCTGTCGTAAGAGGCGACAAAACAACCCACAGCCAGGTGGTAGGGCATTTGCCCGACTGGATGGCTACCACCCCTGGTCTAGAGTATGTCGCCATAACAACCCTTAGTTGTGTTCCGGCATTAGTGACCAGGCTCCAGTCTCCTTCAAGAGAGCAGCAGCGCATTAGTAGTACCTTTGGTGTTACAAATGTCCATAGGCGATGGTAACCGCTATCCATCAAGTGGGCCGTCTGCCTGTCTGCTGAACTCCTGCAATAAAAAAAAAAAAAAAAAAAAAAAATTTAACGAGACGTAGAACAAAGGGTCCGGAACGAGTTGATTGATGGGCCGCCATTTGCGAGGTTGGGGTGGGGTGCCACTGGCGGCGGGCCAGTTCCAGCAGAGGTCAAACTAAATAAAAATATTATATTTTCTTAAGTTTTCGCGACTTGTATACATAATAAAACTACGTTTTTAACGGTTTTAAGCGCGGTAATTTATTTGATTTTGGTTTTTTCGACGTTTCGGTCGCTTTTCAGTAGCCGCACTCACGGACGACAAAGATGACATTTGTCCAACGAGTATTGTTAAAGTTTTCTTTAGACTACCGCCAACTTATTCATTTTAATTTTTTAGTCTTAATTTTGTATATGGTTATTATTTACTCTATGGGAGCCTAATCTAAGGGGGATCTTAGGATTTTTGTGTCACGAAAAAGCGTTACGGCCGCGTGGAGGAGCGGCATAAATTTAGACCAGACGTGGTGAGAGGCCGCATAATGTTAGAGTAGACTATCGATGTTTTTATTGGTTCCGGAGCAAATTCAGTTTTTTTGTCTGATAAAATTAAATATGGTTAAAAAAAAGTGTGCGTCTCGGGACGACCGACAGAAGTGATAACTTGCCTGTGAGATAGGGAAGCCTGACAAACTGGCGCCGTAACGCGTTACGTAACGAAGCGCTTTACCCTCCCATAAGAAATCATCACTTCAATTAAAAATGCAGTCATTAAAATGTACCTAACCAAATCATAGTTAGCAGCAAACCTGCGAAAAATCGAAATGTATGCTGGGACACATATTAGAAGTGAAACTTCAACGGACAAATGGAAAAACAAATCGCAACAAAATTTTAACTTGAAGTTTTACGGGCAGCCTTTCAAATTGGACAAGTTTGTTGCCATTCGTTTTTCCACTTGTCCGTTTTTCTTTTCAAATTTATTCCTCCGGTATTGGTGTAAATGGTGGATACCTGGTGCACCACCGCACGGAAGAAATGTACTGGCTCACATGTGTCCGACGCGACTCTAACTGTACCTCACAAATGTATTTCAAACATTATTTTGATACTAATCTGCATAACTACTTTAAGCCCTGAGAGTTATAAATACTGTTACGAGTTGCAGCACTTGAATTAAAATGCCGTTGGAATTATTTATAGAATTTATTAGAACTATTCAAACACGTATAACACAGGTACACAAGTAACTGTACACAACCGGTCCAAACGTAATGCACGATTCAATCATACGCGCAAAGTCCGTTACTAACGTCTTGCTTGTGGCTATCGCTAGATCGCTCATCTGTCCCTTGGGGCATTGCTTTATACTGTACAAATACATAGATAGATAGATAGATAGATAACACTTTATTGTACACCATTACAGAAAAGCTTACGAACTAGTATTATTATAGTAGGGTACAAAGGGCGGTCTTATCGCTAAAAAGCGATCTCTTCCAGACAACCCGTGGCAAGAATATTCCGATTTGAAGTGGCGACGGTGGTATACATAATTATTGTACGATTACTTAAATTTTATTAATAAATATATAACTATACTATATATACAAATATACACATAAGTTATATACATATATAATATATAGCGATAATATGCAACTATTTAAACATAATAGACATATAGCTATATGCAATATAATATATACTAATTACATAAAATTACATATCATTATATTGCAGATAGAATTTTCTGACTAAATTCTTAAATATTATTAGGGATTTTGCTTGTCTGACAGCAACAGGCAATGAATTCCAAAGTTGGACAGCCTTAACCGTGAAAGAATTATTGAAGAACGTTGTACTATGAATAGGAGTAATAAGTCTATGTTGACTGGAAGGGCGTAAATTGTGAGAGCAAGAAATAAATTCGAAGCGTTCTTTAAGGTACTGTGGAGTAGTAGGGATGAATAAAATACTGTAAAGCAATGAAAGAATATGAGTATTCCGGCGAATACGGATTGGCAACCACTTGAGCTTTTTTCGAAATTCAGAAACGTGGTCATACTTGCGTAACCCAAATATGAACCTTATGGAAAAGTTTTGGAGTCGCTCAAGTTTATTAAGCTGTTCTTGAGTTAAATCTAGATAGCTGGCGTCGGCATAATCAAGTATGGGCAAAAGTAGCGACTCTGCTAGCTTAATTTTGGTGGCTATGGGCAGGAAGTTTTTCAGCCGCCAGAGTGATCTGGAGGAGAGAAACAAACGCCGACTCAACTCCGTTATATGGGGTCTCCAGGACAGCTCACTATCAAATATAACTCCTAGGTTTCTGACCTTATCACTGATAGGGATAAGCTTCCCATCAAAAAGAAAACTTGGCATACAGGTCCAGTCAACTTTACACAGCATCCGCGAGCTACCGATGATAATTACTTGAGTTTTCTCAGGATTCACAAGAAGTCCGTTCGATTTACTCCATTGCAGTATGCGGTCAAAGTCAGTGTTTATCGTTGCGACTGCTTGATTTAGTGTAGCAACCGGTGCCTGCGTGTAAATTTGCAGATCGTCTGCATAGAGGTGATAGGATGAAGTAAGTTCATTGGAAATTGAGTTTATAAAAACAGCGAATAATAAAGGAGATAGTACGCCGCCCTGTGGAACACCGGCAGAGAGATCACACCACGACGAATAGTCGTCATCAACTCGAATGCGCTGTCGGCGTCCATACAGGTAACTATGAAACCAGTCGATTACTTCAGGAGATATGTTAATAGAGCGTAGGATGCCGAGTAACACTTCAAAGTCAACATTATTAAAAGCACTGCTGAAATCGAGCAGCGATAGCACAGTCAGCAAGCCATTGTCCATGCCATGCCGGATGTCATCTGTGATTTTAATGAGGGCTGTGGTGGTGCTGTGGCCAGGACGAAAACCAGACTGGTAAGGATTCAAAAGGGAATTACGGTTCAGGAAAACACTTAGCTGCTGATGAACTAAGCGTTCGAGGACTTTGGAAAGGAAAGGTAGTATGGAAATAGGACGAAATTGAGAAAAGGAAGCGGGGTTGGGTTTTTTTGGTAGAGGAGTAACCTGGGCTTCCTTCCAGGCAGCTGGGAATACACAAGATGTTATGGATGTGTTAAGGATATGGGTAAGGGTAGGATTAATGACATCCAGTATGGGTAGGATCATGTTGCGACTAATGCTATCACTGCCGACAGCATTAGATGTAATGGATTTTACAGCTTTCTTAACATCACTATCAGTAAATCGACTAAAAAGAAAAGGAGAATGCTTGGGTGTTGGCTTGGACGAGATTCTTTCAAAGTTTCAGACTTTATTACTACATCAAAGTCAGAAGTGGTAGAGAAGTGTTGATTTAAATCATCAATATTGAATTTTTGACTGACTGAGTTTTCTGTTTGTTTGCCAATCCCCAAAGAGCGTAGAAACTTCCATACTTTAGCTGGATTATCATTTTGAACTGATTCGTGAATATAACGGCGTTGAGCGTCCCTACACACTCTATTACAACGATTACGAATGCTCACATAAGCAGCTTTGTTTGCTTCGGTTGGCTTCATTTTATATCGAGTTTTAGCTTTAGATTTCTTGTGCATCTGCGATTTAATATCATCGGTAAGCCACGGTGCAGGCAAGTGTTTGACCTTGATACGGCGCAAAGGCGCATGAGTATCATACAGCTTCATCAAAGCAGCATGAAACACATGAACCTTATCATCAATAGTGAGTGCACTGACCACCCCAGACCAGTCAACTTCCTGAGCGTCCTTAAGTAAGGCATCTAGGCTCATGCCGCCAAAATTACGCTGCAGGATGATTTTGGGCTTAGCTTTCGGCGGATGTAAGTTATATGAGAGAAAAATCATGTCATGATAGGAAAAAGCATCCGCCGAACATTGACCATAATGAGATACGTGAGGTAGTGATGAAACCATTATTAGGTCGAGAAGAGAAGGGGATGAATTAGGGAAACGATGAGTAGCACTCAGAGGAAGAATATGTATGTTAAGGGATCTTGTTAAAGTTTCTAAAGCAGAAGAACGATGGTCTTGTTTAAGGAGGCAAGTGTTGAAATCACCCATGATGATACTATGCATATATAAAGGAGAAAACTTTTCTAGTAAAGTTTCAAAAGAGGAGAAGTAATTAATGCGAACAGACGATGCGTAAAATACTCCTAGTAAAATTTTGGTATGCGTAAGTTCTACTTCTATAAATAAATACTCACCGTTATCCGGTGTTGGGGGTTGTGAGGATGCACTTAAGATTTTGTATGCTAGATGGGAGCGCAAGTATATAGCAACACCTCCACCACCAGTACCGATACGGTCATTTCTAATTAGACGATATCCTGGCAAAGAGTATGAAGTAGAGGACAGGCAAGGTTTAAGCCAAGATTCCGAAACTAATACAGCGTGCAAATTATTATGACTAAATGACGCCAGCATATCGGGGAAATGAGCTGGAATACTCTGAGCATTTATGTGTGCCACATTGAAATTACGGGAAAGGCCTGAAAATTGATTTTCAATTACTTCTTGTAGTGAAGATAAATCATGGTTGCTGCCATGTGAACTGTCAGATGAAGACAAACAGGAATGAAAATCTGAGTCAGAATCACTATAACTCTCATAGTTATCCATAAAATAAAATAAATACTTTATATAAATAAATTACAATTTCAAATATATAAATAATCAAATATATAATAATACACAAATATTGTTTATAAAAATACAAATCAGTCAGAATGTATCTGCCAGGTGTGCGGATGAGATAGCTGATATGAGTATAACAACACAATAATAGCAAAAACAAAACGCAACAAAAGACACAGGGCAAAAAAAGTAAATTATATGAATGACATTGACAATTATGACAGAATTACAAGAAAAAGAGACTAGAGAAAAAAAAAAAAAAAAAAAAAAAGGTAAACAAACCAACATAATAATAATTAAGTTAATGTAAAGTCAATGTGCGAAAACTATAAAAGAACGAAAGTTATAATAGTAATGAGATTTTTGTCATATTTTATAAATTACACAACAAGAAATGGAGTACAGAACAATGAATAAACGGAAATGTATAAAGCGGAGCGAAATAAAACAAGCAAAAGGCTCGTTTGAGAATCGCTACTTCTTAGCTCCTGCTGTCGGACGACGAGTTTTGGGAACAACTACAGGTTCTTTGGTCACAACCTGTGCTGCAACCTGGTCTAAATTAGACGAAGCGGGGAAGCTTTCCAAGTCGATTAACTTTTCGATGCGTTGGCGTGTACCGTCGCGGGCTAACACATAGATAGTGCCCTCCCGCGTCCAGCAGTTCCTCACTCCTAGGCGCTGCCTAGCTTGGATAAAGAGTTGATGTCGTCGTTTAGTTAAAAACTCCGATATGGTGATCCCGGTGCCCTTGAGCTTAGTTTTAGCAAACCAGATTTTGTTACGGTCCACTGCATCACAGAGCTTGAATAGAATAGGTCGCGGACGCTCGGCTGGAGCTGGTGCCTTACCCATTCTGTGCGACCGGCGGATGTCAGTTTCTTTGAAGCCTTCTAACTTGAGTTTTTCACAAATGATGTTAGTAACAGCAGATGTGGTATCCTCTTGTTTATTCTCAGGGACTCCATGTAACAAAAGAATTTTTCTTCTAGACCGCATCTCCACCTGGTCTACCGACTGCTGCACAAGGTCTATCTGCTCCTGTAGAGCCCGAAGAGACTTCAATATAAAGGTCTTAAAATTGTAGAAGTCACTACTCAGAGCAGAAGTAGAAGTATTTGCTGGTGCACCCTTGTGTAGTTCACCCTCCAGGGCATTCATGCGTTCAGCAAATGTTGAAGAAAGCTGATTCATAGCTTCCTGTATGGCATCCATATTGTAGGAATATGTACTTACAAGAAAAAATGTGAAATAAGTGTGTTGTGTTGTGAATTGGTAGGAGATAACACCTGACACCTGAGCACACAGTACACAAAAGAAGTCGAAATGCCGAAACGGTAATAAAATGTGTACAGTTATGAATTTGTCTTCTGTCGACGTTCCGGTCGTAACAATACCAGTGGACTCCCGCTGTGAGTGGCATCCCACCCTTATTTTCGCATTAGTCTCAGTCGCAATAACCCCGAACAAGATATTAACCGGGATTATTTGAAACAACTTCTAATTAACTAACGTTACACGCGGTTTCGCTTGACTTTTCACAAATACAAACGCTCATTACAAAAATGCCCGATGAAAATATTGTCCCGGTAAAAGCAACAGGCGGTCTTATCGCTTACAGCAATCTCATTCAGGCTACCTAACTCAAAGAATATATATTTTTTTAGTAAATTAAATTTATTTTAAAAAATTAATCTAATCTGACCATGCATATGTATGACCTTCAAAAAGTGTTCTCCAGTAGAACTTATTTGGAATCAAAACGTTTGAATTTGAATTTTATGAAGACGGTACAGAGCATTGGATAGTCCTTACATAATAATATACGTGAAGCAAAAACTTTGTACCCCTTTTTACAAAAATTTCGCGGGCGGAGGAGTATGAAATTTCGCACACATAAAGTTTAATAGAGAAGAAGGCGAATGCTATTTTTTAAAAAAATATGCACAAAATACTTTAGATCAATAAAAAAAAACATCTTTTATTTATTCCGGCTACAGAAAAGTGGCCGAAACGTCGCAATAATAACATGAAACAAATTACCGCGTTTAAAACCGTTAAAACGTAGTTTTATTATGTACACTAGTCGCAAAACCTCAACAAAATATTGTCAATGACACAGGTACAATATAACTGGATAAAAGCAGTACAAAGTGAACAATTCAATACACGCGCAAAGTCCGTCACTATATAACTTGTCGAATATAAACCCGTCTTGCCTGTATCGTAATCGTTGCTTAACTGCCTCACCCCCCTCCCTTCGGGCATCGTTTTACACTAAACTGTACAATACAACAAATGTCTGAGGTTTCCGAGATACCGTAATCCGTACACAGGTTTAATATTCCTGCGAACGAAAACAATAAAATTTGGCTATTGTCTAATTGCAAATTTTACACACGAAGTCAACAAAAGAACTCCGAATGCGGGAAGGGTTAATTCCGTTATATATGGTCTGAGTGGGGTTACTATCATATCAGAAAACCTATAACTTCTTTTAAAATAGCAGAATATAATTTGTCGTGGGGGTAGTGACGCGAACCTCTGCCCACCCCCGGCGGGAGGGTGTCGTGATTGCAGCTTCTGCCACCGGGCGGCGGAGATTGCGGCTTATGCAGGGGTGCAATATCGTGCAGTAACTTAACTCAAAACTAAGAAATTATGTTTTGTGGGATAAAGAGAGAGAGAGATAGAAAGAAAGGAAGAAGAAAGAAAACCATTTCATTCAGGACAAATTACATCGGATAGTGTAGGTATAATTGTTAACAAATTTGAAACTAACGTGGCATGTAGCATAGGCATGTGCAAGCATGTAAGTAGAATCATAAATATATATATATATATACAGATAACACTTTATTCGTCGTCTCAGTGTCACGCCACATTTACATGAAATTTGTCAAGGGGCCTCCACGTGTTGGCCTCCCCATGGCCCCACGCAAGCACTCCAAATGTCCAGGTCATTTCTATGGCCCGTGGTATTGAAACACATACAATATAATAATAAGAGCCAACTGTATTTCATTATCACGCAATTTTATTTCGCCGTTGTATTTGGTACTGTTTTATATTGCACTACGTCGGCATTAAGGCGACTTATGGCGGCGGGGTGTACTAATAATTACCGTGTGAAAAATTCACACATCACGGAATTTAATTATATTAAATGAAAACATGATTATTATTGTTACGAGCTACAGGACTCGAATTAAAATAAATGCCGTAAAACACGTCTAAAACAATTACAAAGTGAAACTGGATGCTACCAGTTCACACTGCGCAATGCAATTCAACACTCGCAAAGTCCGTCACTATATCGCTAATCGAAAGTACTACACGTCTTAATCGTGTCGTAGTCGTCGATCGACTGCCTCACCCCTCCGTTTGGGCGGCATTGTTTTATACTAAATATACAGTACAAAAAAATCGACCGCATGCCAGTGCACGGCTCGGCATTCGGAAACACCAGTAAATTTCCTAGAAATAGTAATTTGCACACCTGGCAAGCTTCGGCGCAATGCAATAAAAACAAGGATTAACTCGTTTGAGAATAATTACAGCCATAAAATAAGTACGATAATAATAGATGGTTTTTAAAGTTTAAATACGAAGTAAATAAAAGAATTAGTTTTTACAACATAGCAGATGTGCAGTCTTGTCGGTATGTAACATTATGAGTGAAAGCGGATTTATTATTATAGCTGTAGCAAACTCAAATGGCACAGGTTCGATTACTGGCCGAGCAGCATGCTCCGTACAAGCAGTTTTCTGACCCAATGTGCGTCTTGTTACAATTAGGTACCACGTGTGAACTTGAACGAAGATAACCGATGTGCGGAACACGCCAATCCGGGTGTGGTGTCCGATCCATTACAAAAATAGGAGTGCCGAGCCCAGCAACAGGATTCTGAGTTGTCATTATTATTGTAATATATGTCTTTGAAGACCACGGGCCATAAAAATGGTACGGCCTTTGGAGGGCTTGCGTGGGACCATGGCAAGGCCAACATGTAGAGGCCACTTGACAAATTTAATGTAAGTGTGGCGTGACACTGACCGGCGATTATCCCTGTCTACATTATATACTAACGCATCCAAGGACAAGTCCCGGTCAGTGTAGGACTATTGTGGGAAATGAGGACAAAACGTGCCGGCCGATTGAGGTGATCTGCTAGTGGTATTAGGGGTCTGAGCTTACGGGGTCTATGGCGTCTGCCCGTCGCAATGTTAAGCGAACATGAGACAGTGGGCAGACGGTGACTCACCACTCCCTGCATGGGCCCCAAAAAATACCATAGAAGACAGGGGCAACTGGGTGCGACTGGCTAAAGGGTATCTAAATGTTATTTAGGTTTAAACAACTTTATATCTCATAGAATAATAAAATAAAATACAATAAAATAAGAACATTTACTTACAATGTTATATGTTATATATTACTTATGTTTATAGTAGTATTTAATTTTATAGTTTAGTTGTACAGAATCTTTTTATTTATATTATTTTAATTCATTTTCATTTATGTGTATATTTGTATATATAGTATAGTTATATATTTATTAATAAAATTTTAAGTAATCCTACAATAATTATGTATACCACCATCGCCACTTCTGATCGGAATATTCTTAGAATGAGAAATAAGTTGTTTTTTTTTAAGTTTTCAAATACAAGCTTTTGAGATTCTGGATATCACGTAGCAGCAGCGTGCTAGCCAAGACAAGTGAAACGAGCCCAAACACGACGGGTCTATCTTGTTTAGTGCAGGAGTTCTTATGCCCACCTTCCGACTCCATCATCAGATCAGCTCCGTGGTACCATATTATTGCATTGTCACGCGATATACATAATTATGCGTGCAAAATTTCAGCTCATTCGGAAACCGGGAAGTTGGTCAAATTTAACTTACAAGATTCCGCCCGAACATACATACATCCATCGCAAGTTAAATAAAACTTGTTATTATAATATAATTATTGACTAACTAGGATATCCCTGCGACTACGTCTACGCTTGACTTGATATTCCCGCGGGATTCCCGGCACACAAAATACCGCAGTATTTGAAAAAGAATGCTCTCGTTTTAGTGAGAACTCTGTCGGATAGGTAAGCTAATTACTACGCACCCGAACAATTCCAAACCGCTCCTGGGAAATTTCCCGCGGGATTCCCGGGATAAAGAATATCACACATTTTATTACATTAAATTTGCTATCGATCAAGAAAAAAAAGCAGCACATTGAAATTCATTTTTTGTTAAATCTGGCTATTCTTAATCATTTCCAGGATAAATAGTATCACAGAGTTTAAGTCTATCTAGTCTATTGCACTTTTTTAAATAGCTTCATTGTAGAGACATTTTTTTTTGAACGAGTTCAGCAGACAGGCAGACGGCCCACTTGATGGAAAGCGGCTACCATCGCCTATAGACATTTGCAACACCAAAGGTGCTACAAATTTAATGCGGCTCTCTTAAGAGGGACTGGAACCTGGCCACTAATGCCGGAACACAACTCAAGGTGGTTATGGCAACATACTTTAGACCAGGGGTGGTAGCCATCCAGTCGGGTAAATGCCCTACCACCTAGATGTGGGTTGTTTTGTCGCCTTTTACGACAGGCCGCCCGGCCGCAGGAAATTGTATTCTTTCTCCGTTCCTGCACGGGTAAAACATGTTGCGAATTTTATAATATCATACGTGAATGTGGTGCTATGCCGCCTTTTTAACGCAGGTTTATTAATTATTATATGTTTATTTAAATATATGCTTTTTTAGATTAATTTTGAAAAGTTTATATTTTTATTTTATACACGTTTATAACTCGTTTAGCAATTGATTAAATTAGGGAGTGGTTGGATTAAATAACAATTTCTACCGGTTACTTAATTTTATAAGACCACTATCTATTCTATCTATATTATCTTCTGGATAATTTAGTGCATCAGTAACTAATTATTATAATTGTATTTATGATCCTGGCAACATTATGATATAATTGCTATTTTTAGCAATGATGCAGTATTATTGTTTTGTAGGGTATCATTTTCATATTTACAAAAGGCGTGGTGGCGTGTAGGTGTTCGATGTGAGTAGTCACATCAAAGGCTGAACAATAGTAAAGGGGAAAATTTGGTACTTTCTTACCCAAATCTCTGCAAGGCTGTTACATTAGTAAGTAAATTATTGAAATAACCAGTTATGAAACTTCAAAAGCCTAATTGGTCCTTGACAGTACAAAACAGTTGAGAAAGGTATTCAAATAAGCGCCTGGTGTGAAGCCAGCGTCCAATTAAAGAAGCGGAGCCATAAACGAGGCATCGCTTTGAAAGCTGTATTTTTGTTTTATTCAACGTGAGGGTAGTTCGCAAACAGCACTCCATTGAGAGCCCAACGAGCTACGGGCCTGTGCCCATAGGCACGGAGAGATGCTGTTTCTGTTATATAGTAAGAGTTATTCAATAATCGTTACTACGTGTAACGGTTATTTAGCGATATTTAGTAACAGTAATTTTGTAACGGATATTTTAGTGACTTTTAGAAACAGTTATGTAGTGACATTTAGAACGTTTATTTAAAAACATTTAGAACGGTTATTTAGTGTCCATTCAAAACGGTTGTTTATTAATATTTAGTAACGGTTATTTTAGTGACATTTAGAAAAAAATATTTAGTGATAATTCGTAACAGTTATTTAGTGATATTTCGTAACAGTTATTTAGTGATATTTATAACGGTTATTTAAAAACGTGTAGAACGGATATTTAGTAACATTTAAAACGATTATTTAGTAATATTTAGAACGATTGTATATTAATATTTAATAACGGCTATTTAGCAACATTTAGACCTACTTATTTAGTAACGGTTATTTTAGTGACATTTAGAATCAGATATTTAGTGATAATTAGTAACAATCATTTAGTGATACTTAGAACGGTTATTTAGTAACATTTTACAGTATTAACAATAAATTACCTGACAGTATAAAGAAGCAAAAATCCTTATTATTATTTAAGGAACGCCCAGAGAATTTTTTGATAATCAAATGCTACTATAAAATCGAGGATTATAATTGATAAATTCTAATGATAACTATGTATTCTTATTTAATTGATGCTTTGCTTGACATTTTATGTAATCTAATTTATTAAATTAGTATAATAATATTTTCAATAATTGTCATGTAGTTATAAGATGTGAAAATTGCACGCCTAATATGGCAAAATGCATTGAGATAATTACCACATATGTACATATACATTTCTAGCAATAAATGATTATTCTTCTTCTTCTTCGATTATTTAGTAGTTATATTATTATATTGATATTAAGTATCAGACAGTTCGCGGCATATCGTCCAACTGTCAGTACCACTGATCCGATACACCTTCCCATCACTAATCTGGCAACGGGGTCAAGTGGCCGCGCGCTACAACATGGCCCCAAGACTCCGCCTCCTTCAGTCAAAAGAGTTTTCCTCATTCACTTAATTGCTGTTCCTAGTTGCTTTTCTCAACCTAAAACCTAGCGTTAACTCATTTAACCCCTCTAATTAATGTTATTGATGTACGGATGTGAGGCTTGGACCTTAAGACTGAAGGAGGAGAACAAGCTGTTAGTGATTGAAAGAAAGGTCTTAAGAAATATCCTGGGTCCGACACGGGGAAGCGATGGCAACTGGCGATCGTTAATAATGCTGAAATCGAAGAACTGGTGGATGAGATCAATATAATAGGCGAGAGCAAGGCACATCGCTTGTGCTAGCTTTTTTTTATTGTTTTTATTGCAGGAATTCAGCAGACAGGCAGATGGCCCGCTTGATGGAAAGCGTTTACCATCGCCTATGGACATTTGCAACACCAAAGGTGCTACAAATGCGCTGCTGCTCTCTTAAGGGAGACTGGAACCTGGTCACTAGTGCCGGAACACAATTCAAGGTTGTTTTGGCGACATACATTAGACCAGGGGTGGTAGCCATCCAGTCGGGAAAATGCCCTACCAGTATTTTGTATAACGTTTTTAAGGTAAGCATTTATATACGTTTCACGACTTTGCCAAGACTGTAAGGAATTTATGGAGATTAGTGATCCTAATTATGACGGAATAAATACACTGACGGGCATATCCTACTTATGACGGCATAAGTACACTGACTGACATATGGACACACAGCCCAAACTACTGAGGCCAGGATCGTAAACATTTGCATGAGGGTTCTTTCTATACGGTAGGTCTGGACTACAAAAGGATTTTTGAAAAATCAACCTACAGGGGGGTGTACATCGGATGAAAATGCATTTATGAAAACCCGTCATTTTCAAAGCAAGCAGCATGAACCTTGATACACCTGCTTTTAAGTAGAAGTAAACGCACTCAAATGTTGGCGTAATGACAGGTGGTAGGGTATTTGCCCGTCTGGATAGTTACCACCCCTGGTCTAGAGTATGCCGCCATACCATCCTTGAGTTATGTTTCGGCATCAGTGACCAGGTTTCAGTCTCCCTTAAGAGAGCAACAGCGCATTTGTAGCACCTTTGGCGTTGCAAATGTCCATAGGCGATGGTAACCGATTCCCATCAGGTGGGCCGTCTGCCTGTGTGCTGAACTCATGCAAATAAAAAAATTGCGATTTTAGAAATTCACCCCCCAAGATGATGTAAAAGGAGCTACGTTTTTTTACTACTCAAATTGACTAATTTTAATGTACGTGAGCAAAGCCGCAGGCAACAGTTAGATAATATTATATCTGTACTAATATATAAAGCTAAAGAGTTTGTATGTTTGTTTGTTTGCTTGGACGTGCTAATATCAGGAACTACGGGTTAGATTTGAAAAATTCTTTCGATGTTAGATAGCCCACTTATCCAGAGAGGCTATATCGGCTATATATCATCAAACTCAGACCAAAAGACCAGTGAAGAATGTTTCAAAATCGGGGTTTTTTTCACTTCGAGATCTTCTGCTGCGTGCGCTGCGTAAACAGTTAGTTTCGCAAAAATCATGTGAGACAGGAGTTAGCGTTGGTCCAAAGTAACTTTTCCACGCGGACGAAGTTGCGGGCAGTAACTAGTTCATGATAAGTTTAATTTTAAACTTCAAGTTGGGAACTTAATCCCTTACCAGAAGTAAACTTTGAAAGAACAGCTTATCTCTTAATCTTTGTTTAACTTCGATATCTTTGGCTTCGCTCGTTTACCACATTTAACTTATCTATCAATTCCTTATTTTAGGGTTCTTGAGAATATCAGGAAATATAAGCCAGCGAAAGCATCCCACAGTGGTAGGATATTTGCCCGTCTGGATGGCTACCACCCCTTGTGTAGAGTGTGCCACCACACCACAAACAGTAAAGCATTATGCGCATATTCACTGTAAAAATGTTACAAAACAAAGCCAATTCAGTAATTCCATGAATATGTATTAGTGTAACACTTGTTAGTTTATGAAATGAAACTTCTGTATTGGCGTTGGAAAAAAGTACCGTCACAATTTTCGGTTACGCGTCACATTTTTTCCGTAACGTGCCATCTTTTTCTTGCCCCTACCACGGTCGATTCGAACGAAGAGTTAATGAAATACAATCAGTGAAATGCTATAATATTCTTAGTAGCAATAAGGTAAAATGAAGGTAAGGGAAGGAATCCTCCGGTGGTTCGGGCATGTGGACAGAATGTATGATGAAATAATGACTAAACAGATATACAATGCAAAAGTGGATGGATGCAGAAGTCGCGGAAGACCACGACACACCTGCCATGATCAAATTGATCGTGTACTAGCAGAAGGTGATGTCAGGAGCCTCAAGAACAGACGAGCGTGCATGACAAGAGCTATGAATGTGAAAGAAGCAAGTGAGGTGTGTAAGAATAAGCCTGTATGGCGCTCTTGTGTTCGTGCCTACCCCGCAAGGGACCTGGCGTGAAGTTATGTATGTATGTACAAATATAACTGGATACAACCAGTACAAACTCACTATATCGCTTATCGAATGTACTACACACGTCTTGTTCCCTTTCGGGCATCGTTTTATACTAAACTGTGCAATACAACAATCGACCGCGTCGACTGAAGTTTCCGAGAAACCGTAATCCGCACACCTGCGCCCATAAACAAGCACAATACCAATGGGCTATTGTCTTATTGCAAATTTAAACACAAAGTAAACAAAGAAGTCCAAATGCGGGAAAGGTAATAAACCAGGTGGGCATTCACTTTGTCGGCATGATATGACGATCCAAAATAAACTTCATCAATTTCAATATTCACTGTTTAAGTCTAAATAATTTTTGACGTGGACTCTCTAATCTTTGCTGCATAATATAAAACTCTTATTCATTCTCTCGCAGGCTAAGTCGTATAGATTTATGTGCTTATCTCTTTTTAGTGTCGCTTTTTCGTTTCATCGGGTTCCAAATAGCGGAAAGGAGGGTTCTCCGTAAGATTCTGGGTCCAACTAAAAGAGACGATGGTAGCTGGAGGGTCCGAAGTAACCTCGAAATTGAGAATCTCGTGGCCGAGCCTAACATAATAGGAGAAATAAAAGCTCACCGCCTCCGCTGGCTCGGTCACGTAGAACGGATGGGAGAGGATCGCAGCGTGAGGAAAGCATATTTGGGTCGGCGTCCGGTCGGCCGTCCTAAATATCGCTGGAAGGACAGAGTAGAGGCTGACCTGTCGGAGATGGGAGCCAGTAATTGGCGAGAAACCGCACAGGATCGAGGAAAGTGGCATGCTCTCGTTTCGGACGCCAAGACCCACTTTGGGTCGTTGAGCCAACGGAGTAAGTGAGTAAGTAAGGGTTCCAAATCACAACGAGTGTTTTGTTTCTACGATATTTCCTATATACATGGACTATAATGTGCGTGCCTTCAACTTTTTGGAAAATGCGTCAATTAATCAAAGAGTTCCAAGACAGGGCATTGTTGTAACTCGGTTAAGGCATTAACGAAGATCGTTAATCTTTGTCTTACCTATTATGTTAAGATCTTACCCCTTATTGGCATACGTATTGAACTTTCTACACTATTTATTATTATTTATTTAGGTTTATGGTTTGGCAGCTAGGTCTTTAAGCCAGATTTTATATTACAATATAGTTTCTTCATTTTCTTATACCTATGTACACCTCAGCTAAACTTCAACGCAGTTTTTGTGACAACTCGAAAAGTCACATTTGACTATTATACAGATCAGATTTCCGCCAAAAACATAAATAACTACTCAAAAATTATCAATATTCTAGAACAACTGTTCATTTTAGAGTAATTTTACACATTTTTAGAAAATAAAACTGCACAGGACAACATCTCCTTTCAGTTCCCGCGAAAAACTCCTTGTCTACACTGAACAAAGTGCGGCCAAGAGAAGCGGTGGGCTTACCAACTGAAATTAAAAACTCGAGGCACTCGGGGACTGCCGCGGTAAAGCTAATGCAGAGAATTTTTTATCAACTTATGCAATTTATTAGTAAAAACTATTTATTTAGTAAAATAGCACAACCGGTTAAAAAAAGTTTAATTAAAATATATATTTGGTGCATACCTTTATACGGGTGTGAAGCATAGACAATGACACAAAGAGATCGCGATAGATTAGAAGCAATTGAAATGTGGTGTTGGAGACGCATGGAGAGAATAAGTTGGAAAGAGAAGAAGACTAATGAAGAAGAGGCGACAAAACAACCCACAGCCAGGTGGTAGGGCATTTGCCCGACTGGATGGCTACCACCCCTGGTCTAAAGTATTTCGCCATAACAACCTTGAGTTGTGTTCCGATATTAGTGGACTAGGTTCCAGCCTCCTTTAAGAGGGCAGCAGCGCATTTGTAGCATCTTTGGTGTTGCAAATGTCCATAAGCGATGGTAACCGCTCTCCATCAAGTGGGCCGTCTGCCTGTCTGCTGATCTCCTGCAAAAAAAAAAAAATATTAAAAACTCTAGAGGAAAGAAGGGGGAAGATGTTTGGCCATTTGCTAAGACACGACACCTTCTTATGCACGATAATTGAAGGCAAAGTGGTAGCAAGGAGAGGGAAGGGAAGACCAAGGCGAGCATTTATAGACCAAATAAAAGAAAAAGTGGGTGTCGTGACTTACACAGAAGTAAAACAACTGGCCCATAATAGAGAAGATTGGAAAAGGCTCCACAGACAAGAGCATGCTCTTAAATGATAAATGAAATGAATGCAATTATAATTATTTATTTATTTTTTATTTATGCAGTATTTTTAAACTATCACTCATTTTCTTTCATCACTTTCTTTATTAATAAATGCACTTTGTTTATTCATATTTAAAACACTTCATACACAAACTTTACGCGTACAGCTATTCACCATCAACTGCTATTCACTGTTATACATAGGTACACCTATGTATACATATATACCTACATGTATACTTACGGGTGACACATGCGGTGAGTGTGCCATTACAAAGATATGATAGATACCTATACACCTATATACTTTCTCAGAAACAGCTTCTTACGTATTCTTCCGATTTCGGATATTGCATATACCACCTCCTGCTACTGCAGTGCTCACCTCCGATATTGCCGCGTGTAGCTCGCTTCTGGTTTGTCTCTCGAACTACGCTAGACGCCTCCTTCACTTACTGTCCACTAAACTGTTCACTAAATTCACCACTAAATTCGTCAGTCACTTCTGTTAAACTCTTCTTCCAACTCTTTAGTATCGCACTTGTCGCTTCACCGTCTTGGACTGAACTCGACACTAAACTGCCCAGTAGGAGCGCCACGCTGCTTATACTTATACCCGGAAGAATTTTCTGGAACCCATAATTTCGTTATTCTTTTATTTACTATCTGTCCCTTTCTAAACATCTACCTATCTTTGTCTTTTGTGTCATTCCCGAACCTTCTATTCGAGAAGTTTCGTTTATACATCTATCCCTTTCTGAAATATATCCGTCCTTGTCTTTTCCTTCCAGAGTTTTCTAGCTTTTTCTAAAAGCTCTTAAACTAACTAATAGTTCCACCATCACTCGCCACATTACTGTAAAGTTTCATCAAAATCTATTCAGTAGTTTTACATGAAAGAGTAACAAACATACAGTCTCACAAACTTACGTGTTTATAATATTAGTAGGGATAGGATGCTTCATTTCATTTCACGCGTGTGTTCAAGTAGATTCCGTCCATACGTTCATTGTCTATCGTACACTTTTTCAATTTTATAAATTTGATGAATATTTACTTTAATGTTTATCTCATTTACAAACAGATTGCGCTACGTGTCTCGGAAATTGAATTTTGAGTCTAAAATTATACTCAAAGAGGCTTTTAGTATAATCGATTGAAAATCACACGGCGAAACCGGCAAACTCATTATCTCTGTCCTATCAACTCAATATATAAAGGAATTTGTTGTCCAACCACATCCAAGTGCGTGTCGGTCCTATCCTGCGACGAGCGAGGGTACAAAACAATTACTGTCATTTTACCACATAATGATTTTTAATCGACTTCCAAAAGGAGGAGCTTTTGAATTCGATTGTATGTTTGTTATGCGGTATTCCCGTCAATTGTGGACCGATTATCATTTATTTTATGTTTATTCGAAGGAGTATACTCCTGAGTTGGTCCCATGGTTTTAATATATTTAAAAGAATAAACGCATGACACGATATCTCGTCAAAACTTTGACAGATGTAAGCGTCCAAAATGGATGCCTTTACCCTTCCGTGCATTGGCCGTCACCGCACACAGAAAAAGGGTAGACAGCTAAATTGATGAAGCGATTTTCTACCTACCTCATTTTAGGCAATGTGAGGCATGAACATTTACTTGTATCTGCTGCGGACAGAGAGTAAGCCGGAGCACACCTCCTCTCCGCGCCCCGTACACCGCCGACGTCCATAGCTCGCACAATTAGCAGCTAGCCGTCGGACGGAACGTGCGATATAGCGGACTTGGAGCACGGAGAGGCTCTCTCTTACACTTCCTTGCTCATTCCCATTTCTCACATACAACAGCACCAACACACACTCTCTGTGTTTGTCTCTTCTAAGTATAGTTTAATTGTAAATAACGACACGATAACAGTCATATAGTGTCCACATTCAGTTTTATTTTCAAAGAAGCAACTGCAAGAATTATCATTCTTTTTGTCACGTGGCTTTCGTCCCTCCCTCCTCATCGCATCCCAATACCACCTTAACCTTCTTCCTCTCAATGTTTTACTTACGGGTCCAACTCATTTCACACGTTATCCATTCTTGCAACACCACATGTCCATCTCAGTTGAGTACAGACGTGTGCACTTTATCACTTTAGTGGCTCAACATTCGAACCCATATAGCATGACATACTTACATAACTTCACGCCAGGTCCCTTGCGGGGTAGGCACGAACAACAGAGTGCCATACAGGCTTATTCTTACATACCTCACTTGCTTCTTTGACATTCATAGCTCTTGTCATGCACGCTCGTCTGTTCTTAAGGCTCCTAACATCACCTTCTGCTAACACATGATCAATTTGATCATGGAAGGTGTGTCGTGGCCTTCCGCGACTTCTGCATCCATCCACTTTTGCATTGTATATCTGTTTAGTCATTCTTTCATCATACATTCCTTCCACATGCCCGAACCACCGGAGCATTCCTTTCCTTACCTTCACCCCGACACTCTCTTTCAGACCAACTCTCTTTCTGTCGTATGACAGATTTATACATCTCACCCTTTTTGTTTCAGTGGCATTAGTTTTTCACATTAACCGGATACCTGTCTCCACTCTAGCATGCTGTATTTATTCTTCTACTAGCTACTACTATTCTAGCAGCTGCTTAATCATACATATAATAGAATTGAAGAGGTGAATTTCTGTACAATGGAAAAAAATGCTAAAAACCGAGTCGGGGGATGTAAGACGTGAAATAGAACTAATTTTTATATTTTTTCAAATTTTTTGTTTCTCTGTTTGTTTGTACGGGCTAATCTGTGAAACGACTAGACCGATTTACATGAAATTTTGCATGGTGGTAGCTTATATCCCTGGTCAACATATAGGATACTTTTGATCCCGAAAACATAGAGTTCCCGTGGGATAGTCAAAAAAGCTTTAATTACTTAAACATCTTGCAACAGACTGAAAGTAGTTTCTCTGCAACGTAACATAATAGAAGCGGAGATTTTGACAGGGTGTGGTGTCGGTGAGAGAGTTTTATCTTAAAAAGCTGACAAGTTTGTTTCTTTGTTTGTTTGCTTGAACGCGTTAATCTCAAGCACTACTGAGCTGATTTGAATTTTTTTTTTCAGTGTTATATAGCCCATTTATCGAGAAAGGTTATAGGCTATATACCATCACGCTAAGAGCAATAGGAGCGGAGCATCAATGAAGAATGTTTCAAAATCGCGTTTTTTTTTTAACCTACTTTTTTTAAACTATTCCACGCGAACGAAGTTGCGGACATAAGCTAGTAGGAAATAAAACGAAAATATCATTAGTTACATTCCCATCGAGTTGTTTCAGTCTTAATTCGTCGAGCCTTCAGATGCAGCCTCCGCCCAACACAATTTATCGTCCGACGCTTAATAAATTGAGAAACAGACGTAGCTGTTTCGTTTTTAACGCATCGCAGCCCTATTTGGAAAGCCAGGACCCTTGTGAATGAATTTCTGAATGGCCTAGACCCTTTGGACCTGGTAAGTAAGACGCTGGAGTCGGGTTCTAGAATTTTAATTAGCTACATCACATTCATTAGCATAGTATCTATACTAATACTAGCTGACAAGGCGAACTTCGTACCGCCATATTTCCTAAATTCCTAAAAGGCTTTCTTTCATGACACAAAAACAAAATCACCACAATCGGTCCAGGTGATAAGTAGGATTCTAGAACCCGATCTCAGCGCCACCTACTGGTTCTTTTTGCGAATCTAAAGCATCCGGGAACCCACTCAAACACACAAAAAGCAAAATCACCAAAATTGCTCCTGGTGATAAGGAGAATTGTAGAACCCGATCTCAGCGCCACCTACCGGTTCTTTTTGCGAATCTAAACCATCCGGGAACCCACTCAAACACACAAAAACCAAAATCACCAAAATTGCTCCTGGTGATAAGGAGAATTGTAGAACCCGATCTCAGCGCCTCTAACCGGTTCCAATTGTGGATCTTCTAAACCATCCCGGGACCCACTCAAATACACACACACAACTTCATCAAAATCGGTAAAGTAGTTCTTAAGTTATAAAATTACACACAGTAACTCGGGAATAATTAAGCTTTCTACTGTACTGTGTCAGTAGTGCCGGAGATTCCAAACTCACAAACTTCACCTCTTTATAATATATTAGTATACATTACCAAATAAAGATAATCTTAATAACAGCTTGTAAAAATAAAGATAATGTTCTTTTCAATGCAAAATCTTTCATTAAAGTTAATGAATTTATTAGCAGTTCAATTGTCTCAAGCGCTCTCACATCGCTCTCTGTCTTTTGTGAATTTGATTAATTGTGAGGATGAGTTGGGGATTAAGTGGAATGTGGCAGCCAACAGACATCTAGACGTTTTGCTATTGACATTATCTATGACATTAATAACGGAGAGTCGAGTTTGTAATCTAAAGATGTTGTTACAAAAGCCGCACATCTGGCCTGTTGTGAAAACGAATTATTTTATTACTTTGTGTTTAAAACATTTATTTTTAACGTACTTATTTTATGGCTGTAATTAGTGTCGAATTTAATTTTTCGAATTTTTAAGATGATTTAGTTTGCAATAAAGTTTTACTCCGTGCAGGGACGGAGAAAGAATACAATTTCCTGCGGCCGGGCGGCCTGTCGTAAGAGGCGACAAAACAACCCACAGCCAGGTGGTAGGGCATTTGCCCGACTGGATGGCTACCACCCCTGGTCTAAAGTATGTCGCCATAACAACCTTGAGTTGTGTTCCGGCATTAGTGGACCAGGTTCCAGTCTCCTTTAAGAGGGCAGCAGCACATTTGTAGCATCTTTGGTGTTGCAAATGTCCATAGGCGATGGTAACCGCTCTCCATCAAGTGGGCCGTCTGCCTGTCTGCTGACCTCCTGCAATAAAAAAAAAAAAAAAAAAAGTTAATTAACAAAGGTGAAAGTAACGTGTACGTGCGTGCTCTTTCTTCCCACTACCTTCGAAATTGTGCCGTTCTTCGTTTTTGTCATTTTGAAACAATTCGATTATCACTAAACCCAGTGCCGCTTCAATAGACATAAATAATGTGCGCGATAAATATAAAATTAATTTAGAACGTTTTTCTTTTTGCACACCATGATAATAGAAGAATGTCTTATGTCATAAGGCACACACTGCACATGCACTTTCTCACAACACCAGCATGCAAGAGATACCTTGAGTATGTAATGTACACACGCCTCGCATTGATCGTGGTTCTCGCTCGACTGTCCCCCCCTCTTACCTCAATCACGCCATTGTTTTATACTATTCTTTACAATCCGTAACACCTGGCTAATGATTCGGCCGTAAACGATTACAATAAAACAATAGGCTGTTCTCTAGAAACTTATGCTAATAAATAAGTAAACAAAAGAAGACGATGATTTGTAACTATTTTTACAATTAGCTCAAATCCCGACAGGTAGTTAAAACAATGTGTTTTTACAGATATGCAGGTGGAATTTGTTCTTGTCGGATCCTACGTTATAACAATATTAGCTCTAACAACCGATGGATGCATATTTGCGGTGTTTCAGGGTTCCTCGAAGTGCGGCAGCTCCTCCGGCAGTGACGGCTGTGTTTGGAAGTTGGGAAACCGCCAACGTTACGCAACACACGTTGCGTAAAATTATTAACTTTCCATGACATCTTGAAGTCAGTTTCTATTTATTATAAGCTTTTATTTAACTTTCAATGGATGTATGTATGTGAGTTCGGGTGGAATCTTGCAAGTTAAATTTGACCAACTTCCCGGTTTCCTATTGAGCTGAAATTTTGCACACATGTGTATATTGCGTGACGTATGGTACCATGGAACTGATCTGATGATGGACTCGGAACGATCAAAACTATTAAGACCCAAACCCAGCAAAAACCAACTGCTAGCCCTCAAAACACTGTGAGCTCTTTCTGCGTGTAACGGAACACAAAGCAACTTGATTGATATATTATTTTTATTTTTTCCTCCCACTCATTTTAATATTATATAAAATTATTAGAGCTTAGCATGTGTGCTGAAGAGTTTCTGGCGCCACTTCTTCTCTTCAAGCCACGACATATCGCGAAGCGGTGATAAATTAAATTAGGCTCCCATAGAGTAAATAAATAATAACCATAAACAAAATTAAAAAGTTGGCGGTAGGCTAAATAGAACTTTGACAATACTCGTTGGACGAATGTCATCTTTGTTGTCCGTGAGCGCGGCCACTGTAAAGCGGCCGAAACGTCGAAATAACCGAAATCAAATAAATTACCGCGCTTAAAACCGTTAAAAAGTTGTTTTACTATCATATAGGCTGTCATATATCGTCACTATATTTCTGCTCAAACCGACTTCAACCTAAATCTGATTATACATCGCCTGCATTGCATTACTTTAAGTAATGAATGCAGGCAGTTCTTTGTTCTCACAAAATTAAATTGCACTGCGCCAAGAATGACAATTAAAATATTGCACTTCCATTGTAATACACGAAAACGTTTTATTAAATAAAAAAATAATAAGCTTTTTTCGAGGTTTTTAACAAGCTTTTGAGATCCTGCATATCATGTAGCAGCAGAGTGCTAGCTAAGACGAGTGAAACGAGCCCAAACACGATGGGTCTATCTTGTTTAGTGCAGGAGTTCACCTTCCGACTCCATCATCAGATCAGCTCCACGGTACCATATTATTACATTGTCACGCGATATACACATGCGTGCCAAATTTCAGCTCAATCGGAAACCGGAATCAATTGGTTAAATTTAACTTGCAAGATTCGACCCGAACTTACATACAGCCATAGCAAATTAAATAAAAGCTTGTATGATAATTTTCACTGTTTCACTGCGATAATCTAACACAATTATTTTTGTTTTTAAAAATGAAACTTCAGAAAGTGAGGTAAGACCTACGTCATCATGTATGATTTGAAAGTTTTTCGAGTTATCTGTTATACTTTTATTGCACGAATGTCACAGCATTATCAGCGTTAAGTGACATCCAGCGACGAATAGTTGAACTAATAATAATTTTATAGCGAGAAAGAGAAAGAACACTTTATTGCACACCAAAATATGCAATTACAAAAACAGACGATATTTACAATATTTTCTAGGCAATACAATAGGCAGCTTTATCGCTCAAAGCGATCTCTTCCAGCCAACCTAAATGAAAGCAATTTGAATCAAGCGAAATAAGAGATGAAGGAAAAAGGCAATAGATACATAAATACTCAAACTAATTTAAGAAAAGATTGAATTATAATATAATTAAGAAACTTTAACAATAATGTTTAGTATAACTATTTATTACTTAAGAAATTAAATAACTACTAATCTAACTTCAGTGAATGTTTATGTATAAATAATGACATCTAGCGGTAGATAGAATAAACATTAGCAAAACTGCTACCTAGTGTGGAATCATTATTCCACACTAGGTGAAAATTAAATACACAAAATAAAACGATTTGATAGCTTATGAAGCACGACTTCCCCTGCTTAATACTTTGCGGACTGGCTAGCTCGCATTAAACTACCAAGTACAATAGATGGTGCTGTTTTTACTTAAAGATTATTTATAATTTCAACAGATGACAATGACGATCAAATAGGCATGGAAGAATACTAATTATAATAACTTCGGTACTAAGAACTCACCAGGTTGAGGACTGAAGCGTTTCTTCAGGTATTCCATAAACTTTTCAGTAAGACCAGTCTTCTTGACATCTTTGTTTTCCGTGTTCTGAAATGACAAGACAGAAATGTATACAAGTTCGGCTGCTGTACATTAGTGCACGCAGATCACAGAAAGAAGCCAATGGATTGGCTGGAAACATAGTGTTACGAGTTAGGCGACTCGAATCTAAATGCCGTTGGAATTACCTTAAAATATATTAGAACTATACAAAAAAATACAGGTACAAATATAATAACACGCGCACAGTCCGTCACTAAATAGATTATCGAATATAGCACGTCTTGCTCCGCTGGTGGTTACCGCTTGACTGCCCCTCTCTGCATTGGGGGCTTGCTTTATACTGCACAACTAAAATATATCTCTCGGCCGCGCAGACTAAATTTCTAAGAATCACACCCGACATTGAAGGGAGTGTGCATTTTATGGCGTTATAGAGATTTGTCATTAAATGGAGAGAATTCTGTTATTGTTCGCTAACGGCATTTTCTTCACCAATAGTTTTGTTGTCATTTTTTACTTATTTTATTCATAACTTGCGATATTGAGGCATCTGGGTGATTAAGGAAGTCAGAAGTTACGACACTTTGGAATATCTTAGAAATTTCGGTATGCATGATGCCGACAGTCGAGTTTATTACGAGCTAGTTTAAAAAAGCGATAAGAGAACGTACACTTAAAAGTTACTTTTTATTACTCAATTGTTGTCGTTATTGGGAGTGGGTGTGTCGTTATATAGAGCATCACTGTATGCTAGACAAGCTAAAACAAGCTAAATCAAGCAAAGCTAAGTGCTAGCGTGTTACGTGACGCTTAAGGGAGTGTGTCGTTCAATCGAGAATCGAATCAATTAAAAAAAAATATAATAAATGGAAACATTTATTTTATAACAATAAAATATTTTTATTTTATTGCTTTTTGCTATATTTTTTTCTTTATTAATAATCGGCAGACACACACACATGTTGTACATCCCCAAATTACGCTTATGTTGTGATTAATATACAACAAACTACTCGGAGGCCGATACCCAGACGATAGTAAATAACGGAGAAAAGCCCTTTCCGAAATTTACCACACCGGGAATCAAACCCGGAGCCTCTACGTTGCAGCGGGATCCGCCAATAAAGGTGTAACCCGCTCAAACACAATGGCCGTCAGCCGTCATTAAAAAGTTATTATTGTCTATAACATAATCCATAAGAAAAAAAAATACCTAAAGACCCCAGGATACTAATAAGTGATCGACTTTGCGCGTTGAATTGAAATACGACCTTCTGTGTTACGTTTGGATTTATTATGTTAGGTCATATTTGTACCTGTGTTATACGTGTTAGTATAGTTCTAATAAAGTCCATAGTAATTCCAACGGCATTTTAATCCAAGTTCCGCAACTCGTAACAATATTACAAAATAAACTCCTAAAATCAATTACGAAAGGGTCAAGAGTCATGAGGGCACGCCTTTCCAATGTTGCCATCGGCTGCCAAGTGTGCCGAATTGCCCTTACAACGGAGTAACAGTCGAAAAGCAATATTAAATTATTATTTAATTTTGCTTCATGAAGTATGGTTATATTTCTCATATTCTGAGACCACGCTATATGACGGGTAGAGAGAGGTAAGGAGAACAATCTCTGTATATGAAGACGTGTCCAACGTCCCGTTCGAAGGGGCAGGCCCAAGAAATGCTGGCTTGACGTTATGACATGCGTACCAACGGTCTCAAAACAAGGGATGCCGAAGATCGCGTGAAGTGGAGAAGAAAAAGTAGGAAAGCGGACCCTGGGCGTCGAAGTGATCGCTCCGAACGCAACCGCGATTTAACGCTCTGACGGCCCACCTGGTGAAAAACGGTTACCGTCGCCGATGGACGTTCGCAACATCAGAGATGTCACCAACGCGCTGCCGGCCACGAAGAAATTTTATGACACCGTTTTTGAAAAACTTTATATCGTAGCGCTGTGGGAAAACCTCAGCCGGGAGCTAATTCCTAATCCCCACGGTACGCAAGAGAAACGTTCTACAGAACCGTTGCGTACATGAGCGAGGCGGCTCGAGGAAGTGAGGGTGAACTCCCAACCGATGGCGAGCGGTGCTATGGTAGAAAGAGGACGAACGCACCATTCTAAACAGTTCTTCGGAACACTCCCCGTTATAAAATCCGTAGAATAGACAGAGAGAAGCAAAGTCTCTCCTAAGGCCAAGCGTATCTAAGCCATCTGTGAGAATGGGATCATCAACAACGCGAACGGCTCGACGTTGAATACTGTCCAGGGGATTAAGTTGGTAGGCAGGTGCTCCAGCCCAAAGGTGTGAGCAGTACTCCATATGCGGCCTCACCTGGGCTTTATAAAACACAAGGCGTTGCCGCGGATTGAAGTACTGTTTGGACCGGTTTACCACTCCCAATTTCTTGGAGGCAAGTTTTGCCTTGCCTTCAAGATGGCCCCTGAACTGTACATCGTTCGCGATGTCAACACCAAGGATCCCAATACTCTTGGAGGTGGTAAGGGGAGTTCCTTGGAACTGAAGCGCTTGCTCGAATGGAATTTCTTTGGCAGAGATTAAGCAGGCCTGTGTCTTCTTGGGGTTTATGGACAAGGTTCTGTCTCCCCCATTCTGAGACTCTCCAAGGAATGCTCTACTTCAGACACAAGTCTGTACTTTCTTCTCTATTATCTGTGTGTCGTGACCTAATTAAGTAGTGCACATGTCAGTCCTAGAAAAGTAATCCCAGGGGACTCCTAACCTACTGAATGGCGACTAAAATATTTAAGTGCACAATCCACGGCGACTTTCATACAGGCAGTATATCAGATCTCTCCCGATGTATAATAGAGCGGAGTGATCTACCATGAAGCACGCTAGCTAGAAGTTACCTATTGACACGGGACTTGAAGACACCCTGTAAATGTCTAAGTGCTATTGGTTTTGTTACGAGTCACGAGACTCGAATTAAAATGCCGTTAGTATTACTATAAAGTTTATTAGAACTATACAAACACGTATAACACAGGTACAAATATAACCAAACACAGTAAGTCCAAACGCAATTCAATAAATAACACGCGCAAAGTCCATCATTAAATAGATTACCGAATGAACACAAGATTTACTTCGCTCGTGGTTATCGCTCGACTGCGTCATCTTTCCATTGGTGCATAGCTTTATACTGCACAAATGCAATATGTCCGCCTAGAATCAGCTTGTATCTAAAATCCGTAACACCTGGCTAATGATTACAATACAACAATAGGCCAATAAGTAAACAAAAGAAGACGACCATAAAAGAATTTCAATATTATTAGTTCAAATGCCGACGGGTAATAAATTTGCTTTGTTTTAGATACACAGGTGGATTTTATATTTGTCGGGACCTGAGTTGTAACAATCTAATATATAAAATTCTCGTGTCACAGTTTTCGTTGCCATACTCCTCCGAAACGGCTTGACCGATTTTGATGAAATTTTTTGGGCTTATCCGGTATCTATGAGAATCGGCCAACATCTATTTTTCATCCCCCTAAATGTTAGGGGTAGTCCACCCCTAAATTTTTATTTTTTATTTTTTAGACAAAAATTTTTATTTCTATTTTTTTATGATACAACATACAAAAATACATACAACCCTAGATTTTCAACCCTCTACGATCAACCCCTATTTTTTACCGGGCAGGACGACGTCTGCCGGGACAGCTAGTATATTATATAGAGCTAGTGGTCGCCCGTATTCGAAATTTGACCGTAATATTAATAAGGTTCTGTTTTAAAATGCTATACTTCTTTAATCACAGATTTCGCCAAGGCTACACTGTTCATTTGATTTTAACAACAAACAAAAGAGTATATATGCATATGTGTCAAATATATGGTAGTGTAATATTTTTTTTATTAATTAATTTTTATTGTATGCATATATTTTTTTAATATTATCATTCTGCACTCCTCTATATAAACTATAAGTGTGCGAAATTTCATATTCCTCCTTCCTCGCAACTTTCGTAAAAAATTCTATTAAGAGTTTGCTGTATTGTTATTCACATAATAATAAATAGAATTAGCGGTAGTGCAAGTAAATAATAAAGAAGAAGCATGTTATTACGCAAAGAACCACTGACCTATCCCCAAATATCCAAATGCTAAATTTCGCCGCCGAAAATAATTTATAATATAAAAGTATTATATACTTTATTACTCTACCATGAATTGCATATCAACATGTGCGTAACAGCAAGGCGCGTGTGTTCCTGGTTACAGTGAAATCGGATGTGTTTTGAGTGAGATATCAACAAAACAGTTGTTATAAACAATATTTGTGAAGTTTAAAAGTGAATTTTGACCAACTTCCTGTCGAGCAACCAATATTATGTCCACTGTATTTCGAAGCGCCTCGGCGGTGTCTATATTTGGGTGATTTTGTTTTAGCTGCAAACTTTAACTGCAAAGACCTAAAAGATACAAGCAAAAAAACTGCGAAAACTATGACTGTTTCTCAACCATTTTCTATAACTCTTAAGGATTTCGCCGTGTGATGTATCGAGCCCTTCGGAATTTATTAATACATGAAAAACTCTGGAGGTTTTGGATAAAACAAAAAAGGACAGTCAAGGAAAACCAGTTTCTTATTACTTTCGCCTATCAGAGATTGGATATTGGATATCGAAATTGCCTCAACAACACTGCCAGAATGGACTTACAGAATATTATATACATTTTATTAGTATTATAATTAGATTTTAAGTTAAGTTTAGTACGTAAAAATTTTTTAAAAAAAGGTTTCTATTATATAGTCATACTAGCGGCCCCAGCAGACGTTGTCCTGCTCTGAAAAAAATATGACCCGATCCCAGCGCCACCTACCGGTTCCAATTGTGGATTTAAACCATCCGGGGACCCACTCAAACACACAAAAACAAAATCACCAATATCGGTTCGGGTGATTAGGAGGATTGTAGAACCCGATCTCAGCGCCACCTACCGGTTCCAACGGTATAAAAACTATCCTATCTTTCAAGTTGGATCAAACTGCACAAGGTGTGTAAATTTGATTAAAATCGGTTGAGTAGTTTAGGAGTCCATCGCGGACAAACATCGTGACACGAGATTTATATATATTAAGATTATGTATTAATCTAAGATAGAATTGCGCATAGAAATGCGATGGAGCACAAGTTATGTAAGAATCCGAACGGCGGCGACGTAGTTCGCAACTCGTCACGTCTCGTTTCTCATGGGCGCGAAACGCGGGCTATGGAGAGCCGCTTTGCTGCAATGAATGTTAGGAATGGATAGTAAATTAGACGAGGTATGTCAGATGATGAATGAAAGAAAAATAGATTTATTATGTGTGAGCGAGACGAAGCGGAAAGGATGTGAGACTACTAAATGCGGTTCATATACAGCTTATTGGTCAGGAGTGCAAGCTACAGACCGAGGAAGTCAAGGCGTAGGCCTTATCCTCTCAGAAAGAATGGAAGAATGTGTGAAAGAGTATGAATGTGTCTGCCCAAGACTTGCATGGGTAAGTTTAAAAATTGGTTTGACTCGACTTTTCGTGGTAGGGGTATATGCAACAACAGACACAAGTTCGAAAAACCGCTCACGAAAAAATTGTGAAGAAGAGAAAGACAAGTTTTGGGCGTGTCTGCGAGATGTCCTGCTTACGTGTAAACCAAACGAAAGAATAATTGTGTTAGGTGATTTTAATGGCTGGGTAGGATTGAAACGCGATGAATATGAAAGAGTGTTAGGTACATTGTCACACTTAAGATGTGAACAAAATAAGAAATAAAAGGGAAAATAATTTATAATTAATTTACTGTAATATATTTAACAAGGGTTGTTAAGAAAAACGAATAATTTGATAACGAGTAATATGTATAAACGAACAAAAGGTTCATCTAGGCTAGACTCCGCTCTCAGTCAGTCTGATATACCGCACTCCCCTAGGCAATTTCCTCCAGGCAGAGAAGGCAGCGTTCCGATTAGGGTGGTAGTCCTCCTAGGTATCTTCTTTTGTCTTCTGACAATGTTTATTATAAATCCCAAGGGTAGTTCCCGAACTGGGAAATAATTTGCAAGTTATATTTACTGCATTTATAAATACTAGACTGAGTAATCAGAACAATACTAGTTGGGTTTATATTAAAATATTAATTCGGGCGCTGTAAAAATGACACAGCCGACACAGTTAAACGCATGGGGTATAAACTTAAAACAAATGAAGGTGAAAAAAATTTTTAAAAAATCGCTATTAACTTATAGATTTATGAATGTTTTCAATTTCCTGTTAGTGTTTAGATCTTTCGGTCCTTTTCATTTAGTCAGGTTATTCGTAGAATGATTAAAACTTTACATGACAGATAGCACTGCTAGTATCCTTAAGTTTTTGTTTCACATATATTTGTTTTCTAAGTTATTAATATATAAGTAAACATTTATAAAAACATAAATATTTATTAGAAATAAATATTTTTGATATATATTTAATATATGTTTGAATACATTTAATTAAGACTCTTTATAACTAACCAAAGTAAATGGAGTCATTGAAAAAAAAAGTGCCAAATTACGACAGTGTCAATACTTGTTAATGTAGTTAGGGATGGCTTATTATGATCTTATCAAATTGAGTTAATCGATACCTTGTCGATTAATGTATCGACAAACGCCACGTAAATATTTTTTAAATGGAGTAAAGTATTCTTTAAAATGATATGTGCATTAACTTATGTAATATACACATTGGTTGCGTCTGCATGGGTAACAAATGTTCTAAATGCAAACTATTTCAACGTTATTACATATTTATGTGCTATATTTTATGGACTAAGATGTATCAATAAAATAATCTATTTGTTATATTAAGACATAAATTGAATTTTTTTAACAACAACAACAAATCATTATGCACAAATATTCTTACCAATTTCAACATTGAAAGCTGTGCAACTTTTTTTAAATTATACTGTAGTTTAAATTATTACTTAGAAAATCTAAGAAATTAATCAAATATAAAAACTCAATTTAAAACAATAAGTTATTAGCAAGTTTACTGTTTGGATCCAACAAACAGAGGAGATAGTACGGACCCTGAACCAACTCCGACATAGAAAACCTCGTGGCCGAGCCTAGAATAATTGAAGAGAGAAAGGCTCAATATCTCCGCTAGCTCGGTCACGTAGAACGGATGGAGGAGGATTGGAATATGAGGAAAGCATACTTGGGGCGACCAGTTAGTATCACTAGAAAGATAAGAGTGGATCACCTAAACGAACGTCAAAACTGAGAAGTCTAGACACTGTTCAGAACAGAGGAAAGTGGCGCGCTTAACATACTTAAGCATATATTTGTATAATATGATGACATTCTTTTTATTGACAAGTAACGTTAATAAATATTACATCTTTCATTCTTTCAAAGTAGATCAAAAATATTTTGTTTACGCCAGTGATATTTTGATCTAGAATTTTGTCGTACTTACGTCTCACAACACGACTCGCTTTAGCTCTATAGGCTCTTGAATGGACTATAGTGAGAGTTGTCGGCTCTATTTCTATTACGTGTCGCTGCTGAGCAAAAGGAGTAGTACAGTTCTTTAGAGCGAATGAGCTATATCCCTCTTTACGTTTTAATAAGCAGTTTTGCAGAAATTAGCCGTTTTGTAGAAAAGAGCGGACGTAGGACGTGGGTCCGCTACTTCGGAGACTTCTGCATCTCATCCTTGCGATGGCAAATCTTCATATAGTTTCATATTCCAAAATCGCCTTCCTTTAGATTTTAATATGGGAGATTCCGTCTACCTGTTGTTAGTCATAAGATACCTATGCCTATAATTATCCTTAAAATTTACAAATATCTGACAGGATTTATTTTATCGATTATTCGATACTGAAATGGGTTCTCTATTATGCAGTATTTACATGGTGGATAATAAACTCTTTGTACCTGCCATAGACTGCAGCTCGTTGCTTAGCATTATTTTGTTATTAATGACATTATCAAAAAAACTCAAATGAAACCCATTTTTATTTAATCAAATATAATAATATTTAATATTTCTAAATAAACATGCATATTCAAATCAAGTGCCGACTTTCGTCATATTTTCAACTTATGTATATTAACATCTGGGATAGTTTTCTGTTTGTTTTATGAAGTGGATTATTATTAACGATCTATATGTAGTTTTGGACTCTGGCGAATCTATTAAGGAAAACTGCTTTTGGATATCGAAGTTACTGATTATTATTATGTGACTTGTGAATCTGTTTAATTGGACCGACCAAACACACTATTGGATTTTTATATCAACACAAAACTTGATGTGCAGTATGTATGTATGTATGTATTAATTAAAATTATATACAATTTATAAATAATATGAAATTTTATTTTAAATACAGTTGGAATTCCTGGTGGAAGAAATCTCCATACCTAAGCATACAATATATAGAATATCGGTCTTATTCATAGACAGAGTAAGTTTGAACGCTTCTTTAGAAACCATAAGCGTTCAAACTTACTCTGTCTATGAATAAGACAAAGTATACACAAACCCGCTATACGTACAAATACATACACACACACACACACACGCATGCATATATTAGTACGTTCATATACGAGTTAGCGCCATTAATATTCGCTAGATGTGCTAGTAGCACGATTCTCCCGACTGAAGACTCTATCTCCATATATTCAATATACTCTTTGGTTAAACGCAAGATGGCCGTCGATCGCTTATTGGATATCGGCGCACACGTCAGAAACAAAATGAGTTGGATGCATTCACTATTAGCAATTTAATTAGTTTTATACCTCCATACGTTTAAATTAAAGGTGTAAATTAATAAATAGTAATTATTAGTTTACTCGTAAATGTAATAATTATTTATAAAAAATGAAATATTTGTAACGTTCCGTTACAACATATGGAGATGAAAGAATAAATATGAATGGGAAAAATTTGCTTGAGATTTGTTTATAATGTAACTTGTGCGTGACTAATACAATGTTTAGTCACAAAAATATACATATGGATACATGGGAAAATGCGAAAGGGAAAAGTATGATCGATTTTGTAATAGTTGATGAAAGACTAAGAAAAAATGTTGTAAACACTAGATCATTTCGAGGTGCAGGAATCGATTCAGATCACTTTTTGGTAGTATGTCGCATAAAGACTCTTTACAAATCCTGGAGGCATCAAAATTTGAGTAAATCTGAATCTAGTACACTACAAAGTATGAAAGTTGAAAAGTTGCGAGAGGAAGATGTGAAAATAGAATACAATGCTAAATTGGAAGAAGAATTTATTGGAATCAATGATATATGCAAGTTAGAAGACTTATGGATGGCGTTTAAAACAAAAGTGGTGAGTGTCGCTACTGAAGTATGTGGTACAGCTAAAAGAAAAACGGGCAAATGCGTGAAGAATTTTTGGTGGGATAAGAAAGTACAGAGCGTAGTGGATGATAAAAATAAAGCATTGAAAGATTGGTTAGCTCTAAAGCTAACCAATCTTTCAATGCTCTTAAGAGCTGATCTAAGATTGAGTAATGCAAGAAAAGAAGATGTAGATGAAACTAGAAATCTGTACAAGAAAATGAATGCAATAGTGAAAGAAATGGTCAATAGGAAAAAGAATGAACAGAAAGATGAGTTTGATGAAAGAATTTCCGAAGATTTCCAGAGTAATATTAAATACTTTTGGAAGTCCATAAAAAGAGCCAGGAAAGACTCTAATTTCTGAGCTTAATGTAATTAGAGATAAGAATGGATGCATTGTAAAAGAAGAAGAATGTATACTAAACCGATGGAAAGAATATTTTGAGGGATTATTTGAAAAAGGGATATCAAGTGTAAACAGTATGACTGATGTAAGGGAGGAAAGAGAGGCTAATAGCGATAGTATAGATATGAAAGAAATAGTGAAAGCTTTAAATGGTATGAAATTAGGAAAGGCGGGGTGTGACAACATTACCGTAGAAATGTTGAGAGCTGGACAAGGCCTGGTCGCAAGTCAATTATACCGCCTTTTCAACATGTGCTGGATGAGAGGCTCTGCACCAAAAGATTGGTGTAAAGCCGTAATTGTTCCACTCTATAAAGGGAAAGGGTCTCAGCAGGAGTGTAAAAATTATAGGGGCATTAGCCTTCTCAGCGTTGTCGGAAAGTTGTATACTAAAGTATTGATTGAACGGGTTTTCGAAATAACAGATGAGAAAGTATAGGATGTACAAGCGGGTTTTCGCAAGGGAATGGGATGTACAGACCAAGTCTTCACCTTACGGTGCATAACTGAAAAGTTTTTGGCCAAGGGCCAAAACGTCTATTGTGCATTCATAGATCTGGAGAAAGCCTACGACAGAGTGGTAAGAACAGAACTGTGGTCAGCGTTATCTAAATGTGGGGTAACAGACAACCTGATACAATCACTAAAGTCTCTCTATGACGATTCCAGTGCTTGTGTTAGGATCAACGGGGCCTACTCCCAATCGTTTAACATCGAAAAAGGTGTTAGACAGGGTTGCGTAGCATCGGCGTGGCTATTCAACCTTTTTTATGAACAGTTGCTTGGATGGTTTGAAAGAAAGTGAAAGTGGTTTAAGAATGAAGGGGTTACTCATCAAATGTCTACTCTACGCCGATGATCAGGTTATACTTGCATCGTCGGAAGAATTGTTACAGGAGATGGTAACGATTATGGACGAATATTTTAAGACTAAGGGTATGAAAATTAATGTAGAGAAGACGAAAGTTATGGTGTTTGAAAGAGATGAAAGTATGACAATGTGTAACGTACAGATAGGAAATGAAAGACTAGAGCAAGTTAAAGAATTTGTTTACCTAGGGTGCATGTTTACCAGAGACGTAAAGCATGAAAGTGATATTGAAAGGAGAGTAATGGCAGGTAATAAGGTGAATGGAGCGCTGAACTCTTTTATGAACAGCCAGAAAGTGTCTGTAAAGGCACGTCTGGCTGTACATCAGGGAGTATTAGTACCTACGCTAATGTACGGCAGTGAGAGTTGGGTGTGGCAGAAGAAGCATGAAAGTAGGATAAATGCAGTTGAAATGAGAGCTTTGAGAAGTATATGTAAGGTTAATGTAAGTGATATGATAAGAAACAGTGTGATAAGGGAGCATTGTGAATTGAAAGAAGATGTAGTGACAAGAGTTGAAAAGGAAATGTTAAGGTGGTTTGGCCATATAGAGAGAATGAATGATAGCAGAATCACAAAACAAGTATATGACAGCAATGTGACTGGAAGAGTCGGTGCCGGTAGACCAAGACGTACTCACCATAATCAAATTGAAGATATTTTGAAGAAAGGTTAGATAAAAAGTAGTTTAAATAAGCGTGTATGTATGAGAAGATTAAAGAAAGTTGATGAAGCGAAAATTGTTTGTCAAGATCGTAACAAGTGGAGATCGGTCGTATTGATTAATCGGCGTCGGGGAGCCCCACATACCGGCTGCGCTTTGATCCCCCGCGCGGCTGACGATGCGACAACGCATTTCGCCATGTAAAAAAAAAGGGATATCAATCAATAATAATTAAGTTATAAAAAATAATTTATTAAATATATACCTAGTTCTTTCATTTTTATTAAAATTGACAATTTTCCCTCACATGTGCATTTATTTTAAATGGTTAGTGTGTGCCCACATTGTAGAATAGCAAGTACGGTAGTGAATATTGGGTAAGGCAAAAGATATTGAGGAGGTGGTGGCTGATGTGTGACGGTGGTGGTTGATGGTCGTTGAGCCCTTGAGCGGTGTACGGGTCAATGAAAGATATTGTTTGCGACGTACACTTTTAATCACACACACACTCTCTCAATGTTACAATATTATAGTTCAGAAGGATTTTTGATATGAAGGCAAGCAGCGAGCGCGAAAACTAACGTTTGTACACGAGCACGTATGTCGTGCAGTCGCGTTGAAGACGTAAGTCGGACTGTGTCGAGATGACCCGAAATACTTCGGTCCTCGACTGTTTCGCGGCAAATGGATTGCCGCGAAAAATTGTGGGCGCGCTGTCATACAACGGCGCGATGTTTTGCTTGCCACAGATAAATATTGGTTCCGCGCTTGCGTGCTTGTTTTTATGTTGGCACTAATGTCGCCACACCACCCACCCACGGAGAAAAGTACCCCCAACAAATAATAAAACAAGGCTTACAATATTTAAGAAAAATAAAACTTATGTCTAAAATATTTACATATACTACACATCCACGGGCGTCTTGAAACGAACGTGACGTCCCGAGCGAGTCACATACTTGGGATGTGGAGAAGATGTGTTGGGAGGTAGTGGTGGGTTGGCCTGAGCCGGAGTTGTTGGTGGGGTTGGAGCTGGCGGTGTGGATGGAGCGTGAAGCGGAAGCGGTGGAAGGGGAGGTGAAGAAATTTGGGCCCCCTCGATGAACGCTGGCTTCACACGGTCCAAACTGACTCTTATGTCCCTGTTCCCCACAGTAATGCAGATGGTTTTATCATCCCTGCTAATTACTGGATGGGGTCCTGTATAGGGTGGTTTCATTGTTAGTTTCCCAGAGTCGTCCCGCAGAAACACATGAGTACAGTCGTGTAATTCCTTAAATATGAATGGCCGACGTTGGGAATGATGTGATCCAGTGACTGGTTTGAGTTCAGCCATGTGCTTCCGTAGTTGCGATGTGAAGTTGTACACATCTTCCAATGTGCTGTTCCCAGTTGAGGGACCCAAAAATTCGCCGGGTAGCCTCAATGGTTCCCCGTACACGAGTTCAGCGGCCGATGTTCGCAAGTCCTCTTTTAGAGCGGCTCGCAGGCCCAGGAGCACCAGTGGTAGGGCAGCACACCATGTACCTCCATGGCACATGAGGGCTGCTTTTAGCTGGCGGTGCAGTCTCTCCACCATACCGTTTGCGCACGGATGGTAGCTGGTGGTGCGTGAGCGAAGCACTGAGCATTGCTTTAGAAGAGCCTGGAATAATGCAGACTCGAATTGTCGGCCTTGGTCCGTGGTTACGACGGAAGGAACCCCGAAACGAGCAATCCAGCCCGTTGTAAATGTTTCGGCCACCTCTTCTGCGGTGATGCCGACCATGGGCCAAACTTCTGGCCAACGGGTGAATCTGTCCACAGCTGTTAGACAATATTGGTAGCCTTTACTGGAAGGCAACGGTCCAATAATGTCTATGTGGACGTGGCGAAAGCGGTTGGTCGGGGCAGTAAAACCACCTAAGGGTGTTACAGTGTGCCTCGACACTTTGCTGCGTTGACATGGCAGGCATTCACGTGCCCATCTGTGACAATCCTTGTTCATTGCCGGCCAAACGAAGCGGTCAGCCACCAAGCGCGCAGAAGTCTTCGCACCAGGGTGACTGAGGTTGTGCAGTTGGTTGAAGTAGCTACGGCGGAAGGATGGTGTTACATATGGTCGTGGCTTTCCTGTTGATGTGTCGCAGTAGATGGAAATATCGGAGCCAGGAATGCAGATCTTCTCCAATTTAAGGGAGGAATTGTTAATGGCATCCTGCAGTTCAGCATCTGTGGATTGTTCTTTCGCTAACTCAGTGAAACTCTGTTCTATAGAGATGGCTTCTATTCTAGACATTGTATCAGCAACCACATTGTCCTCTCCCTTTACATGTACAATGTCTGTTGTGAATTGGGAAATGAAGGACAGCTGGTTGAGCTGAACAGGAGGAAGCTTCTCTCGACGTTGAGTGAAAGAATAGATGAGCGGTTTGTGGTCCGTGTAGATTGTCACGTGTTGAACCTCGAGCAGGTAGCGAAAGTGTTGTACGCTTTCGTATACCCCGAGGAGTTCGCGATAGTACGCGGGCCATTGTGATTGTTTGTCAGTAAGTTTCTTACTGAAAAAGGCCAAAGGCTGCCATTGGTTGCCTATCTTCTGTTGGAGGCAAGATCCCACGTGAACTGAAGAGGCGTCAGTGAAGAGTCCCAGTTTAGCGTCGCTGACTGGGTGAGCAAGGAGCGTAGCACTCACGAGGCTATCCTTGCACTTCTGAAACGCGAGTTCAAGTTCGGGCGTCCATGGAACTGGCTTGGGTCCTTTGAGTTTGGATGCAGCTAAGGCATCTATGAGCGGAGCTTGCAATTCTGCTGCCTTTGGGAGGAATCGGCGATAAAAGTTTATCATGCCCAAGAATCTGCGAAGTCCTTGCACGGTTTTCGGCAAGGGATAATTTTGCAGAGCTTCGATCCTGTCTGCAGGCGGGCGTGTACCGTCTTTGTTAATACGGTAGCCGAGGAAAGTAACCTCGTCGACGCCGAAAATGCTTTTTGATGCATTTACTACGCAGCCATAGTTGACCAAGCGCTGGAAAACTGTACGCAGGTGTTCCAGGTGGTCTTCTGGTGTCTTTGAAAAGACCAGTAGGTCATCAACATAGGCGTAGCAGAAACCGAGTCCCCTCATGACTTCGTCAATGAAACGCTGGAACGTTTGTCCTGCGTTTCGAAGACCGAAGGTCATGAAGGGAAACTCGTACAGACCGAATGGTGTGGTTATTGCGGTCTTGCAGATGTCAGGTTCATGAACTGGTAATTGTTGGTAAGCCTTTACCAAGTCAATTTTGCTGAAGATAGTGGAACCTGCGATGTTGTGTGCGAAGTCGGCGATATGTCTGACGGGATACCGGTCTGGCACAGTTCTTGCATTGAGAGCCCGGTAGTCGCCACACGGTCGCCACTCTTGGTCTCCTTTCTTCGCCATGTGTAGAGGAGAAGACCAAGGACTGTCCGAAGGTCTAGCTGTTCCGCAATTGACCATGTCCTCAAATTCCTTTTTAGCTGCTACCAGCTTCTGAGGTGCGAGGCGACGTGGACGGCAAGAGACAGGAGGGCCATCGGTAGTCACGATGTGATGAACCGTGGTATGCTTCACTTGCCGTGGGAGGCCTGGAGGTCTGGTCAAGTCCGGGAACTCGAGGAGTAGCTTGGAGTAAGCTGAGGATTCCGTGACTGACACGGCTTTCACACTGACTTGGTTGACTTGTGCAATTGTAGCAGCAGTTGTCAAGCTTGTGTTTCCGTCAATTAGGCGTTTGTGGCGGAGGTCTGGCAACAAATTGTAGAAGCTAAGAAAATCCGAGCCTATTATTCGGATTTCTACATCGGCGATGGTGAAATTCCATTGAAAGTTCCGATGCAAGCCCAGATTGAGGCAAAGGGATATGCTGCCGTAGGTGTTTATGGTGCTGCCGTTGGCTGCGGCCAATTGGTAATCCGTTGCTGACTTGGCACGACCTTTGGCTAACCGTTGAGGATAGCAGCAGAGGTCGCTACCTGTGTCAATTAGGAACTTGAGCCCTGTTGTCTTATCTGTGACGAATAACCGGCGGCAGAAAGTGTTGCAGTCAGTCGCCGCGTCTACTGACTGCATTTTGGGTTTCCCTGATCTTGGTTTACCCAGGAGCAGGGGTTAACGCACTTCCTAGCCTTCTTCTGGTATACCCTATGATACCAGCATAAGGAAGTGGATGGGGAGGAGCGGGTTGAAGATCTGGAGCTAGCTCCAGATCTGATTGGGTCACGTCCTAGACGTGATTGCGCTCGAGCTTCTGCCGTTAATGCTTCCACCGTCTTCATTAGCTGTTCGAAGCGGTTGGCGAGCTCAATGAGCTCAGGAGATTTGGTTGTAACGGCGCGAATCGCAGGTGTTGCCACTTCCAGGATCTTGTCTGCGATGTCGGCTGCCTTTTCCAAAGGCAGGTCCTCCTGTGCAGCTAAAATTGCCTGTACGTTTGCAGGAAGGCGACACATCCACAGTTGCCTGATGACTTCGTCGCTTCTGAAATCTGATCCTGCCAAGGACTGGAGGTGTCGCAAGAATTGTGATGGCTTGCGGTCACCAATGTCCTCCTCTCCGAGGAGCCGTCTGATCCTGTCCTTCTTGGAGGCAGAGAGGCGCTTGATGAGTTCTGTTTTCAGATACTGGTAGCGGTTGGTGTCCGGAGGTTGCTCTATGATATCCGCAACCTCGTCGGCAATTCTTGAATCCAGAATGGAAATGATGTGGTTGTATTTTGTCCTGTCTTGTGTGATCCCAACAAGTTCAAATTGAGCTTCCACCTGGCCAAACCAGACGGAAGGCTTGTCAGCCCAAAAAGCTGGGAATTTGACAGTTACTGCCATTGTCCGACTGTCTTGGCTGTCCTGTAGCAGTTGGAGTTGAGCTTGAAGCAGCTCTAATTGCTCTACAGGTGATGTCATTGTGGCGGAAGAAGGGAGTCCAAGAAAAAAAATAGTTCCTAGGAAAGGAAGGAAACTGGAATGATAGACTAGTGGAAGTATTAGGAGTTGGTGTTGGAAATGACCCAAGTGACACCGCGTGACAATACTAGCTAATTCTATATTTTAATGTAATAATTCTAATAATATTTTATACACAAAAAAAAAATATTTGCAAACAACACACATATTTACACCTATGTTACGTGTTCGTGTGGGCGAACCCTTAACTCACATCGTTTGCTTCACACGATGCGACTCATTGATCTTCCACGAAGATCATACGATGTCGTAATATTGCACAAACCAATAAAGGGTCCTCGGGACATACCAGCTTCGTCTTTTGGTGCTCCATCGCGGAGAAGTCCAGACGTTAATATTAAGTTATAATTAAGTACCTAATTGTAATTAATTAATAAATGTATTAAAATATATCATATTTTTTAAAACATCCTCCGACGGCCAAAGAACGTAACTCCTAAGACACAAAAGAAAAAAAATATACAAGTCTATAACAAAATACACAAAACAATTTTAGATATAACACGAAAATACAATTAATACAAAATAGGTATGTACACAAAAGCGGGAATAGTTTAAGTATTTCTTTGTTAGTGGAATATGTACAATAAATAATTTTATTCCAATGATCAATTATCAAATTGTTTATTATGTATGCTTATTTATTTTGAAAAAAAAATGCACCTAATAAGTCCTACAAAGTTAGGTAATTAAATATACAGACAATAATTCAGTACGTAATCAATATTTATAACCAAAAAACGTCGTCCGAATATATTGTACCGGGTTATAATCACTTCACTATTTTGAAATTTGATTAGATTTGCACTTTTGTTTGTTATTAAAAAAATTCGCTCACCGATAACTGAAGCACACTTATATCTTGATGTAATGTTGGCGCGAACCCGCTGTGATGTTGGCGGGAACTCGATGTGATGTTGGCGCGCACCAGCTGACGGTTCGTTGTTACCGGGCGCCAATCGTTCGTTGTTGCTAAGCAACCAGCCGATGGTTGCCTCGCCGCCGGCCGCAACTGTTGTTGTTGTGCACCGATTTTGGGCGCGTAAGTTAGAATTGGCGGCAAAAATTGTAACTCGGAGTTTTGTGGCGGCGAAAATTATCCGTGTCGGCGACGGTTGTTGATGAAATATGTCGATTGTTGCTTGGCTATATGTTAGCTGTCGGTGAACAATGTAGGCGTTTGGTGTAGCGAAGTATCACCCGTCCGTGGTGTGTTGCTTATGGCCGTCTATACCCGAGGGTGCAGGGGATGAGTGGCACCCGGGAAAGAGTGGTGTATGCAGGTAGCGATAGACGTGACACCGCCGACAGAAACCGGCGTATATCTGCTCTGCACTTGTTGAAGTTACCTTGGACGTGGGTGTGGTTGACGAGTCCTTAGTTCTCGTTTTGTGCGCGTTGTGCTTGTGCCTTCTTGCGTGTAGGAGGTGGTCACCATTTGAGGTGGCGTGATTGATGATGTGATGGTGGTGGTTGATGGTCGTTGAGCCCTTGAGCGGTGTACGGGTCAATGAAAGATATTGTTTGCGACGTACACTTTTAATCACACACACACTCTCTCAATGTTACAATATTATAGTTCAGAAGGATTTTTGATATGAAGGCAAGCAGCGAGCGCGAAAACTAACGTTTGTACACGAGCACGTATGTCGTGCAGTCGCGTTGAAGACGTAAGTCGGACTGTGTCGAGATGACCCGAAATACTTCGGTCCTCGACTGTTTCGCGGCAAATGGATTGCCGCGAAAAATTGTGGGCGCGCTGTCATACAACGGCGCGATGTTTTGCTTGCCACAGATAAATATTGGTTCCGCGCTTGCGTGCTTGTTTTTATGTTGGCACTAATGTCGCCACAATATGAATAGAATAACCATAGTTATTTAGTAAAAATGAGAGCATTGAGATGTGTGTGTGGTATTTCCTTTGAAAGATAAAGTGATAATGGTGTAAGGATGATGTTATTGAAAGGAAGAATTAAGAAAAGTGTGCCAAGGTGTCTCTGGTGATACATCGATGTTAAAAAAACGATGTTTCATTTACATCTTAGCAGCAAACGTCAAAAGTTTGTGTAAATAGTGGTAAAAAACATCGATATCGTAATATCGATTTCTTTTGAGCGATGTTGCATTCCTACTTTCTACCAGCAGCAGTTAACCCAACTTTCATTTCTAATATTTTTATGCCAGGTGCACTGTAATTACAGTAGATTTACTGTAATTTTACTGCTTTTGCTGTACACTGTATTCCAGCTACACAGTATACAGTGAACAGCGAAAAACGTAGTTTCATTTAACATTAACCACCAAAAAAAGTAAATTCACTGCGTGAAACGAACCGCACTGTGTTCTACTTCAAGTAAGCAATTACATCTTGGGCCGTGGAATTCCCACAGTACGGGGAACAGATTATAGATGACTATTATTTGAGAAATTTGAGATGTTTATATTTAGCATGGTATTTGTTACTGTAAGCTTCCCTTGTAATAAATAGTAGGTAAGTTTATAAGTTAATTTGCAAATAGTGGCCACATTGTTGGGCTTAATTGTAGTATAATGAGTATTACTTTTAAAATAGCAGAAGGTGACGTCAGGAGTGAAATGAAAAAACGATGAAGACTTTTACGGACAAAATATATAAAAGTGAACCTTTAAGTGACAGTAATACAGATATTGATTGACAAATTATATGTAAATTATAATAGTGATTATTAAATACATTGATAATTTCAATAAAAGTATGTTTTTTTTCACTGTAAAAACACTGTAATGTGTTTAGTAATTTACTGTATTTTCCTACCGATCTACTGTAATTTTACATGCAAAACACTATTAGTACATACATACATAACTTCACGCCAGGTCCCTTGCGGGGTAGGCACGAACAACAGAACGCCACACAGGCCCATTCTTACACACCTCACTTGCTTCTTTGACATTCATAGCTCTTGTCATGCACGCTCGTCTGTTCTTAAGGCTCCTAACATCACCTTCTGCTAACACATGATCAATTTGATCATGGAAGGTGTGTCGTGGCCTTCCGCGACTTCTGCATCCATCCACTTTTGCATTGTATATCTGTTTAGTCATTCTTTCATCATACATTCTTTCCACTATTAACACTATTAGTAATTTTGTCAATCCAACCTGGCAACACTGACTTAATCTGTCCATATTTAATAAAACTTAACTACGAACAGATTTTTCAAAAAATTTCATTCATTTTCTTACAATGAAGGATTAAAACTCTTAAGCAGTCCAAAGAACACAAGCTGGCCACTGGATAAAAGGTAACCGCGATTTACGACGGCCGTGGCTCCATCTAGTGATAAGTATGTAATGAAACTAAGTTAACGTAATTTAAATTCAATAGTTTTTACTTCTATAATAAGTGTAATCACCCATACAATCGATGCATCTTTGCCAAGGCAGTGGCAATTTGTTGATTCCTTCAAGAAATCAGCTGGACGTGAGGCAACGAACTCTTCAAAGGTAATTTGTAATCCAATCTAAGTTCTGGAAAAAGTAGACGCAAGGTCTGATTAGTACAGGATGGCGGATAGTTTGCAACCTCAGCTCTTGGAGCTTGGAGACCGCCTGCTGTGCTGTGTGAGTTTGTCGTGCAGGAGCAATGGAGACGAGTTATCGACCAAAGCTGGTTGGAGACGTGCGACGTTCGCCGTCATTGTGTCCAATTCTTCAAAGTAAACCTCTGCAGGAACGCTCCTCAAGTGTACGAAATTTCATGCTCCTCCATCCGGGCAATTTTCGTAAAAAGAGGTACAAAGTTTTTGATTCACGTATTTATATATAGAGGATTCTTAATTCTGATATGTACTATTTTCTTGGGTAAAATAAAGAAAATTCTATTCTATTCTAGATAATGATTACAGCATGGCTCTACCACAAAAACCTCTGAGCATCCATTTCTCTCTCTCTCTTATGATGGATACCATACCTTAGGTTCATAGTACTGCATAGGTGATTGTCAAGTCTTAAGCTTGTCATGTTATAATGTACTTAGTATTATAAGCGTCCTCTTTATTGGATGTTGGAACTTCTTAGAATGCATGCTATTTTTCATAATTTAAATTTATATGTAGGTATTATTATTTCTTTGATTTTTGTTTATTTCGCTTGTGAAAATTTTCTGTACGACCAAATAAGTTGTAATGTTTTAGTTTTTTAATTTATAATACATGACATAAACTCCGTAACACTGGGTGTCGTTAGAATTCGCAAACGCTGATAAATATCGCAGCGCCTTGTACTAGGATCTGCGCAATTCTTGCGTGGAACGTTATTGCTATAATAATTTGACAGGCGTTCTCATACCCACTTCGCTGGGCGTCATGAAAAAATTAAAAAATGATTTTTACTTATTCATTTTTGTTAAATCTACAGTGAAATCCGTTTGATTAGATAACTATAGTTAACAAAAAGAAATCCAATTACAGGTTTTCACGAATAAACTATTGGTTAAAAGTAACATGCAGACGCAAAATGGCACCGAGATGCTTGCCTCTGTTCAAAATTTTAAGGCTTTATACATTGGTTGGCTCCTGAAATACTGGTTACAAATACGTCGATGTCATCGTATTTACTTACATCGTTTAAATAATTACTTGCTCGCACTTGAAATGTGTTTTGTCTGTAACTAGTAAAACTTAAACTTACATAATTTATGGGTTGATTGTCGTATAGGCTTCGCGGGAATACTAAAATGAACCAGAAGATGTGGACAATCAAGACCGGAGGAGATAATTTTTAGAAAAATGAAAAAGTCAGCAATATCTCTTCGGTTTTTAAAGTGGCTAGAGGTGAAACCTTTTTTCAAAATATTAATCCGAGTACTGGATCGTTTTCCTATATTATAAATATATTTATATATTTTTATTTTTTATAGTCATGTTAGTTACACTATTTATAATTCAAGAACAGCTGTATCGATTTGGCTGAAAATTGTTGGGGTGGTAGCTTAGAACCAGGAGACGGACATAGGGTACTTTTTATCCCGTTGGAACCGGTAGGTGGCGCTGCGACCGGGTTCTAGAATCCTCCTAATCACCTGGAGCGATTTCGGTGATTTTGTTTGTGTGTTTGAGTGGGTTCCCGGATGGTCTAAATCCACAATTGGAACCGGTTAGTGGCGCTGGGATAGGGTCCTAGATTTTTATCTTTCCAGAGCAGGACAACGTCTGCAGGGGCCGCATGTGTCGAATGAAACGCTTTTGCTCACGTTCAATGCGGTCTGTATTTTTATGACGGCGTATTCGACGTTTCACTCTTGAAAACATCGATATTCTGACTTCGATGTTTTTTATGAGCGATGTTGCATCCCTTAGTATATATTATCTATGCTTAAATCTGTTCATAGGATACGAACAGACTTTCAAAAATTGATTTAAATACTATAGGCGTTTACAATAAGTGATACTCTTAAATACTATTTGACATAATTACATCACAATGTACTCTGTGGTATGAAGAATTTGTTTTCATAAGCCGAAAGATAATCATATTGGGCATTAAATGAATAACCGCGATGGACGACGACCGTAGCTCCATCTAGTTTTACACGCAACATACATATTTCTTAGGTTCGAGACCATTTGAGTAAAAAGTATATAGATAATTCTTTATTGCACTCCAAAGCATATACAAACAGAAGTAGAATAAGATAGAAGTTAGTACAACGGGCGGCCTTATCGCTAAGAAGCGATCTCTTCCAGGCAACCCTTGGCAGGGATAAATAATGACGAATTATTAATAATGTTATCCGTGCAGGAACAGAGAAAGAATGCAATTTCCTGCATTGGAGCAGCCTGTCTTAAGAGGTGACAAAACAACCTACAGCCAGGTGGTAGGGCATTTGTCTGACTGGATGACTACTACCCCCGGTATAGAGCATTCCGCCATAACAACCCGGAGTTATGTTCCGGCATTAGTGACCAGGTTTCAGTCTCCCTTAAGAGAGCAGCAGCGCATTTATAGCACCTTTGGTGTTGCAAATGTCCATAGGCGATGGGTTTTTTTTTTGCCTGTCTGCTGAGCTAATGCAACAAAAATAACACTATAATACAATACACTAGCTTCTGCCGGCGACTTTGTCCGCGTGGTGCGGTTTTTTAACTATCCCACGAGAACACTTTAATTTTTCGGGATCCCAAGTATCCTATATTTTGACCAGGGATATAAGCTACCACCATACAAAATTTCAATTAAAACGATCCAGTCGTTTCGGAGATTAGCCGATACAAACAGATAGACAAAAATTTTAAAAATCTAAATTAGTTCTATTTAGCTTCTTACATCCGCCTGACTCAGTTTTTAGCATTTTCATTGTGCAGAAATTCGGCCTTTATAATTTTATTATCTGTATAGATTTGTAAATCTGTCGATGTTAACAAATGTAGGAACACAAACTGTATGATCCTATAAATTATCATTATGTATATTTTGATTGTTGACTCGTTCTTGTGGGTAAACTCGATCGCAATATCGGCAAGGGAATTTTTGGAACTTGTCTGGTTGCGCCGAGGAACACCTCCTTGTAAATTCTTCCTCCCCATCCTCGCCATCAAGAATAAAATAAAGGTTTAAATGAAGAATGCGCTAAACAAGAGACATTAAGACAGAACTGTCACGGCGGTTGTCAACGCATATAAAATTACGTAACATATAAAATTGTTGGAACACAAATAAATAAATAAACTGTTAAACTACATTTAACTAGCAGAGCCATATCCTAGTGAGTGTGAACCCCCGGGGACGAGCGCAGTGTGGCGGCGGACTGGTGGCGAGGTGAGTATTCCTTCCTTGCTTCTTCTTCCCGTCCCTTTGCCTTCTCCCGGCCATCGCATCGCGCCCGCATTGTCACAACTGGTTTTTTTTAACACAAAGGCTACGTTCCATAAGAGACTCACATCACAACGTTCACGATTGCATTTTTTCTCTTTCCATTTGCTTGCGGGCGTCACAATTGTAAACCCAAGTGGAACGGTTATTCGACCCACCTCTTGAGATGGGTCGTTGTGAACATTTTGTGATCGAAAATGATGACCTCTGACCAAAACTACTGCGGTCGCCTTATGGAAAGCTAGCGGAGCATTTTGGGCGTTGTGAGCTACCAATGGAACGCGCTGAAAGAAAACCGACCTTTTATTACAACATCTTGAAGTCAAAGTCAAAGAAGCAAGTGAGGTGTAAAAGAATGGGCCTGTGTGCCGCTCTCTTGTTCGTGCCTACCCCGCAAGGGACCTGGCGTGAAGTTATGTATGTATGTATGTATCTTGAAGTCGGTACAGAGTAGAATACAAAGTACAACCACTAAAATAGTGTTACACGCTGACAGAGTAAATGCACTCCTGGTTTATTACCTTCCCCGCGTTTGAACTTCTTGTTTACTTTGTGTTTAAATTTTGTAATTAAGAAAAACATTCTATTGTTATTGTACTTGTTTATGGGCGCAGGTGTGCAGATTAGGGGTTTCTCGGAAACTTCAGTCCACGCGATCGATTGTTGTATTGTACAGTTTAGTATAAAACGATGCCCGAACGGAGGGGTGAAGCAGTCGAGCGAGGATTACGATACGAGTAAAACGCGTGTAGTACATTCGACAAGCGATATAGTTACGGACTTTGCGGGTGTTATTGGACCGTGCAGTTTGTATTGGTTGTGTCCAGTTATATGTGTACCTTTGTTATACGTGTTTGTATACTTTTAATAAATTCTATAGTAATTCCAACGCCATTTTAATTCGAGTCCTGTTGCCCGTAACAATAGGAACAGGTTGGTAAATTGTTACCTTTCAACAAGCCGTCAGAATTGCGGTGTTCGGCATAATTGAGATACTAACAGTTGTAGGTACGTATATAAAGACTTTCGTAATCGATTTTTCTAATTAATTTAAATTTAATCGATACTCCTTTATTATTTACACTGGCGACATTTGTTCTCACTGTAGACTGTAGCTGGTTGGTACATAAAAAATGCTTGGTACATACATAAGGGAAAACAATAATTAAAGGATTATTTAATTGAATTTTCATGTTCGGACTAAAACAGGCTATAATGAGACCGTCAATATATAAAATAAGTATTAAGATTTTAGAAAAGTATTTAGTGGAGGCACGTCCAAATATACAAGAGATCCAATATAGAAAATCCTTTGCAAAATATATTCATTTGATAAGAATTTTGACGTCGGTTAAAATACAAGTAAATTCATAATAAAAGTTACATACTGACAAAGGCACACCTGCCTGTCGTAAATCGCAGTTTATTACCTCCTCGCATTTAGAAATTCTTTTGTTTACTTTGTATTTAGAATTTGTAATGAAGAAAAACATTCTGTTGTTATTGTACTTGTTTTATGGCCGTCATTAGTGTCGAACTAATCCTTGTTGTTATTGTATTGCGTCGAAGCCTGCCAGGTATGGGTCGGTGCATTATAAAGCAATGGCCCAAGGCGGAGAGGGGTAGTCGAGCGAGGATTATGATAAGAACAAGACGTAGATTTGATGAGCGATATAGTGACGGACTTTTGCGCGTGTTATTGAATCGTGTTTGTACTGGTTGTACCCAGTTATATTTGTACCTGTTTTATACGTGTTTGTACAGTTCTAATAAACTGTATAGTATTCCAACGGCAATTTAATTCAAGTCCTGTGTAGCTCGTAACAATACATATGTTTTACGTATGTCATGATATTTTAACGGTTTTTCAGTTCTACAATAAATACTTTTGTCATTCTTTCTACAAAATAACTGACTAACCTGTGTCATTTTGCTTGTCCCTTCCGAAGTACTCCCCAAGCCATTCCGACCGGCGACCGCTCCGTACATGTTCATGAATTAATCAAATTATTTTCACCAAACTTTTTGTACACTAATTATAAACTTGCTTTAAATTATGATAAGGTTAGGTTTTTTAAAGACTGGAATCAATTTTGGAAAAATAATAGTGTTCCTAGACAAGGATTAGGTCCCAAAGCCGCGAAAGCTGTACTAACTGTGCCTCCTTCAAATTTTTAGAGAAATAAATAATAAAAAAATTAATCTTTAAGATACCTACTTTACATATATATTGCGGCGTATGATGGTGGAACCATCTAGTTAGTTTTAGAAGTTTTATAAAAAAAACTAGAACATTCTAGAAGGAAAAGACAAGGACGGATATATTTAGAAAGGGATAGACGATGAATGAAAGACAGAGATAGAGAGATGTTAGAAAGGGATGTAGTAGTAGATGTATAAACGAAAGTTCCCGAACAGAAGGTTCGGGAAGGCAGAGACAGAGATTGATAGATGGGTTCTAGAAAATTATTCCGGGTATATAAACAGCGTAAGGCGCGCCTACTAGAGTTGAGTTCGGTTCAAGAAAGTTAAGCGACAAGTGCGATACGGAAGAGTTGGAAGAAGACTTTAATAGAAGACACTGTCGAGTTTAGTGGTGATTTTAGTGACAAGTTGAGTGGTCAGTTAAGTAAAGCAGGAGTGTAGCGTAGCTCGAGAGACGAACCGGAAGCGAGCTACACGCGGCAATATCGGAGGTGAGCACTGCGGAACCAGGAAGTGGTCTAAGCAATATCGGCGACTGTATTGTAAGCGAGACACCTTGTCGTCGAGACTGTGCATCGTTGGTGGTGGGTATAGGGGCAATCCTGCAGAGAGGCATTACGTGCGGCTGTGTAAGTCAATAAAAGCGTTTAGTTAAAAACTGGTGTTTTCTTCCAATCCATAAGAGCGTACCCTCGCACGTAACAATATTGTTTTAATACTACTCACCATAGAACATGTAAGTCATTTTTTCAAAAAAGGTCTTTCTTGAAAGTATTAATTAGTTTCGACCAAAATTACCTACTTCGAACAAGTTTTTGACATTTTTCTTAAGTTTTCCCGACTCGTGGACGTTAAAATGATTGTTTGATGAACTGACACAGTTTTTATTTTAGAAAACCTCATTGAGTTTAAACTAGCGTACAAAGAAGAAAACTGAAAACGGGACAATTAGTGTTTAAATCAAATTTCCTTGACTTAGGTTGCCTGGAAGAGATCGCTTTGAGCTGTAAGGCCGCCTATTGTATTGCCTAGAATAAATTGTAAAATTAAATATGGTCTGTTTTTGTCTTGGCTTGTATATTTTGGTGTGCAAGAAAGTGTTATCTCTCTCAAAAATATTCCATAATTAAAGGTATAAATTTATTTCCTGATTTTACGAACAAAATTCTTTCAAATAAAGGAATTTTTCGCGAAACTTCTTTTGTGGCGCGGACCCTTACACGTAATTAATCATATTTCATTATTTATTGGTATGTCAACACTGTTTTACGAAATGTCAACTGTCAAGAAATACGCGGGAACAATTCTTGGCGCGATCCCCGCAGTGCGTTCGCGACGGTGGTTCTATATGTACTGGGTGCGATCAAAATTATATCGCATGGCCGAGCTAAGCCAGTAAATCTACTACATGAAAGTTCCTTTTTTTAAATTGGTAAATGCACAGAACAAATTACAACCATCATAAATCTAGAAAACTGAAATTAATTGAAAATCACATTGCAATCTACAAATAAGTGAATATATTATCCTTGCAGAAACGGAGTAAAAATGCAATATCCTGCGTTGGGGTGGCCTGCGACAAAGCAACCCACAGCTAGGTGGTAGAGTATTTGTCCATCTAAATGGCTACGACCCCTGGTTTAGAATATACCAGCAAAACAACCTTCAGTTATGTGTGTCGAGCCAATCGCAGTCGACTGCTGGACGTAGGCCTCCCCAAGTTGGCGCCACAGTCCTCCCATCCTTCATCCAACAGTCCGTTGTGTTTTGACATTATTGGCCAGGTTCCAGTCTCCCTTTCGAGAACGGCAGCACGTTCGTGGTTCCTATGGCGTAACAAAAATTCTGATGGAAAGTGGTTACCACCACCTATGTGACTTTGGAACAACAATGGTACTACCAATGCTAGAACATGTCCATTGGTGGCGGAACATTACTCAATGTTGTTATGATGACATGCTGCAGACAGGCTCACGGTGCTGATGGAAATATGTAGGTTAAGGTGGTATCTCCTTTCATTTTCAATAAAATCTTACACACACGTTTATAACAGGTGCTTTTTACCTGATCATTCCTCAAAACATCTGCGATTTGATCATGATAGAGACTTTAAGCTCCACTTTGCATCTGTGTGATTGCGCAAAAAGAGTTAGTCTAAATTTTTTATGATAAAAAATAAAATCAATGTTTCATTAGAAGGAAATAGTGACATTGCGATTATGTAACAAATATTAAGGTAAGTAAATTAAATATATTTAAAAACTGAAAATAAAATAAGTTATAAATATTACAAGTTATTATAGACTGTGTAACAAATCGCTGCCAGATGGGAGCGTGCCCAGAAGGCTGGCCGCATTGCCGCATTGTATAACAATGCTTATTTGTTGGGCGAAATATGAGCCGGCCTTCTGATCACGGGTGGCATCAAAGAGTTTTTGCAAATCTCTTTGAAGAAACTCTTTGCCGATGGACCCCACGGACCTCATGTTTCAACTCCAAACAGCACAAAATGTAACCCCTTCCTAAGGTTCCATATTTGCGCCGTTTGAGACCTTCAGCTTTTGAAGCAGCAATGCCAGCCTCTAACTCAGTCATTGGAAGATGTGACGGCACTGGAGTGTCTACACATGCCGCATCTCAAACGACCGGCTGTCCCACCTTCCAATGAATAAATGACATACCATCCAGCCTGTTGGCATCGTCGCGTACCAAGCCATTCGTCTAACACGGCCGGTACGCCCACGCTTGCGATTATTAATAAAACCACTATTTTGTTAATAATCTACTTAAAAAAAGTGCGTCTTGGGACGCCCGACAGAAGTGGTAACTTAAACTAACTAATCTACGAACTATTTAATATACAAATTATTTGACTTGAGAAAAGCTTAGGTCATTACCTACTTAACGTCATATCTAAGAACATACATAAATATATATAGTAAATTTATATTTACATATTTTATCCGTGCCGGAACGGAGAAAGAATATAATTTCCTGCGGCCGGGCGGCCTGTTGTAAGAGGCGACAAAACTACCCACAGCCAGGTGGTAGGGCATTTTCCCGACTGGATGGGGACCACCCCTACTTTAGAATATGCCGCCATAACAACCTTGTGTTTTGTTCACGCATTAATGACCAGGATCCAGTATCCCTTAAGAGCAGCTTAGCAGCAGCGCATCTGTAGCACCTTTGGTGTTGCAAATGTCCATAGGCGATGGTAACCGCTTTCCATCAAGTGGGCCGTCTGCCTGTCTGCTGAACTCAAGCAATAAAAAAACATAAATATATAATTATTTATAAATATATATAGTTTACAAATATTTAGATAATAGAAGTAAAATAATAATTAACTTACTGTATAGAATTCACTGTGGCGTCACATTGCAGCATCCTGAGTTGTACAATATTTTAATACACTTTCAGTATCAAATTTTAAACTTTATGAAAAGGGAATAAGGTGTACAGTGTACTACTTTAGGCGTAAAATTAAAATGGCAGCGTACTAGCGTGAAAATTTAGTAATGCAGAAAATACAGGCTCAATGTAGAGATTACATTATGCGCACTTCCACGGCAGCAGACAGGGAAGTGGGAATTCTGTACTCGCGCTGCTCACTTCCCTCGCCGTTCTCATGTTTGCTGCCGTAGATTTAAGCATAATGAATGGGTTAAAAGTATTACAGATCAGATGATTGTGTAAGTATGGTTTTTAAAAATGATAAACGGTCTTATAACTAATTTTAATTAACTTTCAAAAGGAAACAGTTACCAATTCGACATTTTTATGTATATTCAATCTCTCCGTTAATTGTGGAGCGATTTTTTTTCTTTATTCTAAAGAATATACTTCAGAGGGGGGTCCCATCGTCACCAAGCCACAATCTGATGAGTGGATTTCAAGGAATTAAAGAAACCCACGAAAATTGACAACAGACGACTTCGTGAAACGTTTTTTAGGTCAATTCTAAACCGATTTACAATTTTCTTTTCTTTACTTGAAGTCTATACTTCCAAAGTGGTGCCATGGTCACCAAGTCAGCATCAGTAACCTTGTAAACGCCTGCCGGTAGTACAATTTCCACAGATTTATTATGAATGATGGAAGAATGACAAAACAGATATACAATGCAAAAGTGGATGGATGCAGAAGTCGCGGAAGGCCACGACACACCTTCCATGATCAAATTGATCATGAACTAGAAGGTGATGTCAGGAGACTCAAGAACAGACGAGCGTGCATGACAAGAGCTGTGAATGTCGAAGAAGCAAGTGAGGTGTGTAAGAAAAGCCTGTATGGCGCTCTGTTGTTCGTGCCTACCCCGCAAGGGACCTGGCATGAAGTTGTGTATGTATGTATGTATGATTTATTATATACTTGAGTTTACAAAGAGGTTACAACACGGGTTGCATTGTATAAAATTTTTATGCTATTGCTGTTTGCTCCGGAAGATTCACTTCATTTTTTAACACAAACTATCCCATCTCCCAAATGAAAAGTATCTAATGCTAATTTACGGTATTAAAACTACATAATTACCTACACCAAAAGGACAAAATCGTCCAAAATTACTAAATTAATCAGAATGACGAAAATGTCAAATCGCAAAATGAAACCTATCCTACTTTCTGGGATAATGTTTACATAAATTTATCCCAAAACTTGTCCCATTATCCTGGATGAAAAGTATCCTATTTTCATTTTCGGCACCGGAAATATATATGATGAGTTTCAGCCAAATCGGTCGAGTAGTTTTTCCGTGAAATTGGAACAGATAGACAAACAGTTACTTTCGCATTTATAATATTAATAGGGATTATTTCTAAAATTAGAAAACACTTTCTTAACTAAAATAAAACTGAGTTCAAACTAAAAGACATTCATAAATAATTTCTACACCTTGAAGTTAGTGCCAAGTAAAACAACAACAAAATTGCAAATTGCACCAACTTCAAGATGTATGTGTTTACTTTTTATCTTGATGACGTTTTTGTTAATAAAAATTATAACAAAAATTGAACTCATATGAAATTGTCATGTCAGTTTGTCTGTTTTTGTATATATTGTTACGAGTTGCAGGACCCGAATTGAAATGCCGTTAGAATTGCTATAGAATTTATTATAACACAGGTACAAATATAACCGAACACAACCAGTCCAAAGGTAATTCACGATTCAATAACACGCGCAAAGTCCGTCACTAAATAGATTACCGTACACAAGTCTTGCCCCGCAGTACCGCAGTCGAGCGGTTACCAGCCGCTCGACTGCCTCATCTCAATTGGGGCATTGCTTTATACTGTACAAATACCATATATCTGCTCTGCTGACTGAATTTCCTAGAATCACACCTGGCTAATAACTACCATAAAAGAGTACACAATGGGCTGTTTTTCTAATAACAAATTTTAAGTACAGAGACAAATGTGTACAGGTATGCAGGTGTGAATTTGTCTTTTGTCGGCATGAGTTCAGCAGACTGGCAGGCGGCTCACCTAATGGGGAGCGGTTACCATCGCCTATGGACGTTTGCAACACCAAATGCTGCTGCTTTCTTAAGAGAGATTGGAACCCTGGTCTCTAATGTTGGAATACAACTCAAGGATGTTATGGCGGCATACACTAGACCAGGGGTGGTAGCCATGCAGGCGGGCAAATACCCTACCACCTAGCTGTGGGCTATTTTGTCGCCTCTTACAGGGCACCCCAATGCAGGGAATTGCATTATTCTACATCCCTGCACGATTCTATTCTTAGCAACGCAAATTTCGCAAGAGAACTGAATGTTATTTACTATGGTCTGGGTGCTTTGCATCGGCCCCAAAGCGATTTATTGTATGTCACCCATAGCACAGGCGTGACTTGCTTAACTTAAAGATATATAGATATACAATGCGCTTATTTTATCATAAGATTATTGATTATGTCATTCTCCCACTACTTTCCAATCTCTACGCAACTCCTTATTCTATGTGGACTGACAAGCACTTGGCTGATTTTTTATATTCGGCTGTAACGTAGACGGAGAATCCTCCTTTCTCTTTCTCTTTTTTTTTAATTTATTCTTGACTATAGATACACAAACTTATCAATTCAACTCATCTACATATTACATACTTATTTACATACTAAATCGTTATCAAGTAAATTTTACACACAATACATTCTACTAAACAATAAAAAAAACCCATTTATTAACACTTTAAATCATTTTTTTTTTTATTAATTTATTCATAACCATAGAATCAAAGTCTTTCAGTCGCAAACATGTTAATTAATAGATCTTCGTATAGTAGCAGTTGCAGTTGTATTGCAGGCTACAACCGACGCCATTCAATGGAGTTGTTGTGAAAACTCGAAAGATCACATCTGAATATACAGTTCACATTTCTCACAAAAACACATAATTTCTACTCAAAAACTATCAATATCCTGCAGCTATTGTTCATTTTAGAGTAATTATACACATTTTTAGAAAATAAAACTGCACAGCACAACGTCTCCTTTCAGTTCGCGCCAAAAACTCTCTTGAAATCATTTTTTTTTTATTTATTCATGACCATAGATACAAGTCTTTCAGTCGGAAACATGTTAAAAAGAATTTACACTAATACAAGAAAAAATATTAACTAATATAACTTATCTACTTATTACATAATTATTTACATATTATATAACCCTTATCAAGTAATCCTTGAAATCATAGAAATATCTGTATTGCCAGAACACAAATAATTTTCCACCTAAAACCAATAAATAAAAGATCCAATTGTTATCACCACGAGCTGTGTTGTTTAGGTTTTAAATGTACCAAGCTAGATATTCGTATTAAAATTACAGTAGCTCCTTATTTGTACTAGAGTACGGTTCAAATTACAGCGTCCTGTTGTGTATGTGTAATACATGCAGGCTGCCATTGAGTATTGGGGATTATAGAGTTGAAAACAAAATCTAACATTCTGCATAATAATATGGCCTGCATGGACTTATAAAAAACACTTGTTATTATAATTAATACTAAACTTGTACTTATAACCAAACTTAGCGGTCACGTTATATGACAAATCTACTTTAAATTAAGCTGCTTAACATACTAAAATTTTTATCCGTCAATCGGACTATGTACTAATATTAAAAAAGTTGTTAGCTAAATAGCTTAGTTAGACAACTACATATAGTTAAATTATTAAAATAAAATAAAAATATCACCAAAGACGCAATGCAAAAGGAATTATTAAAATCGGTTTAGAAACAGAAAGTTATGGCTAAAATTCCTCAAAAAGCACACATAATCGTTTTTGAGGAATTTTCTGCTATTTCGTACAAAATCAAACGCCAATATAAAAAAAAATGAAAAAGACCATTTCGAAGCTATACTGAATCCAATGCAATAAAAAATATCACAATTATTGGAGGGTGAGGATCAATAAAGTGATGGCTGAACATACAAAAACAAATATTTACAGGTGAATTGAAAAACTTTTATTTTTATTTATTTTTAAAAAGACTTCATCAAAAGCCTCGTAACCAGAACCTTAAAATAATATTAAAACGCATACAAATTTTAGTGAAGCTTCCCGTATGCAAGTTTTTAGTATACGTATTTATTACATTTTGAATACACAACAACAGCCAGTCAAAGTTGAATTATTTGTTAACCATCGGTTATTATTCGGATGTCCGGATACATTCCTAAAGTATTCTTAGGAAATCCGGACACATACACTTTAATTAAAAAAGATTATCGATAATTAGTTTTTATATATTATTATTATTATTATTTTATAGCTAAAGTAAAGTTTTAAAGGTAGTAATAACTATATTTCCTATTCCTGCTAATAAAAGCTATGTTACACACTGCTATCATAATGGCTAACTTTTTGCATTTTTATTAAACTTAAATAATACGGTATTTACATAATCACACTTATGTATTTTAATAAATTACCTACCGAAGTGTAATTAAATACACCGAAAGAATAGAAATACTACCTTAAAATATATGTAAGTAGGTATGCACCCACGAGAGCGTGTCCCATATCTAATACTCTAAGATCACACGTGTATGTTCAAACATACTCAGCAAAATTGTTCCAGCAATATATTTTTAGATTGTGTACGAATAATTTTGTATGGGCTTATGTCATTTTACACTTTATTTTTCGAGGTTTTTCATGCGGTAGCGGTCGGTGCTAACACTGCAGTAGTAATAATTCAGCGTCATGCAGACTTGTTAAAATTTCAATATAAAAGTTTTTTAATAGCCCCTCAAAGTTCAGACGAAATAATATAAGTATGGAAGAATCCTAAAGGGGCCCATTCACGAACCTGCATTGCAGTCCGCCTGGCAATCCGCCGCATAATGCAAGACTGTGAATATCATTGCAGCCTGAGACATCTCTTCAGTCCTGCAAGCCCCACCCACTGCAGGGCTCGACTGGTCTAGGTCAGTGTTTTTCAACGTGTGGGTCGCGACCCCCTAGGGGGTCGCGGAGCTTCTAAAGCGGAGTTGCAAAAGCTTGGGAAAGCTACTGCAGTAAAGTCTGCAATATCCGTAGATTCATCAAATTGCAAGGACACAGAAGTACTTTCTTTTATTGAAGTGAAACTTCTATATAGAGAGGGTCTTACGATTTGTCGCTCACGAAAAAGCGTCACGGTCACGTGGGCTAATTCGTACATTTTTAAACTCGTGATATCTTTCGAATGGAATGTCCAAATTGAATAATTCAAAAAGTTATACAAAGGTATTTAAGCAGTCTTGAATATGAAGTAATTTATTTTGATAAGGATTAATACCAAGATACAAATAAAGAGCCTTTTCTAGCGGCGGCATTTCAATTGAAATTTTAAAATAAAAGAACACGTATTGTGGCATAACTATAATAGTTAGATATATAGTGTCGTGAAACTTTTTGTAAATAATTATGTGTTCTGCAAAGTCGTAGTACATTATTTTATTCTATCATTTTTTTACACCTTGTAATAATGTAACCCTTATTGGAGTTTTAGTAAGGACCCTTAATTTATTTGTAAATATAATATACCCTATGTCACCCGGGAATAGTGTAGCTTGCCAACAGTGAAGGAATTTCTCAAATCGGCAGGTTTTCAAATTGGACAAGTACTTTAACACCCGTAAAACTTCAAGTTAAAATTTTGTTACGATTCATTTTGTCACTTGTCAGTTGCGATATATTTTTCAACTAGTCCGTTGAAGTTTCACTTCTAATATGTGTCCCAGCACACATTTCGATTTTTTTCTATGACTTAATCACGAACATCAGTCGCCATATCGCTTATCCTGCGTTGAATGGTACTGCCAGACAGAGGTATACTTTTAAGTTTTTCGACCTCTTGTTTGGCAAACATAATCTTTGCTATATCTTAAGCCGCTGGTAAAATTAAACTTTCGGCAATAGTATTAGGTTTTTCTGCTTTATACACACGAAGAGCTACTCGATAGCAAAGCTTTCTCATCTATGCGGGGCTGCTGGCATCGGACGTGGTCATACGTCTGCGCGTTAATTGCGTTATCTATTGGCGATGCATTCGATGTAAAAAAAATGTGTTTGTTTTACGTAGTTAATTTTGTATTTAGTCGAACCCTAATTATGAAAAAAAACATATTTTGTGCAACAAATAAGTATTGCCATACAGCGTGGTAATGCAGGCAGCCTTCTGGGCACACTCCCCGTTGGCAGTAATTGACTACATAATACATTTTAGTTTCAATGTCTTTGTTTTTTTATATTTTAATAGTAATAAGTGTTAATGTATTTAAATTATGAAAATGAATAAATGTTATTGAATATTTGTCACGAAATAAAATATATGAAAAAAGCAACGGGTAGGGGGGTCGCGAAATATTTCTTCATACTAAAGGGGTCGCGTCATGAAAAAGGTTGAAAAGCACTGGTCTAGGTGAACAAAACCGTTAAATAATGTAAAGCATTTTGTAATTTTTAGCAAAATTTTATCTCTTAAATTTGTTACAGAAGACCAATATTTATTTTAACAAAATTAGCAAGGAAACGTTTATTGCTTTAACTTTTCTATTGCTTAATTATTTTTAATGTGCTTTCGCATATTTTTTAGATGATTTAAACCATGAAAAATAATACGCTTAAACATGGGTTAAACTAATATCGTCTCCTACAGAACTACAATGAGAAGAAGAAAAAAATATCGGCATACTGTGGCGAATGATGGTGGAACCATTAAGTTAGTTTTAGAACTTTTAGAAAAACTAGAATATTCTGGAAGGAAAAACAAGGACGAATATAGTTTAGAAAGGGATAGACGATGAACGAAAAACAGAGATAGATGTTAGAAAGGGATACACAATGAACGATGTATAAACGAAAGTTCCCGAACAGAAGGTTCGGGAAGGGAGAGACAGAGATAGATAGATGGGTTTCAGAAAATTCTTCCGGGTATATAAACAGCCTAAGGCGCGCCTACCGGGCAGTTTTAGTTGAGTTCAGTTCAAGACAGTCAAGTGAGAAGTGCGATATGAGAGAGTTGGAAGAAGACTTTAATAGAAGACACTGACGAGTTTAGTGGTCGTTAAGTAAAAGAGGGTTGTAGGGCAGTTCGAGAGACGAACCAGAAGCGAGCTACACGCGGCAATATCGGAGGTGAGCACTGCAGGAGGTGGTTTACGCAATATCGGCGACGGTATTGTGAGTGAGACAACGAATCGCCGGGACAGTGCATCGTTAGTCGTGCGTCTAGGGGCAACCCTGTGAAGAGGTTTTACGTGCGGCTGAGTAAGTCAATAAATAAATTTAAATTAAAAATTTAATTAAATTAAAAATTGGTGTTTCCTTCCAATCTATAAAAGCATACTGCCGCTCGCACGTAACAATACTATTGATAGTTCGTGTTTATTCAGTTGTAACTGGTTTTTGTTTGGTTTGCCCGGTGATAAGGACTTTTAAGCCCAAAAATATTTTGGCTGAAAAGTTTTTATTACCGGGCCATAAAATTATAAAAAAATCGTGTTAGTGAAATTGAAGTTGACGTTTGTTATCAATATTCAAATCAAAAAGTTGCGCTGATACTTCATTTACTGTTTTCAAGTGATTTTTTCGAAAATATGACCATTTTTCTTAGTACAATTTAGTTTTATATGTACACAAATGGCTTTTCCTAAAGTAGATGGTTATGTGGTTACCGAAAAACTAGGATCGGGCAGTTATTCCACTGTTTACAAGGCTTACACCAAGGTAAACAATCGCAAATGAAACAGTAATCGTTTCAATTCTTATATTATTCCTACTCATTGTACGATGAATGTGTATTGTTCTTGTGTTTTACATGCATAATTTCACGCCAGGTCCCTTGCGGGGTAGGCACGAACAACAGAGCGCCATACGGGCTTATTCTGACACACCTCACTTGCTTCTTTGACATTCATAGCTCTTGTCATGCACGCTCGTCTGTTCTTAAGGCTCCTGACATCACCTTCTGCTTGTACAGTAATAGTAGTAGTATCGGATGAAAGTTCATATGAAAATTCGTCATTTTCAAAGCAAGCAGCATGAAACTGGATACACCTGCTTTTAGGTAGAAGTAAACGCACACATATGTTGGCGTAATGCCAGGTGGTAGGGTATTTGCCCGTCTGGATGGATACCAGCCCTGGTCTAGGATATGCCGCCATACCATCCTTGAGTTATGTTCCCGCATCAGTGACCCGGTTTCAGTCTCCCTTAAGAGAGCAGCAGCGCATTTGTAGCGCCTTTGGTGTTAACATTATTATAACCATACAAGAGTACAAAGGAAAAGCCAAGAGTTTCATGATAGTGATTTTTTAGTGTGGAATGCTATTTCTCACTACTTTATTAATGCTAAGTAAGAACTGTAGATTTCAATTGTAACAGTGGAGAGGTTAAATGATACTTCAGATCGCAGAGTAATATTAAGATTGTCCTCATCACATTTTTTTAATTCCCATAAGAATAACACAGGAAAAAATTTTTTTGCTTCAGATTTTTGTACCAAACAACTGGTTGACTGATAAATCGTTGTTCCAATCTTTATAGAGAATTGAATGCTCTAAAAAAAAGCTCTGATAACTTTTTTTTTCGTTAAAGTTGTGGTAGCGTAATGGTTAGCGCACGCGCCCCTAAGTCGAAGGGCGCGGGTTCAATCCTGACCGAAACGCATGCACCTCTTAGTCAGTTTTCTGATCTTATGTGCATATTGTTACAATTACCACGTGCTAATAACGGTGAAGGAAAACATCGTGATGCGACCTGCACATCGAGATAACCGATGTGTCAAACCTGCCAAGCCGCCTTGGACAAGCGTGGCGGGTATACTGTCCGCTCCCCCTATAATGGGAGGCCCGAGCCCAGCAGTGGGACATTTATGGGCTGATGTTGATGTTGATATTGTTGTTACATGCCAACAACGACTTTTTTTGTTTACTTTGCGTTTCAAATTTTCAATTTGACAATAGACTATTGTTTTTGTACTCGTTATGGCCGCAGGTGTGCAGATTACTATTCTCGGAAAAAATCCAGTCCAAGCGGTTGAGTTTTGTATTGTATAGTTAGAATAAAACAATGCCCGAACGGAGGGGTGGCGCAGTCAAGCGAGGATTACGATACGAGCAAGACGTACATTCAATTAGTTATATAGTGACGAACTTTGCGCGTGTTATTGAATCATGCAGTTTGTACTGGTTGTGTCTAGTTATATTTGTTCATTATCATCATCATCCGAGTGTTAAATCCCGGTTGCGTTCGGAGCGTTTACTCCGACGCCCAGGGTCCGCTTTCCTACTCCACTTCGCGCGGTCTTCAGCATCCCCCGTTTTGAGACCATCGGTACGCATGTCATCCTTCACGACGTCAAGCCAGCATTTCTTGGGCCTTCCCCTTCGATCGGGACCTGGCGGAGGCGGCATGGCTAGACACTCTTACAGTTTGTCTGCCATGTCACGGACATGAAGACTGCCGCGGATGCGGGAGTTCCTGACCCGGTCTTTCCGTGTCACTCCACACATCCATCGCAGCATATTCATCTCCGTGACACGCAGCTCTTGCTTGTGTCGCTCAAGTACAGGCCACGCTTCACTGCCATACAAAAGGACAGGTCTAATGATAGATTTATAGACCTGTCCTTTTAATTTGACCGGCATTTTGGGGTCACAAATGACACCTGTCACCTCACGCCACTTGGCCCAATCTGCTGTGATCCGGGCCTTGACGTCGTGGTCGATATCCCGTACTAGTGCACTTGATCTATTTATCATTGTTTGTCACTACATATTTCAGGTGGGGGCTCGTACGACTGTTGCAATAAAATGTGTTGACAAGTCCAAAGTGAAACATTCTGGCTCCGCCGTAGACAACCTGATCACAGAGATCCGCCTCCTGAAGACACTGCGGCATCCTCACATTGTGCATATGCACAATTTCACATGGGACGATAAGTAAGTTAAAATTGTAATGAAACTAAGTTCCAGTGGAGAACAAGAAAGCGACTTCAAGACTGTCAATAAATATTTTCAACATAATAAAGTTGCCATAACAAAACTATGTTTTGGCTGTTTCACCACTTAAAAATTAAATTTCCTGTGGCGCCCCCTAAAAAGCTTCCTTGTAATGAAAAATACTGAATTTTTTTTATAATTTTTCAAGACAACAAGTGCCTCAAGACGATTCAAGTTAATTTTTGGGTAATATCATGTTTTTTCAGGAAACTTCTTCATACTTAGAAGTAATAATTATTTTAAGATTGGAAAAGTTTTACCAATGACATACCTTCCGTATTATCGTTGTCAGTGATGAATTTCAAATTATAGTTTCAGAAAAAGTTTAAAATTCTGGGTGATTCAAGCTTATCTTTCAATTTTTCTTATTTTTTTAGTTTTAACTTGAATTGTCTTGAGTTTTTTCATTAAAAGGAAGCTTTTTAGGGGGCGCCGCAAGAAATTTATTTTTTTACGACCACCCTAATGTTAAGTGTCAACTAGTATTGTTAAAGGTTTTTTTAGCCTACCAGCAACTTGTTCATTTTAATTATTTATGGTTATTATTTACTCTATGGGAGCCTAATCTAATTGACCACCACTTCGCAACATGTTGTGGCTTGAAGAGAAGCGGCCGAAGAAATTCTTCAGCAAACATGCCTAGCTCTAATAATTTTATATAATACTAGCTGTCCCGTCAGATGTCGTCCTGTTCGGAAATGCTTCAATCGATATTTAATTAATAAAAAAATTCTTGATCGTAGAGGATTGAAAATTTAGGGTTGTATGTATTTTTAATGTATTTTAATGCTGTGCTCGCGGACCGCGTTCGTAATACCGAAGTAAGAAAGAGAGTTGGTCTAAAAGAGAGTGTCGGGGTAAAGGTAAGGAAAGGAATGCTCCGGTGGTTCAGGCATGTGGAAAGAATGTATGATGAAAGAATGACTAAACAGATATACAATGCAAGAGTGGATGGATGCAGAAGTCGCGGAAGGCCACGACACACCTTCCATGATCAGATTGATCATGTATTAGCAGAAGGTGATGTCAGGAGCGTTAAGAATAGACGAGCGTGCATGACAAGAGCTATGAATGTCAAAGAAGCAAGTGAGGTATGTAAGAATAAGCCTGTATGGCACTCTGTTGTCCGTGCCTACCCCGCAAGGGACCTGGCGTGAAGTTATGTATGTATGTATTTAATGCTGTATTATAAAAAAAAATTGGGTCGGACCACCCTTAACATTTAGGGGGATGAAAAATAGATGTTGTCCGATTCTCAAACCTACCCAACATGCACACAAAATTTCATGAGAATCGGTCAAGCCGTTTCAGAGGAGTTTGGTAACTAACATTGTGACACTAGAATTTTATATATGAGATTGAAATGGGTGGGGGAAAAATAAATGACTGAACTTTAAACTGTTAAAACATAGTTTTTATGTATACTAGTCGGGAACATTTAAGAAGATAGAGTACAGCAGCCAGGCTGATGGCCCAATTGTGATGGAAACTGGTCTCCTATATTCAAATTCAAATTCAAAAGTTTTTATTCAAAATAAGTTCCACTGGAGAACACTTTTTGAAGGTCATACATATAGGTTAAAATTTAATTTCACTTCCTAGTCTATGTACACCGCTTCGCAACGTGTTATTGCTGTTAAGGAGAAGAAGCGGCAAGAACCTCCCCCGCAACACGTCTAGCTAAAAGTTGTTTTTCTTTATATTTGTTGTTCTATTTTTTACATTTAAGTACTTTTTTTTTTAAAAGATTTTATGCAGAATTATGTTACAGAATGACTTTTGAAGAATTAATGGAGTTGTAGCAAACAGTGCATATTCAATAAGACAAAAGCGCAATAAAAGGATAGAAAATAATTATAGTTATAAATATAAAGACGTAACGTAATTATTTTTTTTGCAACATATCTCCATATATTCCTTACAAGTACGGCAAGATAAAAAGGTTATACTCGTACAAAACACAGTATAAGAGGTTGGAGCGAGCTGTTATGTAAATGAAGTTTTGTCATTTAAATATTCTTCAATAGTGTAGTATCCCTTTTTAAGCAAGATACTTTTTATTTTGATTTTGAATTTAGTGAAGGGCAGATCTAACATTGTACTCGGAATCTTATTGAAGAATCGTATACCAACCCCCAAGAAAGAAGACAATACTTTTTGTAATCTAAAAGATGGCAAAAAATAAACATTTGTAACACTAAAGGAACTACCCATGTGCTGCCGGATTTGTAAGGGAGGCTGGAATTTGGCGACACAAGGTTGTTATGGCGGCATACTCTAGACTAGGAGTGGTAGCCATCCAGATGGGCAGACACCCTACCACCTGGCAGTGGGTAGTTTTGTAACGCACGAATTTGTATTATTTCTCTTTCCTGCACGGATAAAAATTGTTGTAAATAAAATTGAAATCTCTTTTTGTTATTGTTTTTCCGGGGATAGAGTTGTTGGATAGGAGCTACGAGAGATAAGACATAGGTGGGATTCAAGTGACATTATTTTTTTTTTAGAAACATCTACATTATAATGGAGTTCTGTTGTGGTGGCGATTTGTCCAAATATATTCATAGATATGGAAGGGTTCCTGAGAAACAGGTAAGGGTCAATTAACTAACTAAACTCTGTTGTCTCAGCGACCCGAAGTGAGTCTTGGCCTCCGAAACGATAGCCACTTCCCTCTGACGGTCAGATCAGCTTCCACTCTTTCCTTCTAGCGATACTTGGGACGACCAAGTATGGTTTCTTCACTCCTCGATCCTCCTCCATCAGCTCTACTTAACCGATCCAGTAGAGACGGTGAGATTTAATCTCTCCAATTATGTTGGGCTCGTCCATGAGGTCTTCTATTCCGAAGTTGGTTCAGACCCTCCAGCTGCCATTTTCTATTATTAGCAAAGGTGGATGTAATGAATTATAAGTGACATATTTTTGGTGGAGATAATGTAAAGACAGGTGTACTTTGGTAATATTTTAATCTTTCAATCGGTACACCAGTGGGCACTGCGGACTGACTATACTGTTACAACCTTGGCGCCGATAAAGACAAATTCCACGTATACTTTAAAAGCACATTTTATTACCTGTCGGCATGTAAACTGATTGTAATCCCTTTATGATCGTCTTCTTCTATTCACATATTTATTGGCATACGTTTCTAGAGAACAGCCCATCGTCCTATTGTACTCGTTCATTAGCATCATTAGCCAGGTGTTACGAGCTGATTCTAGGAAATTCGGTCCACGTTGCCGGGCGGGCACGTTGTAATGTAAGTTCGGGTGGAATCTTGCAAGTTAAATTACTCTTGCAAATAATATATCGCGTGACAATGCAATAATATGGCACCACGGAGCTGATCTGACGATGGAATCGGAAGGTGGCATAGGAACTTCTGTACTAAACAAGATAGACCCGTCGTGTTTGGGCTCGTTTCACTCGTCTCGGCTAGCACTTTGCGGCTACATGATATCCGGGATCTCAAAAGCTTGTATTTAAAAACCTTTTTGATTTTACAAACAGACACTTCAAATTATATATAGATGTGTTTTTGAATTGCTTTAAAAATGCGTTGATTTATTTAGTTGCTTATAGGTGCTGTATTTTCTGCAACAGCTCGCGTCGGCACTCAAGTTCTTGACAGAGAGAGGTAACTATGCCCTATTGCCTTGAAGTCTTCGTATTTCCGATTTTATTGTATGATTTCAGCAGGCTGCGGGCCTGATGGAAAGTGGTTACCGCCAGTGAACATGAGGGCCTGGAGCGGGACTGGAACCTGGCCACTGATGCCAGAACATCTCCCAGGGTTATGGCATCCCATGCTCTAGGGGTGGTAGCCATCCAGGCGGGCAAATGCCTTACCACCTTAAATTGTGTTTCGGCATTAGTGGCTATATTACAAAATGTCCATAAGCAATGGTAACCGCTTTCCATCAGGTGGTCCGTGTTCCTGTCTGCTGAAGTCATAAAAACAAACTATATACTCAAAAAAAACTTAAAGTGGCGATCTAGTTATTGCTTTTTTGACTTCAGGTGTGGTCCACATGGACTTGAAGCCGCACAACCTTCTGCTCCACAAGGGATCTGATGGAAAATACATTTTGAAAGTTGCCGATTTTGGGTAAGACAATACATAGATAGATAACACTTTATTAACCCACTTCAAAAAAGGAGGAGGTTCTCAATTCGTCGGAAAAAAAAATTTCATGTGTGTACACCGATTACTCTGAGATTTATAATCCGATTTGCAGATATCCTTTTTTAGTTCGATACGGAATAGTTGCTATTTACTCCCCTAAAATTTAACATACTTTGGTCCAGAAGTTTTCATTTTATGAACATTTTTAATGAAAATTTCCATACCGTTCCATATGTACACCGATTACTTTGAGATTTCCGTTTCTTGGGACCTATATTTTTTAAGGCGCGCGGCAACTTTCGTACGCGTACCCATAGCTAGACACTAAAAAGTAATAAATAATAAAGAAAAACTTCGTTTAAAAAACCGACTTCTAAAACTGAAAAGTATAAAATAACTTATTTCTAAAGCTATTTTAATTATAATATATTATTTTTAATATATATTTTATCTAAAACACCTCGAAGTCGATGCAAAGTAAAACATAAAACTTACTTTATTTTGAAAATTACTAAGCACCGATTTCAAGATGTTTTAGATTAGTTGTTTTATACTTTTTAGTTTTTCAAGTCGGTTTTTTTATACCCCAATACAAACATGCATTTATAGATGAAAATTGTATCCAGCTACGTACAAAGGGCGGTTTTATCGCAAAAAAGCCACCTTTAGGCAACCCCAAGACTGGATTGTTATGACAATTTCGAAGGTGCTACACCTCATATATAGTACGAACTACCTACATTATAATAATAAATACATAAATGAATATATTGAATAGATATTATTACATGCCGACAAAAATAATGCACACTTCTCTGTCATAAACCGCAGTTTATTACCTTTCCCCACATTTGGAATTGTTTTGTTTACTTTGTGTGTAAAATTTGCACTTAGATAGCCTAGTGTTATTGTATTCGTTATGGCCGTAGGTGTGCAGATTACGTTTTCTTGGAAAATTCAGTCCACGCGTTCGAGTGTTGTATTGTATAGTTAGTATAAAATAATGACAGAACGGAGGGGTGAGGCAGTCAAGCGAAGATTACGATACGAGTAAGACGTGTGCAGTTCATTCGATAAGCGATATAGTGATTAGTGACGGACTTTGCGCGTGTTATTGAATCGTGCAGTTTGTACTGGTTGTGTCTAGTTATATTTGTACCTGTGTCATACGTGTTTGTACAGTTCCAATAAAGTCTATAGTGATTCCAACGGCATTTCGATTCGAGTCACGTCGGTGCAGTAGTTGATAACGTCGATAGGGACGATACAAAGTTGTTGGCCTGTGGGTAGGTTCGCGCAGCACCTGAGCGAGGGCGGGGCGCGCGCCGTGCGGGGCTCGCCGCTCTACATGGCGCCGGAGATGCTCGCCGGCGGGTACGACGCCCGCGTCGACCTCTGGAGCGTCGGTGAGTACGTTCCAAGGGGAACAAAACTAAAAAAAAACTTGTGGAACTCGGGGACTGCCGCGCTAAAGCTATTATTAATTATATTTTTTTATTTATGCAGTATTTTTTTTTCTTTGATATTAATTCAAGTTACACACTTTGAGCGTGACTGGTAAGAAAACAAATCACCTATGTATACATGTAACCTTACGGGGCGCACATGCGGTGAGTGTGCCTTTATAAAGATATGATAGATCCCTATACATGTTTATACTTTCTCACAAACAGCTGCTTACGTATTCGTCCGATTTCGGAGCACCTCGTCTCGATCCGTGCGAGCTTCGTGCAGTCGTACCATATACATACACGTTGAGCGAACGCTCAGCCGAGCTACACGGTAGGCGAAGTGGGAGGTGTTAGGTTTTATTTTCGTTACATAATTTCTTGATTCAGTTGCCGCGCTCAAAGCCCGCCATGAGAGCTATGCAATACCTTAAAAATATTTTTTCATTTTGCAAAATATTACATAAAAACATACAACCATCTAAACTCAAAATTAGATTATATTTATATATTTTTCACATAACATATTGTTACAACTCTGGTCCCGAAAAAAACAAAATCCACCTGCATATCTGAAACAATGCATGCTTATTACCTGACGGCATTTGAACTAATAACATTTAAATTTTTTTATGATCGTCTTCGTTTGCCTACTTTGTGTTTAAAATTTGTGATTAGAAAACAGCCCATTGTTGTATTGTAGTCTTTTATGGCAGTCATTAGCCAGGTGTGGCGGATTAAGTCGACTTAGATACCGGGACATTGCAGTTGCGCAATATAAAGTAATGGCCCGATTGAAGGGGAGTTAGTTCAGCGAGAACCATGAGCGAAGCGAGACGTGTGTATTACAATCGGGAATCATTCAATTCAATAAAACGCGCAAAGTCCGTCACTATTAGACGGACTTTGCGCGTTTTATTGAATTACGACCTCTGCATTACATAAGGACATGTGATGTTCGGTTATAATTGTACCTGTGTTATATAGTTGACGCACGTAAAATCATCCCAATAGAAAATTATAAAAACATTAATATCGCTATTAAGAAGGGTTGAATATTTAGGGTTGTATGTATTTTTATTTATTAATGCTGTGTCATAAAAAAATTAAATAAAACATCTAAAATTGTTTAAAAAATATTTAGGGGTGGACTACCCTGAACATTTAGGGGGATGAAAAATAGATGTTGTCCGATTGTCAGACCTACCCAATATTCACACAAAATTTCATGAGAATCGGTCAAGCCGTTTCGAAGGACTATGGTAACTAACACTGTGACACGAGAATTTTATATATAAGATAAGTTTGTTTGTTTGTTTTCTTGAACGCATTAATCTCAGGAACTACTGTTCTAATTTGAAAAATTCTTTCAGCCCGTTTATTGAGGAAGGAGGCTAGGCTAGGCTATAGGCTATTTATCATCTCGCTAAGGCCAATAGGAGCGGAGCGCCAATGAAGAATGTTTCAAAATCGGTGCATTTGTTTTTCCTTTTGCGAGCTTCCGCTTTGTGCTTTTCATCTTCTACGTAAAGAAAGTCGCAGGCAGAAGTTAGAAGAAATTAGGCTTGTACTGGCGCAACTTTACGTTTCCAGGTGTAATAATGTATGAGTGCCTGTTTGGAAAGGCGCCGTACTCGTCCACCACCTTCAAGGAGCTGGTCGACAAGATCGAGCGAAGGGCTCCCATAGAGGTCAGTTTTTAACCGACTTCAAAAAAGGAGGAGTTTCTCAATTCGTCGGGATCTTTTTTTTATGTACATGTTCACCGATTACTCTGAGATTTATGATTCGATTTACGTGATTCTTTTTTTGTTCGACGCGGGATAGCTGCCATGTGGTCGCCTAAAAATTTGACATAGTTTGGCCCAGTAGTTTTCATTTTACGAACATTTTTTTGTTCCCGGTTCTTGGGACCTATATTTTTTAAGGAGCGCGGCATCTTTCGTAGGTCTACCCATACATAGCTAGACACTAAAAGTAACAAATAATAAATAAAAACTTCGTTTAAAAAAACCGACTTCAAAAACTAAAATGTATAAAATAACTTATTTCTAAAGCTACTATTATTAATATATATTATCTAAAACATCTTGAAGTCGATGCAAAGTAAAACACTTAAAAATTACTTACTATATTTTAAATTACTGAACACCGACTTTAAGATGTTTAAGATAATATTTATTAACTAGCTGTCCCGGCAGACGTCGTCCTGCCCGGTAAAAATAAAAATAAAAATTAGGGGTGGACTACCCCTAACATTTAGGGGGATGAAAAATAGATGTTGGCCGATTCTCATAGATACCGGATAAGGACAAAAAATTTCATCAAAATCGGTCAAGCCGTTTCGGAGGAGTATGGCAACGAAAACTGTGACACGAGAATTTTATATATTAGAAGATAATAATAGCTTTAGAAATGTTATTTTAGACTTTTTTGTTTTTGAAGTCGGTTTTTTTAACCGAAGTTTTTTTACTTTATATTCAAGAAAACATTCAGTCCCTATTAATATTGTTACATACCGACAAGACCGCACATCTGGCGTGTTGTAAAAACGAATTCTCTTATTTACTTCGTGTTTACACTTTAAAAACCTCTATTGTTATCGTACTTATTTTATGGCTGTAATTAGTTTCGAACTACTTAATCCTTGTTATTATTGCATTGCGCCGAAGCTTGCCAGGTGTACGAAATTACTATTTCTCGGAAATTCACTGGTGTTTCCGAAATGCCGAGCGGTCGATTTTTTTTTGTACTGTATAGTTAGTATAAAACAATGCCCGAACGGAGGGGGAGGTAGTCAATCGACGACTACGATACGATTAAGACGTGTACTATTTTCGATTAGCGACATAGTGACGGACTTTGAGCGTGTTGAATTGCATTGAATCGCGCAGTGTGAACTGGTTGTATCCAGTTTCATTTTGTACTTGTTTTATACGTGTTTGTACAGTGCTAATAAACCCTTAAGTAATTTCAACGGCATTTAGATAGTATAACGGCTACGCTTATCCAAGGTGGATTAGCGGGTTCCACACATCAGTTATCTCGATGTGCAGGTTTCACTACGATGTTTTCCTTCACTGTTAGCATTAGGTCAAAAAAATATTTCCGGCCATGACCATATCTATAAGCGACGGTAACCGCTTTCCATCAGACCAAGGCTATATTACTGGTGTCGTGTCTACATGGTGGATATGTTGTCAGATCCCCCGCAACTCCTCAATATCGGCCCCATGCCTGGACCTGCTGACCCGTCTGCTGCAGCACGACCCTGACACCAGGATCTCCTACGAGGAGTTCTTCGCGCACCAATATCTGGATCTGGACCATATGCCCTCCAAGGAGAACTACGAGAAGGTGGGACTTGTTTGCCTAGGATCCAACCACTACAACATACTTAGTGATGTTGCCGCCATTCGCCAGGTGGTAGGGTCTTTGCCTGTCTGGATGGCTACCACCCCTGGTCTTGTCTAGAGTATGCCGCCATAACAACCTTTAGTGACCAGGTTCCAGTCTATTTTAACAGAGCGGCAGCACATTGCAAATGTCCATAGGCGATGGTAACCGCTTTCCATCAGGTGGGCCGTCTGCCCATCTGCTGAACTCATGCAAAATAAATAAACGTAAAAGACATGCCGGCGTTTGAGCTTATAACATTGAAACTGTTTTATGGCTGTCTTCTTTTGTTTACTTTATGATTAAAATTTATGATGGAAAAAAAACAGCCCATTACGTATTGTAATCTTTATCTTTATGATAGTCATTAGCCAGGTGTGATTCATGGAAATTCAGTCCACGTGGCCGAGAGACATATTGTATTTGTACAGTATATAGCAATGCCTCAACGGTGTGGTGAAGCAGTCGAGCGATTGTCACAAGCGAAGCATGACTTTAGTGACAGACTTTGTGTATTATATTTGTACTGGTTGTGTCCAGTTATATTTTCACCTATGTTATACGTGTTTGTACAGTTCTAATAAACTCTATAGTTATTCTAAGGGCATTTTAATTCGAGTGCTGCAACTCGTAACAGTATGCTTAGCCATAACACTGTTCCTGAAGTGATTTTGATTTTGGTTTTTGCGTTGGATTCAGTACAGCTTTCGGATAGTTTCTTGTCACCGACTTCAAGATGCGTTTTAGTTACTCCTGCAGTTAGTTCCTTTTTCGCTACAATATTTTTGAATGTACCCTCTTTTTAGGCTGTATCTCTAATAAAGCAGGCCATCGAGCTGGATTCGTGTGGCAAATTGGAGTTGGCATTCGAAGCCTACAGGGATAGTCTGTTGTATCTTGTACCTTGCGTCAGTTGCGAAACGGACGCTTTGAGGAAAAGTGCACTCACCGCCAAACTTACCAGGTAAGACAATAAAACTACGTCTTTGTAATATATATAAGTTGCGGGTAGTTGCATATTTTATACATACGTAATAAACAGCCTCGATACCGCTGCCATATTGTTTCATTAGAGTCATCTCAGTTTTAACTGTTTTAAGTGCGGTAATTTATTTGATTTTGGTTATTCCGACGTTTCTGAAAAGTGGTAGTAATGTTGGAATAGAAACCAAATGAATCAATGAAGTCGAACATTTCATTGACATAGATTTCCAAAATGTCGATCAGCGATAATTGCCTATAAATGCCAAATCTTTTTTTAAATTCGCAGAGTTCTCTTGGTTATTAGCCACAGCTCTGACCTTTGAGGTCCCGTATATGAAACTCCAACTCGCTTATTACTCGGAATAGTGAAAATTTTTATTAAAATAAAAACTTCGTTTAAAAAAACCGACTTCAAAAACTAAAATGTATAAAATAACTTATTTCTAAAGCTATTATTATTAATATATATTATCTAAAACATCTTAAAGTCAAGTCACATTTTAGTTTATTAGTTTTTGAAGTCGGTTTTTTTAAACGCAGTTGTTTTTTTTTTTATTTGTTACTTTTTAGTGTCTAGCTATGTATGGGTGGACCTACGAATGATCTACGCTTCTTAAAAAATATAGGTCCCAAGAAATGGGAACAAAAAATTTTCGTAAAACAAAAACTACTGTGTCAAATTTTTAGGGGGCCAATTGGAAGCTATTTCTCGTTGAACAAAAAAAGAATCACGTAAATCGGATCATAAATCACGGAGTAATCGGCGAACATACATAAAAAAGCAACAAACAAAAGAAGATCCCGACGAATTGAGAACCTCCTCCTTTTTTCCAAGTCGGTTAAAAAGGGTCCTAATGGCCAAAAGTGTTTTTTTTAACATATAAGTGCTCGGGACTAACAGTACGTTTCATTTAAAATTAAAAGAAAGAGTACCGTAAAATGGGGGAAATCGGGACACTTTTTAAGTTTGACATTGATTTTTATCTTTTTTTTTGTAGTTATAGTAATAAAACGGAGATCAAATAGGATCCGGTAGTTTAAATTTCTAATGCATTAAGATATAGTTTATTAAAGAATAATCATAGACAGTTACAAAAACTCACTTGTCCCTATTCACCCAGGCGTTGGGGTGAATCGTGTCGCTTAAGGGGTTAATAGAATTTTTCGATAGGGCTGACGCTTTCATACTATAGGCAGGTACCTACAATACCTACCTGGTGGGTAGTGTCTTTTTAGGTTAGGTACGTAGGTACTTGACATATACCTACCATTTTTTTAAATGTCAGTCTCCTAATATATTATCATAAATGACCCAATGTTTTGAAGTGCGTTTTTTTTTAAAATACTTATAACAGGATGACTGAGTGTTGAATGATTATAGAAAAAATATTGCAAGCTTCAAATTTAAATCCTACCACAAAGTGTAACGCGTAACATAAATGTCTATGTAAGGTCACAGATAAAACTCGAGGTTTGTCCCAATTCACCCCATTTTACGATAGTGGTCTTTTTAAATCTGTATATGTAATAGGTATATGGAGCGTGCTGAAGAGATCAAGCAACACCTGAAACAGGGCTCCAGCGGACCCCTGCCGGTCCTGGACAAGGGCACCCCGTGGCGTCCACCCCCCAAGTCGGACATCAAGTGTTGTCTCCATGTCATGGACACCAGCACCACCAGCTACGAGTTCCGTGAGTAGACCCCCACTGCTGGACTAGCCCCTCCCACCACCAGGGAATTTGCAATTCTGATGAATAGTGAATAGAGCGCACCATTTTGTTATCTATGCAATTTTTACTTATTTTTGTGTCTTCAAAAATCCAAAATACGTATCCACAGCTTTTCAAATTGCGACTCACACAACACAAACTGATAAGAATATTGAAGAAACGTGGTGTGTTTGTGCCGACACAAGTTCCGGCACAGCACTGATTCTTAACGACCCAAATCTAATGTGTCCCAAGTATGTGGCTATCGTTAAACTATTATATGAATGGAAAATATAATTAATTAATAGTTTAAACTCTATATAACGACACAGAAGCGACTGTGCACTTTATCGCTTTATAGAGAGTTGTCGTTAAATGGAGAAAAGATTGTTTTTGTCTGACGTCTTTTTCTGTATTTTTGTTGTATTTTTTACTCATTCATGTCTCGCGATATTGAGAGACATCTTGGTGATAAAGGAAGTATTTAGGGACTATCTGACCCGGCGAGCTTCGTACCGCCATATTTTCTAAATTCCAAAAAGTTTGTTTCATGACACAAAAATAAAGTCACCAGAATCGCTCCCGGTGATTAGGAGGATTCTAGAACCCGATCTCAGCGCCACCTACCGGTTCTAATTGCACATCTAAACCATCCGGGAACCCACTTAAACACACATCCATTCATTGGTGCTCCGCTCCTATTGCTCTTAGCGTGATGGTATATAGCCTATAACCTTCCTCGATAAATGGGCCATCTAATACAGAAAAAAAATTCAAATCAGACCAATAGTTCCTGAGATTAGCGCTTTCAAGCAAACAAAGAAACAAACTTATCAGCTTTTTAAAATAAAACTCTCTCACCGACACCACACCCTGTCAAAATATCCGCTTCTATTATGTTACATTGCAGAGAAACTACTTTTAGTCTGTTGCAAGATGTTTAAGTAATTAAAGCTTTTTTAACTATCCCACGGGAACTCTTTAATTTTTCGGTATCAAAAGTATCCTATATGTTGACCAGGGATATAAGCTATCACCATACAAAATTTCCTGTAAATCGGTCCTGCCGTTTCGGAGAGTAGCCAGTACAAACAGACAGAGAAACAAAAAATTTGAAAAAATCTAAATTAGCTTTATTCTACTTCTTACATCCCCCTGACTATGTTTTTAGCATTTTTTTTCATTGTACAGAAATTTGACCTCCACAATTTAATTATATGTATAGATATCCATAACAGACATCAAACATCAAAAAATTCCTCAAAAGCCTGAAACGTTATACCAACACCATATACAGAGTCAAATGTAAATCTAAACTATCCAGCCACCCCCTCAAACACATCCGAAAAAAAATCATCATAATCGGTCTGGCAGTTTATGATCAGTTCAGCGACACACAGACGAATGGCATAACAACACAACCGTTATGTTTTCAGCTAACTCCCGTCTAGTAGCAACTAACCCATGTCCAGAAAGAGTTGCACCCGCAGATGGCAAATATTCGAGCCAGCAAATGGTGGATAGTGAAACAGAAATGAGCAGAAGAACTGTAGGAACGGGAAGTTCTTGCGACGGAGACGTTGTAAGTATTTCAATATGTCAATGGGAGAATAAACACATTTCTTACTTAGTAACTCTTTTTCTCTCTCCCTCTCTCTCTCCGTCTCTTTCGCACACACACGCCCGCACGCGCGCTTCCACTCAAATTCCTTCAAAATCATTAATGGCTATGTGCCAGTTCATTTCTTACATAAAACCAGTCGAATGCTGTTTTATCGACAATTAAGAAAATGCAACGTGGTTATGAAAGTAACGTACAAATACAAATGTAGACACTCGCTCACTCAAATTCAAACAAAATTCAATAAAATCAGATTTTCACCTGTTTTGGTCTCTGTTGAATTCTTTAGGCAGTGTGAGGTTAACGTCACGAGAGGACTGCCAAAACTTTTCGCAGTTTTTTTGCTCAGAAGCCCCTACAAGATGGCGAAAAGTTATCCAATGAAATGGCACCGACATTCTTTACTCAAATGTAAATAAACCTTAGAAAAAACCTTTTGAATTTTTTTATAAAATGCGAAGAAACTTTTTCTCCAACGTATTAATTAACGACCGCATGACAGTTTTACCGACTCCTAAGAGAGTACAACGTGATTACTTATAACACACGTGCCACTAACTGGAAATACACCGCTTAAATTTAAATATAAAGAGTAACAGCCTGTTTTCAGTGAGATTCAAATATAGGATCAATTAGATGCTGTTTTACCGACGCTCGAGACGCGCAACATAAAAACCAAATGACGCACGCACACAAAAAAGTGTGTGTGTACTTATGCACACGCGTTAGAAGTTATACTTCTTTAGATTGGTTAAATAAATAAAGCCCCTACCACGGTCGATTAAAGAAATATCACAATGCTCGTCTCACAAATTCACAATCCATGTATCAACAACTCGTTGCTACGCAACCACCATCCTGAGAAACTAAAATGTTGACTACAGCTAACTTCATGGTGTAGGTATTTCGTGTGACGGTGTGCGCGCGCATCGTAACAATTTACTCTCATCGCGCCTAAAGAATTATAACTTCAAAAACGTAAACACACATTTACAAATGCAAACGCTTCAACGTAGACACGTACATATATTCGTTTAAGTTTTATTGAAACGAGCCTTAGAATAGCCAAGATCCATTCCGATTCAAATATTGAATCAGGGATTCCCAAAGTGGTCGATATCGACCCCCTAAGTTTGTAATCGGTTTCCCAGGGGTCGACATAAACGAAAATTGATTGTGGGGGTCGACGAGGTCTATATCAGGACCCCTATTAATTAACACGTTATTATTTGAAACTTTTAAGATACTGTAAAGATGTGTAACTCAGGAGTGATTGATTTAAAAGATGTATAATTTTTCAAAATTCGTAATTAGTCTTTAAATCGTTGGTTTGAAAAATGCATCTTTAACTCACTACGTTAAGATTTATTTTAGTCACATGGAATGATGAAAACTAACAAATCAGATACTTAGATGTAGTATGAAACAACAGATACAGGATTGTGAATTGAAAAGAGATAACATGCGCACTCTAAGAAATACAAAGATGATACACACTAATTTAAACTCCCTGTCGTTACTGTAAAGCTTAAAACCGATCAACTGAATAAATTATATCATTCGAAACCAAAGAGTTAAAAAAATGATTTACATCTTTTAAGGAAAAAGATTTATAAATCATTGATCTCAATGGTGATTTAGTTTGCGCATCGCTAAGATACTGTATGTGGTACGTACGTATGTGTTACACGCACCAACTTGTTATAAAAATGACTAATATTATAATAGGAAGTGAAGAGAGTGCCCTGTATAGGATGCAGGAGTGAGATGGAATACTCCTCCGTCTCTAAGGAAGATCTTCCAACGAGGATACTGTTGTATCACGCAGGTCTATTTGTATATATTCTTTGTACGTTTCTCTTATCTATTCACTTATAATCATCATATGGCGTGGCGAAGCGTCGCCACGCCATATGATGGAATATATTATATGTACTATACGTAGTCTATAGGTAATAGCGTTAGTTTTTTTTTACTTTATTTATTCATTATACCATATTTGATTCCTGTCGTAATCTGTTATTTAAGCATATAACTTATACAAAACAATTTCGATGTTTCACATCTGCCAGGCGTCCCGTGACGGCTCACAGCGATTTTTTTTTAACTCAAATAAGTAAAGTTAGATGAGTATTTTGTGAAAATGAAAAATACCAGACATCGGCTATGGGGTTTGCGGTGTCAGTTCATTTTCGGGAGGGGGTCTCTTGTCCAAAATAGTTTGGGAAACTCTGAACTAGATGCTGTTTTACCGACAATTAATAATAATTCAGTGTAAGGAAAGTCGTCGTGTTTTTAGAGCGATATCGAGACGAGCGCGCAGTCGCAGAGCAGCACTAGGCCCGCGCCGCGGCTCGGCCTGCGCAGGCTGTTCGGGAAACAGAGCAACGTGCCCTATTTGGACACGAACGACTCCAGCATTGTGAGTAGCAATTTTGCGCAAATTGTCCGATGTTTTATAGATCGATTTTTAACAAAAGGAAGTGGTTCTTAATACTTACTTACTTGTAGATTCTCAATACTTGGTGTATTTTTTCTTAAATTGTATTACTCCATGCCGTAAAACTTTTCGTTTCACTGACTTCACAATGAAAAGAAAAAAAAATTACTTCTTTTTCAACATCTCGAAGTCGGTGCAAAGTAAGACTTAAAAGAACAACGACAAATAAAATATAGTATTGTTTTATGTTTCCCTTGACACCGACTTATGTTGTAGAAAGAAGTCGGTGAAATATTTATTTTATGGTTTTTAGTGTGAAGCAACCGGTTTTGCTTTTGTTAGAAAATTTAATCTTAAAATAGGTATTTAGTAGAATGAATTACTTGCACTTGTTTATTTTATTTTTTCTTATTGCAGACTAACGACGCGAGCAATTCGGAGAAATCTCAAAAGATGACTATAGGCGAAGCCGCGAGCGACGCTTGTCGTATCACGTGAATCGGTTTGCGTGTTAATTTTGTCAAAGGCCTCTGAAGCCGCCAACACACCTCTATCCCAAATCTCAACCCTCAATCCCGCCTCTATCCCCAATCTCAGCCTTCTATCTCATCCCATCCCGAAGGCTGGCTACGTGTTGGCTGCAAATCTCTGTAGACAACCGTAACTACTTGCCATTAGGTGGGCCATTTGCCTGTTTGCCAGTGTTGCAAGATAAAAAAAATAGCATTCAAAAATAATTATGGTCTTGCTCACTGGAACAGTGTAGCGTTAAATTTTTTTAAACAATTCTTTCGTTATTTAATATGGTCTGGGTGTCTGGGATCGTTCCCAGACTGGACCGTTCACTTTCACTCATAACACAAGTGCAACTTGATCAGATCAGGGATGTACAATGTTTATGTTTGTCTGCTGATCTAATGACATAGACAATGTGGCGGGAAATACTAGTGATTATATTGATGTGCCTTCATCTTGCCTGTTTTTCTTTTAATGCTTAACTTAGTTAAAAGCGGTTGTATAAGAAGCACATAATATTTTAACACAATTAACCAGTGTTATAAAAAAACATCTGGAATAGTTACTATTTTTTTTACTTTATGGCTTGGATAAGAAATTTAGTACAATTTGTTTCTTATTTTCAGATTTTTAAAATTTGTTATATTTTGTTGTTTGTGCCTGAACGAATCTGAATTTATTTAAGTAATACGAGCGGCGTGATCTATTATTTAGTTTTATTTAAATGATTAATTGCAGGGATTACATTCTAAAATGAGACTATTATGTGCGCTCTACATTCTCGAGAGAATACGAGATACATGAGATACTCTTCACATAGAGCTTATCATGCTTTTTTGTAACGTAATAATATGCAAAAATGTTTTTATGCATAATAATTGTTGTGATAAATAAATTATAAAGTTCAATAAAGTATATTGATAATTAACGAAATTTGTTTTATTTGCATAATATATTTTGTTCATTTCAAATTTGAAGGAATATTGCATAAGTTTTAAGACAGTTTAATAACAAATATCGTCGTCGCAGTATTCAGTAGTAACTACGTTTAGTATATCACAATTTCCATTAAAAATATAATGTCACCAAAAAATGTAGGTGCAAGGTCATTGTACTATGTGATCTGTGGTCCTGTACTGACTATAATTTATAGTCCTTATACGATCACCAAAGTTTAGTGCCTTTTACATTATATTAATTCACTAAAATATCAACGTGTTTCGGAATGCAAAAGCCAAAAAACAGCTTTTTGTAATATTGAAATTTATGTTTTTACTCCATGTCCATTTTAGCGCCTTATTTCAAAAACACAATCTAATGCATTGAAGAATTGACACAGCAGTTTTTTAAAGAGACCCATTCACTATCCTGCAGTGGGCAGAATTTGAGTTTACAGATCTCAATCGGCACCTGGTCGTAGGACGCCACAACATTCAGTTCTGCATTACGCAACGGTTCGCCATGTAGGATAGCGAATGGGCGGCACCGTTACGGGAGTTGGCAACACTGCCTATATTTTGTGAACCAGGGGAGTTTTTGGCGGGAACTGAAAGAAGACGTTGTGCTGTGCAGTTTTATTTTCTCTACTCTAAAATGAACAATAGTTGCAGGATATTGATAGTTTTTGAGTAGAAATTATGTGTTTTGTGAGAAATGTGAACTGTATAGTCAGATGTGATCTTTCGAGTTTTCACAAGAACTCCATTGAATTGCGTCGGTTGTAGCCTGCAATACAACTACGCTACTATACGAAGACCTATTAATTAACATGTTTCCGACTGAAAAACTTTGATTCTATGATCATGAATAAATTTGAAAAAAATTGTGAACCATAAATAAGTCTGTGTCAAAACTGTCAAAAAAAATTGCGAAATAAAATTGGTTTATGGGTTAAATTTGTTCTGTGTGCCTTATATATATGTAGTTAACGTTTTATATGTGTTATTCCACTCCTTTAATGATATTTATTCTTTCTTAGTGCTTTTTTAATCTACCCTCATAAGGTAAGTTTTTACTAATTTATTCAAATACCTAATTTAGGGGTCTTCGACTATGTCGAAGATCCCTCCCGGTCCTCCAGACCCTCCTCCGGGCTCTAATACATGTAGCGAACAAATGGAGCAGGAGCCGCGTAGCTCTCGGTCGCGACCTGCAGAAATAAGAAAACGTCCTGCGGTTGACGAAGCATCGAACAATCCTTCCAAAAAAGCACCATTGTCGGCAGACCTTAACTCAGACAAATCTTTATGGGTTCATCATTCTGTAAATGCACCTCACAAGTACTCGAGTGAAGATAAAGGTCCGTTTTTGGTCCACGTGCAGAAAATAGAAAATAATCCTAGCTCTGGTGCTACTATAAACAAAATATCATTTGGTAAAATGATGGTTAACGCAAATATTAGTAAAATAGTTCAACAGGGAATCAAAAGTGTGGGTAGAAATAGAATATCTATAGAATTTCTTTCTGCTCAAGATGCAAATAACTTTGTAGTTAATCCAACTTTAACAGCTGCTCAATATAAGGCTATTATTCCAACTTTTAATGTCTCCCGTATGGGAGTGGTTCAAGAAGTCCCCAAGGACTGGTCCATGGAAGAGTTCGTAGATCAGGTTGAACTCCCGAATTACTGCGGACAAATTGTTAAGGCTAGAAGGTTCAGTAGGAAAGTACGACAGCCAGATGGCTCCATAGATTGGACACCAACAACAACAGTAGTTCTTACATTTACCGGACAGATCCTCCCTAAACACATTTATTGTTGCTACACCTCAATACCAGTCACACCTTATCAGTTACCGACAATACAATGCTTCACATGCTGCCGCTTTGGACATGTAAGCGACAAATGTCGCTCGAAGTCCAGATGCTATAAATGTGGCCAATTACACTCTGGTAACACTTGTTCTGTTGCTCCCGAAAATGCCTTTTGTTGTTTATGCAAAGGGTGCCATTATGCTATTGACAAGAACTGCCCTGAATTGGAAAGACAAAAACTTATTAAAAAGAAAATGTCAGAGGATAATATTTCATATTCAGAGGCGGCAACTCTCTTCCCTCCTTCAATTCGGTCCTTCTCAGATGTTACCCGTACAATGTTTGCTCCAACTAAATCCTTACCAATTCATTATACTACAAGACCCTCAAGAGACCATAAATACTTAGATACATAGATAAAATTTGATAGAGGATTATAGTTTTATATTATTAACGGAAATATATTTGGTTAGAGCATTAAATATAAGACGACTACATATACGGGAAAGGAGAGTTTTAATATTAGTGGGTCTTGGGATTTTAGTTGGTAAGATATCATATAGGGATGTGGAGTAAAGGGGACAGTTAAAAAATATATGGTCGATAGAACCTTCCTCTGTATTGCATTCACACATTGGAGAGGCACGAACTCCAATCCTATAAAGATGGGCAGGGGTACACGAATGACCCAGTCGCAACCTGCAAATCACTGAGGTGAGTCTTTTGTCAGCATTGCGGAATTTATAGAACCATGGTTTGATGGGTATCTCTGAAATATCTTTATAAAATTTCCCTTTGACTAGACTGGAATTTGTCCAACTAATAAGCCATTCCCCTTTAAGGTCTTGCAGAGCTTTAGAGCAGAGGTCCTGAGGGTATAGTATGGAGTGGTCTAGGCACCCTGAGGCTATTGCAATTTTCGCTAACTCATCAGCGGTCTCATTACCGATTATACCTGAGTGACTAGGAATCCAAGCTAGGACAACATCTATACTGTTAGACTGGCACAGAACGAGATTTTCCTTCATTTTAAGAATCAAAGGGAAACGCAGGGCAATTGTTAAATCCTCTGAAAGGATAGCTTGGAGGCAGCTTAGAGAGTCTGAAAATATTATACATTTGTGTATCCTGTCTTTGTTAGCGACAACAAACTTTATTGCCTCCAAAATTGCTATTGATTCACCAGTAAAAATGGATGTAAATATAGGACATTTATAGGTCAAAGCTAGCCTGTAGTTCGGGCACCAGACAGCAGCACCCACACAGCCTTCTAGGGACAGTTTAGAGGCATCAGTATAGATTGGGCACCAGTCTGACCATTCCGATGCAAGCCGTAGGTTGAAAAAATCATTTGCTCTAGGATCGTCTTTGGAGATACCAAAATGTAATAAAACTTTAGGGTGGAAATGTAAGACTTCATAGGAGTTACTAAATGGGGCTAGTTTATGGGATTGGAAAAGCGGAGTATTTAATCTGTCTAATTTTCTAAAAGATTTTATAAGACATGGAAGATCTTTATGGTACCAGTAAGGGTTGTTTGTAGTAAGGGCAGAGAGGGACTTGATTTTAGAAATTAAAGGGTGAGAAGAAATCTGACAGGTTTTATATAAGAAACGATCACATAAATATTGGCGTCGAATTTGAAGAGGAGGGTCTAAGGCCTCTATCTGTAATGCATTGGTCGGAGATGATCGCATGGCACCCAGGATCACTCTGAGGCATCTATACTGTAGCTTGTCTAGTTTAACAAGAGCTGTTTTTGAACAGGGCTGAAGAACAAAAGAGCCATAATCTAAAATACTACGGATTATAGCATTGTATATTAATTTTTGGGAATATGGGTGGGCACCCCACCAGACTCCTGACAAACATCTAAGAAGATTTAAATTTGATTCAGTCTTTTTTATAACATAATTCAAATGCTGTAGTCCTGTCATTTTTGGTTCTAAAAATACACCCAAAAATTTAATACTGTCGCAGACTGGAATCACTCGGTCGTTACACACCACTCTGATTGATAAGGGGTTTCGTTTACGTGTAAAAACGACTACTTTACTCTTATCTGGTGATAAATCTAGTCCATATTCCGTTAGCCAGTCAAACAAATAGTACAATGCGCGGTTCAACATAGATTCAGCCTGCTCTGTTGTATCAGCTGATGTATAGAGAAGTATATCGTCAGCGTACTGTAATATGTTACAAAAGGACGTAACAGTATGATCTAATTCTGAGGTGTAAAGATTGTAGAGCAATGGGCTCAAAACTGAGCCTTGGGGGAGGCCTTTCCATGTTCGACGTGTAGAGTGAATAGAGCCTTCTAGTCTAGTTACTACCGAACGATCCATTAGAAAATTGCATATGTAGTGCGCTAACCTCACGGGAACACTCAGCTTATGCATTTTCTGCCTGAGGTGATGAAGAAGAACACTATCATACGCGGCAGTTATGTCGAGAAACACGGCCACCAGGATTTGTCGGTTGGATAGTGCAATCCTAATATCGGTGGTAAGAATAGAGAGACTGTGCATGGTGCTTGAGCCCTTGCGGAACCCGTACTGAGTGCTTGAGAGCATGCTGTTGGATTCTAAGTACCATTCTAACCGATTTTTCAGAAGGTGCTCCATTACCTTAGCAAGGGTAGACGACAATGCGATAGGACGGTAGGAAGAGGGCAAGGACGGGTTTTTACCCGGTTTGAGAATGGGAATAATAAGTTGGGATTTCCAAGAGTCTGGTATTATACCTAATTCATAGGACTTATTAAGAAAATTGAGAAAAAGGGTCTTAGTGAAGGAACCAGCTTTGGCAAGGAAGGAATATGGAATACCGTCCAAGCCAGGGGAAGAGTCTTTAAGTCGATTGAAAACACAGGATAATTCAGACATAGTAAAAGGTTCGTTAAATTTATGGGGAGGAAAAGATAGGGGGGTAAGGAGATGGGAGAGAGTCATAATTAAGAACAGAAGGAGGGGCCAATTGACTAACAAAGTCAGAAATCCAGACCGAATTATCGTTACAGGAGGGATTAAATGAGTGCCAGGAACCACGAAATCTTTTAAGGGTCCTCCATACTATATAAGAAGGAGTTTGTGGATTTAGAGTCTCTGTAAATCTAAACCATGACAATTTCTTTTTTTTTTGAAAAATCTTTTAGATGCTGCCATAGCTTTTTTATATTCTATATAATTAGATATTGACATATCTGAATTATATAGGGATTCAGCTGCCTTACGGTTTTGGAACATTGAGGTGCACTCGTCATCCCACCATGGTGGAGAATAGCGTTTTTTGGTTCCGATTTTTTTAAGGGGGATGCTCAGATGTGCAGCCGTATGCAAATCCTTAATTAGTTGGTCATAGGTATGTACGAAATTTGATTCAGAAATATCTGGAATTGATTTAGTGTGGCGATCACTTTCTATGGCATATGTGTCCCAATTCGCCTTATTAGTGTTGTATTTTAAGAGAGGTGAGAACTGGCGAACGGGAACACTAAGATGAGGAAAAGAAATGAGAAGAGGTAAGTGATCGCTGCCATGAGAATCTTCGAGAACAGACCATGATACAACAGAACAAAGGTCTGGAGAGCAAAAAGAGAGATCGGGCGTGCTTGATTGATTGTTTGGGGCGACTCTGCGAGTTGGAGAACCATCATTTAGGATGCATATGTTTAGACGATCCAAAATGTCCACAAGATCACACCCAAAGGAATCATAATAAGGGCTGACCCACAACAAATGAGCGCAGTTGAAATCTCCCAAAATAAGATAAGGAGTAGTGAGAGTCATAAAGATGGATTCAAGGACAGGGATTAAATTGGAAAAAGGATGGGGAATATATATAGACAATATAGTTAAATTATAATTGTGAATTTTAACAGCAACAACATTAAAAATAAGTGATGTCCTATATATGTATATACTGACATTGTTTCAGATGGTGGCGGTGAACTAATACTAGAACAAGTTTTTATTTGTTTCCCCCCCCCCCCCCCTTTTTTGTGTTTTCTTATTTATCTGGTCATCGCCATAAACCTTGTCTTTTCCACACCTGACGTTGGCAGTAATGGTAGTTCGACCAAGAACAAGCCTCTTGTCAAAAAAACAAAAAGTGAAGTGAAGTGAAGGGTTATATTTTGGTCAAACTTGGTGAATTCTTTATTTTTAATAGATTATTATTTTAATTTTGGTGTTTCGAGGAGTAGAAAAAACATATCGTAAATTGTTTGTTGTTCGCTACGTAGTATCCATAGTAGCTTGTGTTGTCCGCCGTACTGTTTTGTATACAACTGAAGTAAGCCTTTTGTATTCGAACCAAGTTATTTCAATTAAGAATTTTTCTAACGATTTAATTAGATAAAATCCTATAAACATCATGTCAGACACGTGTAGGGTGTGTTTGTGCAGTGATAGACGTATGCACTCTATAAGCAACACCGTTTTTGTAGAAGTATGGGAAAAGTTAACAAATGCTGAGGTGAGTTTATGTACTACCTATGTAATTATTATCTTAGCTGAAATTGTGTACACTGGCTTGCATGCTTTGGTAAGTAAAAATAGCAGCTTTACTCTTTAATAGGCATCAGATAATCATTAGTTAAAGATCAGAAATTAAATATTAGTTGTCAAACACTTGTTGTTGACCACAGAACATCCGTTTACGACATAATGTGTTACGTGTTAGTACATCTACATCTGATTAAATTACAGATGTGTAACTCAGGAGTGATTGATTTAAAAGATGTCTAATATTTCAAAATTTGAAATCAATCTTTAAATCTTTGATTTTAAAAATAAATCTTTAACTCACTACATTAAGATAGATTTTAGTTGTGACTAACACATGGAATGATGAAAACTAACAACTCAGATACTTGGATGTAGTTTGAGACAGTAGATACAGGATATTGTGAATTGAAATGAGATAACAAGTGCATTCTTAAGAAATACAATGATGATACACAGTAAATTAGACTCTCTACAGTTAGTTTAAAGCTTAAAACCGGTCACCTGAATGAATTATCTCATTCGAAACCAAAGATTTAAAAGAGTGATTTAATTCTTTCAAGGAAAAAGATTTATAAATCACTGATCTCCTTGGTGATTTAATTTGCACATCGCTAGATTAAATGGAGGTCAATTACCATTGTAATGTCAAACTAAAATTTTTACATTTATTATATTATATTTAAATTTATAGCTTGGCAGCTAGGGCTTTCAGAACGATCATAGATTACAATACAGTTTCTTAATTTTCTTAAGCCTATGTGTAGCTCAGCTGAACTGTAGGTTATCAGCTGATGCCATTCAACAGAGTTCTTGTGACAAATTGAAAAACCACATTTGACTATACAGTTCACATTTCTCACAAAAACACATAACAATGTTAGTTTTAGAGTAATTTTACCCTTTTGTAGAAAATAAAACTGCATAGCACAATTTCTTTCAGTTCCCATTAAAAACCCAGTTTTACATTTCAGTTTAATACTAATGATGGTAAACCACTCCTGGTGTGCTACATATGCTGTGCACAGTTAAGAAAATCATATCAGTTGATGAGGAGGGCTCAGCAGGCTGAGGAGTTGCTCACATCTCTCATTAACATTGGTTCTGAGGTAAGTTTTGGATAAAGGTGGGCGATTATATTTATTTATATAATCGAAATACTTTGAATTACTAATGTTGATAATCAATTATGAAATTAGTAACTAATTTGTTTTCATAATCAAATGATGTTACTAATATTAGTACTACTAATGAAATCGTTAAAAAAAGAGTCGAGTGAGACATTGTAATGTTGGTATAAGTAACATCCAATACCAACATTTCAATGTCTCAATTTTTTTCAAGGAATTGATTAGTAGTGCTAATATTGGTTTACATCATTCAATACTATTAGTAACATTCTAACTACAGTGAGTTGTTCTTTGCGTTGTCTCATTTTCGGTAGTGCGAGTGGCTAGCATATTGGTTTTTGGTTGAGTTTTATAATGGTAAGTATACATGTATGTAATATTCTTGAACACACAATAATGTTATAATATAATGTTTTTATTACAAAAATAAAAGTCCCACAAATACTCACAACTAAATTAGTAACTACTTATCTGTCATAATCGAGATATCTTCATAATCGAATAATTTCATTACTATACCTCATAATCGCACACTGCTAGTTTCGAATTCGAATTTCGTTTAAAAATTATTGGTTCTAAGTTTAGAATCATGTCTGAATTATTAGACCTTATGAAAAGTTGTCTGCTGGGAGACACACTCGCACCAACATTCTATATGCTTAATACACTTGCTCATAGATGTAGAGACTGACTGCAGATAAAAAGTATGGCTGCGCTTTGACCCAGTATGGCATGAGATTAAGAGTAATTTGAGGGGGTAGTGGTGTACATATAACCTTTTATATAGTGACTAGATCTATTATTTGGGGCAGGAAACAAGTTTTGAATGAATAATGGGAAAACCAAAAATAGGTTATGATAAGTATCTTGAAAGTTTATTATTATATAAGGGTCAAATTAATTTTTGTTTATGTCGACCCTTGAGAAACCAATTGCAACCCTAGAGGGCTGATTTACTACCTGTACCCCATGGTCAATATGCAAATTACAAAACACCATTGGGCTGTCTTGGCCTTTAAGGTACCTACATTTTAGCGGCCAATTCATTCACTTGCCTTACTATTGGTTGAATTTGACATTACATCATGTTTCACCCGCATGCTTATGGAAAATCATTATTCACACTATATCTTTATAAATATAGCCTATGTGTAATTCTGATGCGTAGTATATCATTCTAAAGTCATCAAAATCCATTCAGTAGTTTTTGTGTGAGAGAGTAACAAACATACCTCCATACATTCTTACAGACTTTCATGTTTATGATATTAGTAGGATTGGAACTGGCCATAAGTGAAACTAATTCATGCTTACAATTTAATATGTATTTCATTTTCAGATATCGCAGAAATCAATATTACTGGTGGTCAGTCAGACACATGATTTTGATTATAAATATGGCATCGGAGAAGCGTACCAGTTGGAATGTCCCCAGTTTGACGAATACACTGTGGAAGGAATTAAAAAGGAATATGAAGGAGAAAGTGAAGAGGAATATGAAGATAAGAACGACATTGACATCAAAGAAGACGAAGGAGAACTATGTTTTAACGGTTTTGAGCCTGGTAATTTATTTGATTTTTATTATTCTGATGTTTCAGACAGTTTTCAGTAGCCGTTATCACGGAAGACAAAGATTTCATGTAAAATGACAGACTTTCATACAAACTTTCACCTCCTTAGAGATTAAATTTTCAAATATCTCTTGATGTACATACATATATATTATCATATCTGTTTTCCATAAGGGTAGGCAAAGTTTTTTGTCTTACGTCAAAGGGAGGGTTTGCACTGAAAATCAGCGTTGTGTCAGATCTAATTCCGGCACAGCAATGTGCTGAGTGCATACCTTGTTTGCTGACGATGCGGCGTACAGTTTTTCAAAATATGCTCTGTGTATAGAAATGCATAAGAAATATAATTGCGTCACTATTTTTGCAAATAAAGTTTCTTTCTTTCTTTCAAAGACTGGATCTCTTGCAATGAACTGATAAACAACTTTCAGTTCACCTACGTCATACATACACATTTATTTGCGATGCTTTTTTCCTGACCTCGTTTTAACACTTCTGTCATTTGATCGTGATCTTTTAGTGTGTTCCTACATATCATAATTTAAATAAAACGCAGTGGTATTCGATTGACAAGCCATTAACACTTTATTCGAGACGGAGGAACAACATGGACGCCGGAACCACAGACAATACATATAGAAAACCATAGTGTTATATATTGTTACTAATGTTACTAAGAGAATATCATCTATATTTAATGTATACTTTATAACACTACAAATATTCACATCATTCATATCTACCCCCAGTAGTTTTCGCTGTGCTATGTTGATTTGTTTAATTTGTTTGGGAAACATACAATAATTAAATAATTAATATTCTTAAATATAAAACACAAAGTGAATACATATATCAATCAAGTTTCCACCATAAAATAATTATAAAAATTGTCTCAAATAGTTAATTACAAAATAGAAAAAAAAAAGAATTACGATTTTATGAAAACTACATACATGTCTATATTTGCATTATGGCAATATTGAACAAAATAAAAAGAAAATGTCACTTCACTTTTTGTTTTTTTGGCAAGAGGCTTGTTCTTGGTCGAACTACCATTATTGCCAACGTCAGGTGTGGAAAAGACAAGGTTTGTGGTGATGACCAGATAAATAAGAAAACACAAAAAAGGGGGGAAAACAAATAAAAACTTGTTCCAGAATTAGTTCACCACCACCATCTGAAACAATGTCAGTATACATACATATAGGACATCACTTATTTTTAAATTTAGATACATACATAAAATTTGATAAAGGATTATAGTTTTATATTATTCACAGAAATATGTTTGGTTAGAGCAGATTACATATACGTGGGTATTGGGATTTTAGTTGGTAAAATATCATAGAGGGATGTGGAATAAAGAAAATGTCAAAAAAGGAAAGTATATATGTCGAATGATTTCAAATGCCGAACTATAATTCTATATTTTATCTATGTTTAGAAGATGTCACTGTCAGTACACAGTTGAGTCAGTTGTCGGTATATCACGATTATCACGATGTGTGCGGAATTACTGTGTCCTAAAATTAAATAAACGGTTGTAAATATCTATCGAGTTATTGGTTTCTTCCCACAACTTATGGGGGCTCGTCCGGGATACGCCAAAATTTGAAAAGATTCGACGATAAAACCGTAAGATGAATTGCAAGTTATTGAATGCATGATACCAATGCGCCGCCATTGAGTTTGCTGTTTTACCGACGTAACTTGAGAAAATGTTGTCAGCGTAGAAATTTTCTACCAAAATGGTAGTTTTTGGATAAAAAGATTTTCTGATTTTTATTTTTGAAGACTTAAAGACTAAAGACTTAAATTCTATTCAGACTATTCAATGAGTCCAAATAAGCCATCATTTTGTACGACAACGAAAAGAAGAAATTCAAGAATAAAGCCTAATGCTAATTCGACAACCACGATGCCGCCAAAGAAAGATGTAAAGGAAAGCGATGATGATGATCAAGACTGTGATGTACACATTTCATTCAAGGATTTAGAGAAGTCGATGACAATATTTACCGGAGATGACACTTACCCTATTGAGACTTTTATTGATGAATTTGAAGACACTGCTCAGATTATGAAATGGACTAAAATAGAAAAATTAATCTATGCCAAGAGACTTTTAGGTGGGACAGCTAAGTTATTCTTACGATCTTTAGGAAGAGTAAAAGATTACACAAACTTAAAAAAAGCTCTAAGAGAGGAATTTGGTCTTAAAATTAACAGTGCAATCGTACACAAGAAACTTGCCTCGCGTAAAATGAAGAATGACGAAACCTACCAACAATATTTTCTGTCGATGAAAGAATTAGCACTTCATGGCAAAGTTGAAGATGCTGCGTTAATAGAATACGTCATAGATGGTATTCGTGATTTGGACACCAATAAAGTTATATTGTATGGTGCTACAGACTTGAAGGACTTTAGAAAAAAATTGGATATTTACAGTGAGTTCAGAAAGAAGGTACATAATAAGCCTATACACACTGGCCAATCGTCAATGCATTCTCCGCGTAAGACGACGCATGTCAAGAGATGTTTCAACTGTGGTGATTTAGACCATCAATCCCCCACTTGTCCAAAGGGAGTCAAATGTTTTAAATGCAACGAATTTGGGCACAAGTCTAATGAATGCACAAATAACAAAAACAAGAAAACCTTAAATATTCATGATAAAAATACACAAGAAAAAGTTCCCTACAAAACGATTAAGATTAATGGAAGAGATATTTTAGCATTAATAGATACTGGAAGCGATGTTAACCTTATTACGAAGTCGGAGTTTGAGAATATTAAAGATAGAATTGAAGATTATAAAACAGAATCAACATGCTTGACAGGAATAGCAGAGAAAACAGTTTATACCGAAGGATTCTTTACAGCTAATATACAGATTGACAATTACTACACAGATGTCCGTTTTCATGTTGTTAAGGATAATGAAATACCTGTTATTGCTTTAATTGGAAATCCTATACTACAAGACTTCAAAGTACACTTTACTCCCGAAGGTGTTTTTATGGAGAAGATAATGCATCTTACACTTTTAATAGAAAACAAGGAGAAAGATCTAGTTTATGACATAGAAAACACTCAATACATTGAGAGAATAAGCAAGATGTGCGATGAATACAAACAAAATAACAAAGTTAAAGAGAGTAACGTTGAGTTAAAAATAATACTCACCAATGAAGATCCAGTTTTTCAAAACCCACGACGTCTATCGCCCTTAGAAATGGCTGATGTTAATACACAGATAGAAGAGTGGTTGAAGAAAGGAATAATTACACACAGCAAATCTGATTTTGCTTGTCCTATTGTACTGGCTGATAAGAAAGATGGTTCACGCAGAATGTGTATGGACTATAGACGACTGAACAAAAAGGTGATTAAAGAAAGATTTCCTCTACCAATAATAGAAGACCAAATAGACAAATTAAAAGAAGCTAAGGTGTTCACGTCCCTTGATTTGAAAAATGGATTCTTACATGTGAATGTACACAAAGATAGTCAAAAGTATACTGCTTTCGTAACACCTCAAGGACAGTACGAATTTAAAAAAATGCCTTTTGGTCTATGTACGGCACCGTCTGTATTTAAAGATTTATTAACGACATCTTTAATGACCTGATAATTAAGGGTGTTCTACTAGCTTACCTCGATGATCTCATTATACCGGCCAAAACAGAAGAAGAAGGAATAGTGAAACTAGCAACAGTGCTTAGAAGGGCTGAAGAATTTGGTTTAGAATTCAATTGGAACAAATGTCATTTTTTAAAGAAGAGCATTCAATACCTCGGTTATATTATTTGCGACAATGAAGTTAGACCATCCCCAGAAAAGATTAAAGCTGTAGCGAAATTCAAGAAACCTGACAATGTAAAGGCAGTTCAATCTTTCCTTGGATTGACAGGTTATTTTAGAAAGTTTATTAAAAACTATTCTCTTATTGCCAAGCCAATGACTGATATGCTGAAGAAAGATGTAATATTTAATTTTGATGAGCGATGTGAGAAGGCTCTTACAGAGTTAAAACAAATATTGTGCAGTACACCAGTTCTCAGAATATACAATCCAGATTTAGAAACAGAATTGCACACGGACGCTAGTGCAGATGGATATGGTGCTGTTCTTCTACAGAGAAGCCCTAAAGATAATCAATTTCACCCCATTCACTACATGAGTAAAAAAACAACTCCAGCCGAGCAAAAGTATCATAGTTATTATTTGGAAATTTTAGCTATTGCCACTGCTATAAAGAAGTTTCGAGTTTACCTATTGGGAACACATTTCAAGATTATCACTGACTGCTCTGCTCTTACTATGACCCTGAAGAAAAAAGATTTACCCCCCAGAGTCGCACGTTGGGCATTGCTATTAGAGGAGTACGATTACACAATTGAACATAGACCTGGAGTACGAATGAAACACGCAGATGCGTTAAGCAGATATCCCGTCTGTCTAATGCTAACAGAAATTACAGCTCGCATAAAGCAGGCACAGAATGAAGACGATCACATAAAGCTGATTAAGAAAATTTTAGAAACAGAAGATTATCAAGATTATAGTACACAGAATGGAATATTATATAAGAGGAAAAATAATAGTCATTTAATAGTTGTACCCAAGCAAATGCAGTATGAGATTATAAGAAAGAATCATGAAAGAGGACACTTTGGAGTTTTAAAGACTGAAGAACTTATTAAGAGAGAATATTTTATTGAGGACTTAACAAAGAAGATTCAGAAGGTAGTAAATAATTGTATCGAATGCATTTTAATATCTCATAAGAAGGGTAAGAAGGAAGGATTCCTACACCCGATCGACAAAGGCAATGTGCCACTGTCCACGTATCATATAGACCACTTGGGACCGATGACGGCAACACATAAGAATTATAAGTACATTTTAACTGTGGTAGACGCTTATACGAAATTCACATGGATTTATCCGGTTAAGACTTTAACTACAGAAGAAACATTAGAGAAATTGAAGTTACAACAACAAGTTTTTGGTTCTCCTGAAAGAATTATTACTGACCGAAACGCTGCGTTTACATCAAATGATTTTCAGGAATATTGTAAAAGTGAAAATATTACACACTATACAATTACTACCGGACAACCAAGGGGCAACGGTCAGGTCGAGCGTATTCATCAGATAATCATCAACGTATTGAGTAAACTAAGTGCTGATGACCCAACAAAATGGTATCGCCGTGTGTCCAATGTACAAAGATGTTTAAATGGCACATACCAAAGAAGCATAAAAATGACACCTTTTGAATTGTTATTTGGAACAAAAATGAGGGATAAAGACGAGGAATTGCTAAAACTACTAGAAGAAGAAGACATACAGAATTTCAATAAAAATAGAGAAGAACTAAGAAAGAACGCTAGAGAATCAATACAGAAAATACAGGAAGAAAATGCAAGAAACTATAACAAAAAGCGAAAGGAAGCATTAACCTACAATGTTGGTGACTTAGTAGCTATTAAAAAGACTCAATTTTCACAAGGAAGTAAATTATCTCCTAAATACCTCGGACCATATGAAATAGTGAAGAAGAAACGAAATGATCGATACGATGTTAGAAAGATTGGTCACAGTGAAGGTCCTATTAATACGGCCACATCAGTTGATCTAATGAAGCCATGGATCTCATCAGAAAATTATTCATCTGGGTCAGATGAATGACCAGGACGGCCGTGTCGAATGATTTCAAATGCCGAACTATAATTCTATATTTTATCTATGTTTAGAAGATGTCACTGTCAATTCACAGTTGAGTCAGTTGTCGGTATATCACGATTATCACGATGTGTGCGGAATTACTGTGTCTAAAATTAAATAAACGGTTGTAAATATCTATCAAGTTATTGGTTTCTTCCCACATATATATATATATATATATATATATATATATATATATATATATATATAACAAAGTATTAATTATTAATTAATTACACCATTTATACCTCAATAACGGCTGGACCAATTTTCATGATTTTTGTGTTTTTGGAATTGTCTTCGTCCGGAATAGGATAATAAGTATTACAGTATAATATTCATCAATAAAAAAAATATAATTCAAAACATCAGTCCATGCATTTGTTATGATCTTTCCCGGCTGATTTAGGCAATGGTGACTGCATTTAAACTCATTTTCATTAGTCTCATTTAGGTGAAATATTTTTGTATGTGTTCAAGTGGATCCCGGGATGGTTTAAATACATCATTGGAATCGGTAGGTGGCGCCGCTGAACACATCTTTAACGGTGGGGCCGTTTTTTTTTTAAAAAAAATGTATTTTTTCAAGTAGATTCAAGAATGGTTTAGACTAACGATTGGTCCCGGTTGATGGCGCTGCAATCGGTTTCTTGATTTTTATTGTTTAAGGCCAAAACAACGTCTGCCGGGTACAGCTAGTATTATTAGTAAAAAATAACTGCCAGAAATACATTCATAAATAAAATAAATACATACGGTGGTTTGTTTCTTTGATTTGTCAATCCATCCTCTTCGTAGAGCTGTCTTCTGCTGCTGTAGTAATCTGAAATAGTACATTGTAAGGTTAGGTAAAGTAAGAGGAAAGTTTAAATATGAGATGAGTGCAGTGTCAACGGCGCAACGCGAGTTTGTCGTCATCGACTAGTACGGGGTGAGTATAAATTGTGCAGTTGCCATGAACAGTATGGTTAACATAATTAACTGGTGATGACTTCACAGCGAAACTTTATAGTTAAACTTATAAAATACTAGCTTCTGCCTGCGACTTTATACGCGTGGATTTTTTTTCATAAAAAGTATCCCATGTTACTTCTAATACCTCCAAGAATATGTGTACAAAGTTTCATGATGATCGGTTGAGTAGTTTTCGCGTGAAAGCGTAACAAACAAACTTACATTCACATTTATAATATTAGTTAGGATGTGTATAATATTGGTTCAAAATAGAAAATAACTGTAGAATATTGATGACTATTTTTTAGCAAGAACTGTGTTGAAAATTTAAACCGTTTAATGAAATGTGCCTTCTCGAGGTGCCACAAGAACTCCAACAGTCAGTCTACAATTTTGCTAAGTCTTTTGTTACATTGGTTAGTTGAAAACTATTATAAACTTGACTTCCATGAACATGACACACGCCCTATGTAACGCAAAGCTATATTTAAAACTAAAATATGCTCATGACTTCATCCACGCTTGACTTGAAATTCCCGCAGGATTCTCGGGACACAAAGTATCGTAGCATTTAAAAAAGAACGTCTACGAACTATCTTTTTAGTGGAAACTGTGTCGGAATAAGCAAGTTTTTATGCATACAAACAACTTCAATCCGCTCGCGGAATAATTCCCGTGGGTTTCCCGGGATAAATATTAGCGCAGAGCTTAAGTCTAAGTATTAGGTGTGTTATGGCGAAAACCGCATCAAAATCGGCCCATTTTTACGTGTATCCCGAAGAAATAAAAAAAATGCATCGTGTTTTGTTTAATAGCTTCAATTACAGACATTGCATATTTAGAATTTTATAATATTATAGATAAAGAAGAGTAACCTTCATTCCTAGGGGGCGGTGGTCTCGGTGGTTGTTCCGCTGACTCATGGGGCAAGGGTCCGCGGCGGGAATCCCCGGAACCACCTCGGACCGGAGCAGCGACGTACAAGTTCTGCCCACTACTCGAGTAAGCCGAAGATATAGGTTCTGTGGTCGCATAGGCGTTGTGGGGACTCGCTTCTGTAATCGTTTTTTTTTCTGTGAGAAAAATGGCTCCTACCCTGCGTTCTGTCCACAGTAATATATTGGTACGGTCGGAAAAAATAAGACGGTGTGACCTAAACAAACAGGCGTTTCACATAGCACCACAAAATAAATATTTGTGAAGTGAAACTTTTATAAGCCGTAAATTTAATCATTGAAACACTATACTCATACAAATAGGGTTGGAAATATTTTGAAATTAGAAGTTCATAATCAAATTGAAACTAAAGCATTTGTTTCCTATTTTAGTTAATGGAACTTGAATAATCAATAAAACGAAGAAGAACAATTGAATTTAATGAATAGCCATTTTCATTTGTTGAATCCGTATAAAAAAGCTAATTTAATTCCTGATCTTTAACCTAAAAAGTTTCACTTCTGACGCGGGGAGATCCACGCACCCTTTTTTAATTAGAAAGTAAATAATAAAAACGCTCTAGGTATCTGTTAACTGCTGGACCGCGAACTCCACAGTCACCTTATAATGGTGTATTTGGTTCCATATTGAGTAATATTTAGTAGACTGTAATTGTTTTTTAGGTTTGGGAATTAAGGGGGATACTTCTAAGCTAAACCTGCACTTAAACTAATAGTTAAATATAGTTTAAAAGTCCACAATTTGGACAATGGCAAACTAGTTATGAATAACTTGAAATTTTTTCTCGAATTGGATCCAAAACGACTCCTCCTAAAACTAGTAACTTCACTTCGCAGAAGGAAGAATTTATTTGCTAGGAAAGCGACAATATAAGGACATAAAATAATTCATACATTGTTGTACGCGTTATTTTCAACAAATCGGGTCGACAATTCAGCTAAGCTCAGCTATGCTAGACTGTTCTCCAGCACTGTGCTGATTTACAATTTCAATCTCGTTTTATTTATTAGTTATTTAACCAATCGTGGATACCTAATTTAAATTTCGATATTTTACAGGGTCAAAGAAAAGTACAGCTAGTAATAATAATGAAGCCTTTTGATGTTATAAATCTTACCTAAACTGCTATAGTTGTTCTGGTAATTCCCATTAGTGATAGTCTCTTCTCTTATTAGTTCCCGGGTTACGACCAGGTTCAATCTATCTTTACATGACTCTACTAACTTCCTAGCTTCTTTGAGGGTCATTCCATCTGAGACTTGAGTGTTGTTTATTCGAGTTACCACATCACCCTCGCAAAGCCCTTGGCCGCCTTGGTTCAGCTGTTCTCTTGCTCGCATTGTTAACTCTTTAACGTACAATTTACATCCTAGAACTATACCGAAATCTGGAAAGGAGAAACAATTATGAGAATAAGTAATATGATTATAAACTGGTTAATTATAACCTAGTACAACGAAGGAAACTTATATTGTGTTCTACTTATAACCCCTTAAAACGATAAGTAGAATACTGAACCTAGGTCATCAAAGTCAATAGGTAAGGTTCCCAGAAGGCTGGCAACGTTATCTCGTTGGATCGCCATAATGATCCTATGTCCGAGGTAGTAATCAGCTCTCTGATCATCCGAAGAGTCAATGAGTCATTTTGATACATCTTTGTAGTCTTATAACCTCTATAAAGATTTGCCTGGTCCGAGCAAGCAACTATTTAAATAATATAAGTAAGCAGCCTAATATTGACCCATTTGGGATTAGTATTTCGGGAGCCAAGCGGTGTCTATGGTGGTATGGTATAACCATACCAACCGTATGTCTGCGTGTTAGTTAATCAAGATATTACTCGCGAATACCTGTAATTGGCTGTCTGTGAACAGTTTCAAATGTTTATTCATGTGAATTAGCTGTAGATTTTCCATCATTAAATAAATATGTTGCTTTTAGATATATCGTGATCTCGGATGGTTATCACGCTGTTCCTCTGCCTCCAACTTTATAAGCGTGTGGGGAGGTAGGAGATGGAAATGAAATTAATATTAGACTAGGAGCCGATTTTCAAGCATCAGATAGCGTTGTTCATCCAATAACATACAACATTGATAAATTAAAATTTACAGTGGTGTAAATAAAACCGCCAGTTGGCGAAGCGGCGAACCAGTTGGCGAACAACTAAGCCATGGTTTATTTACGTTCGACCGCTAATTACCTGGCTTTTGAAATAGTTACCAACCTCTATTAATCTTGTGCTTAGGGATGCAATATCCCTCACAATATATCGATATTTTCCAAAGTGAAATATCGATTGCATATTTTTAAGTTTTCGCGGTTTTTCTAAATTGCAACTGTAGCCTGGCCGCCACAAAATAAATATTAAAATATAGTTAATACACTTAGTGCTTAACACTTGCCTTCCTTCTTCCCATTCCTACTAAGCCCTATTTTGATGGTGGTAGACGCAGTGGGGGGCGGCGCGGGCGCACGTCTTCGCACCACCAGTGACACCGTGGCACCACTGTCGCGCAGCACTTGCACTGCTCTCGCATATTCCACGTTCTCCAGTGGTACTCCATTTACTGATACTATCCTGTCATTTACTCTGTAAAGATGAATTATTGATTGTATTATACCATAATTCAAATCTATTTATCTTTAAACTTATTTCTACGCTTTATATGCAAAGCTGTTATAATAACTATTAATGACTAATTTCGTTACTCAAGCTCCATATTTAAAAGACTTATGCTCTTCAGGGATTATATGCTGTATACAATATAGCTATGTTATCTTTATCGTATTAGCTTATAATATCTTGTGTATATGTAAAAAAATATTATTTTTAAACTATATTTCTTTGAGATCGGCAAAGCATTAGCAACGCCCCTGGTGTTGCAGACCTTTACAGACTATGTAATAAATATAGGTAATTCTACAAATATTTATTCTGCACGTCTTCTCCACCACGTATTCTTGCAAATCTGACGTCATAAATAGGTCAAAGTAAAATCAGTCAAATAGCGCATCAATTATTGTTTGAAAGGTATTTAAAATATTTATATAATGGTATTTTAAAATTTAACGCCTGATCTTTCGTATGTAAAAATATTAGAATTTATTGTAACATGTGTTGGCATCCCTATTACCACTTATTACTTAAACATCCTCATGGAACCAGGACCCAATTCTGCTATTTCAATATCATGGTGTTGAGAGGATATTCAAAGTACAATTTCAGTGCTAGTGTAAAAAATCATATTCTACTAAGTGCACAACATCTTCTCGAAATTGACGCTGCGGAATAATAGTACAAAAAAATGGTATTACGATTAGCGGAAATGGCGTTAGTCAAAATGAATATTGAAATCTACCTAAAATCTTCGACATCTATTTCGTGAGTTTTCGCTTATAAATACTTATAAAGATGTGGCACGCCACTGGAATTAACAGGATACCGATATCAGACAAACTTACTATTGAGACGATAGTGTCCTGCGATTGTGATAAGACGGTAATAGCAGAATTGTGCCCCTGCACGTCGGGATTATCAATGTTTGAAAAAGTCTCGCGGGTATACTGTCCATTCTAATAAAAGTGACGAAGCCCAAACCTAGCAGTCATGGTCCAATATCATATAAGCATTCTAAATAAAACATACTGCAATTTATCCTCAGCGGGTCCACCTCGTAGGACGTCCGAGACAGCAATGGAGGGGTCGCCACTGGCAAAGTGAGGGTTGTCCCGACCACCAGACACGGCTATGCCGAATCCGTAGCCTTGTACCCTGTTCAGCCGAACTCTATGGGTCTCCCAACCTGCGCTTCGTTCTGCAGTCTGTGGAAGAAAAAATACAATAAGTAACTATTTGTTTCTTTATATATTAAATACAAAAAACCCTAACAAATGTATACACTTAAAAGTAACGAAAACACTATAAACCACAATCGGTCCAGACCGACCTGACCGCTGTCGCTGGGCAGTGTGTCTAGGAGGCTGGCAGCATTACCTCGCTAAATTCATACACTAAACCTTCGAGCGAGGTAAGCTTCAGCCTTCCGGTCGCCTGTGGCCTGGACCTATCGTTTTTAAAAAGTCTGTGGGCCTATGCTTTTTTTAAAGGAAAATTGCTATTTGTCTCAATTCACGCCGTAATAATTTGCTAGCACATCCAACTTAATAATTAAACTTGGGTTGATATGCACCTATGTTGATAGACAGTCTATAGTGTACTCAGCAAACTACAGTATTTATTTTAATCAGTTGCAGTACCAATGTTGCACCCGTGACCTATAAGTGCTTAAACAAGTTCCAGCTTAGGAGGATTATAGTCATAACTGCATAATCAAGTAGAACCTGCTGTATTATTACTTACCGCAAACAAACCTTGAAAATTTCTAGTAAAATGATTAACCACTTAAAAAGCTAGAAAGACGTGATGGCTTAAAGGCTAATGTTGTAATCCTTGATCTACTTTTCTAACTATTTAATATCATAATCATTGTTAAACGAATAGTTCAATTTTGGCTATGATATGATTATATATTTATATATAATCAAAGGGTAAATTCGTGGTAGCGTAATGGCTAGCGCACGCGTCCTAAACTCAAAGGGCGCGGGTTCGATCCTGGCCGGAAAGCATGCACGACCTAGCCAGTTTTCTGATCTAATGTGCATTTTGTTAAAATTACCACGTGCTAACAACGGTGAAGGAAAACATCGTGATGCAACCTGCACATCGAGATAACCGATGTGTCAAACCTGCCAAGCCGCCTTGGACAAGCGTGGCGGGTATACTGTCCGTTCCCCCTATAATGGGAGGCCCGAGCTCAGCAGTGGGACATTTATGGTCTGATATTTTTTTATAAAGGGTAAATTTACCTTCGGTAATCAAGGTCTTCCCCAGCGGAGCAAAGAAGAAATTACAGAACAAGACAAATTAACTAAAAGAAGCGTTAATTTTACTCAAGTGCATAAACGTTTAAGTACAGCTTAGTGGCTCATCTCTAAGGCTGGTGTGGATAGACATGCAATCAACCTTTTATTGCTATATCAATGCAATCAACGGTTAAAATAATTTACTCGCAGTTTAGCCATATTAAGTTTAAGCGATTATTTTATTTAAAAGATTAGTTAAATGTCTATGCTCACCAAACAGCCTGAGATAATTATGCTCCAAACTAAATAACGTTTGTAATTTAGATTGGTCGTGCACTGCGATACCCCGTATTATGAAAGATAAAGCTGTGTATACACAATAACCCTTTGTCAATAGTTTATCAACTTTCAGACAATGTAGCGTATTGTCAACAGATTGGAAAACCGCCATCACATTGTGTAAACACACACAATCGTCCCCTTTGTGGTTTGCGATACAGTTTCTACATACGAGCAGATTGGACTGAATGGCCACCTCCCCTGGTCTAGAGGATACTTTAAGTGATGTTCCGTCCAGGTTCCAATTTCTCGTTTGAGGCCGGCAGCACATTGGCAATACCTCTGGTGTTGCTTATAGACGACGGTAACCACTTTCCACCACAGTCGGGCCGCCAGCTTGTCTATTGTACTTCAGCAATTTCAAAAAAGTAAAAGTACACGGAGTTCTTTGTTTCAGAGATCAACCGGAACATTCAGACAAAAATTTTTCAGAATCTCTTAGTCTGGATTATTCCTCCGGATTTTTATCGCGTTTTTATTTTAACATTCCAAAACAGACAGATAAACAGATTTTATTTATCTATATAGATATAGATAAATTAGTTTAACATGCTAGAAAAATGTTAAACACTGAAGCTATAAATATATTTCATTATTAATATAGATTGTCTGACAACAACAAACACAGATGAATTCTTCAAATGCGCCTATATGCTCGTATTAATTACATCCGAAACTATAAGAAATAACGAAAAATACTCGAGGAGTCTTGGGTCCTTTCTGATTAATCAGCCTTGTTAGGAATCGAATCGACTGATTTAGAGAAAAACACATGTACCTAGTACTTAATTCTTACACCAACCCATAATGTAGCTTGCAAGAATCTATTATCTCTACACCTTTTGACTTAAATGTATAAAGTCATCATTTTCGAAACTGGACTAAAGGTGCCTCACACACGCCGCGTTATTTTTAGTTTTTCGCGATTCTAGTTTAAACACTTCTTCATATAATAGACAACGCCTTTTTGCCGAATTTGAGTCATATAGACAGTTATTTAGAAAAGTAGCTGTGACATAAATACACAGACAGACAGATGAACATAAAGATATTATAAGTATTGTATTTTTGCCAAAATGGCTGCGGAACTCAATACAATATCTATTGATTTTAAAATCAATGCTTTCTATCGATCCCAAGTAACCGATTACTTGGACAGGCATAAAATTCCATGCTTAACTCGAATTTCTGATTTAAAATCGTCTCGCAAACTTCACACTATATTATTTAACGATTTGAATACGAAAAACCATACATTGGATAAACCCAATAGTATTCAAAACTATGTACATCCTTGAGATATTGTAATTAGGTATTGTTCACGTATTGTTTCGCCTACTAACAGTAAAGCTTAGGAATCATACAATTGAAATAAAAGCTTACAATAACGCAACGTGGATATACTTCTGAGTTATACTCATTACCACAGCGTTCTATGCTGCTTTCCTTACGAAAATTCCATTAAATAAATTCGCTCACCTTATGGGAAAACAACTAAATTGTTCAAAGTGTGGCGTGGTTGAAGATGTTTATTATATTTTAATGGAAAGCACCCAGAACGAAGTGGAACTAACCATGAAATATCAACCGTTATAGTCTAAATAAATAAATTAGATATAGGTCTCTGTAATAGCATTTCGGCGTTCCTTCTAGCAAGAGAAGCTAATATGCTACTAAGAATAGTTAAAATAGCACTTAAATAGGTTCCCCCAGGGGGTGCCGCCCTGGACTCCCCCCCCCCCGTCCAGGTAGCGGTACAAGGGGATGCGTCCCCGGGGCCCCGAGCGGCCACTGTCACATTCCCCCCTTCACTCCGTGACAGTGGTGTCCCACCTTTCCGCCTCCAAATCCTAATGCCTTCCCCTCCTTCCCAAACCTCCTCCCCAAACACCCATCCCTTCCGTTGCGACCGCCAGCGTCGAGATTTTCTCCGCTGGCCGTCGAGGACGGCGGTGGTGATGTCCATCCCACCACCGCCCGCCTGACCGGCGACCTACCCTCCCCCGCTCCGTCCGCCGACGCTGCTGTGTGCGCGAGACGGCGGGGAAAAGGGGAGGAAGGAGAGGGGGGAGGGGTGTTGGCGCAGGAGCAATCTTCGCAGCCTCCCCCTCCCCCTATCGCGAAGGCCCCCTCCCCCTTATCGCGACGCCCCCCCCGCCGCTGACGCTGCTGAGTGCGCGAGGCGGCGGGGTGGAAGGAGAGGGGGGAGGGGTGTTGGCGCAGGAGCAATACTTCGCAGCCTCCCCCTCCCCCCATCGCGAAGCCCCCCCCCCCGCCGCTGACGCTGCTGAGAGCGCGAGGCGGCGGAGGGGGAGAAAGGAGAGGGAGGGGTGATGGCGCAAGAGCAATCCTTCGCAGTCTCCCCCTCCCCCCCTCTATCGCGAAGGCCCCCCCCGCCGCTGACGCTGCTGAGTGCGCAAGGCGGCGGGGGGAGGAGGAAGGAGAGGGAGGGGTGATGGCGCAGGAGCAATCCTTCGCAGCCTCCCCCTCCCGGCGGCAGCGGGCGTCGAGGTCTGGGGAATCCATATAGACCTCCGCCCGCACTAATGCCGCGAGAGGGCGCGAGAGGTAGCCGCGCGTCCCTCTCAGGGCCGGGGAAAACACCATTCCCCGGCCCGCACACAGGAGAGGCCGCCTCTGCTTATGAGGCGGCCAGCCGCTGCCGGGGTCGCGGGTTAAGCTCGCGCACATACCGTGACCCCGGCGCTAGGCGAAAAGAAGGCTCCCATGGGGTTTTAGTGGGTATACCGGCGCCGGTCGTATTGAACCGGCGTCGGGGAGCCCCACACACCGGCCGCGCATGATCCCCGCGCGGCTGACGGTGCGGTAACGCATTTCCCCATGTAAAAAAAAAAAAAAAAAAGCACTTAAATAGGTAAGTAATTAATTTATATAAGTCTATGTTCGAGGGTGACATAATCTAATTTATTAAACCCTCTATAAAAAAATAAAGATTTAAAAAAATCCTTCGGAATATTGAAGTCTCCTATTTTTCGAGATAAAAAGGAGGTATTTTGAGTTTGTTACCGTTATCGAAAATACATATATACCTTTCATGATAAGTTAATTCCCAAGGTCCCAAACAACCAAAGTTAGGTCCTGCGCAACTCAACAGACGGGACGCCAGTGGACTCCGAATTTCATGATCCATACAGATAAATAAAATTGAAGTGTCTGTTTGTAATTTCAAAATAACAGCTTTTTACTAAATGCATATGAATGTATATACGCTACTTATATCAAAAAATCAATATTATTATTTTTTGTCTGTCAGCAAGTTCCAGCTAATCTTTAAAACGGCTAGACCGATTTTGACAGGACTTTTAACTGGTTATAATTAGTAACTTAGGCGACTCTTTTACTTTCTTTTTAGGTTTACGCAAAAAAAAACTAAGCGGACGAAGTCCGGGCACAGGTAGTAGGTAATAAGTTAATTAATAGGTCGCAAACATTCAAAGTTATGTCTTACGCAAATCAGCGGACGAGACGCCAGAAGATTTTATTAATTCAAATTTTATACTTAACTGATAATAATAATTAGTAGACAAATATGTACAAAATAAACCCATTGTAGGTATCTCCCCAAACCAAGTAAGTTTGCATGTGTTATGGATAATAATATAATATACAACGGAGAACTCTAGGGCCGATTCCAAACACCCAGACCGATCGAAACAAAGTATATTTTTCAAAGCTTGGAGAGACTGACCTTGAAGCATCGCACCGACCGGACTTTACTTTCACAATATTGTAAATTAAAATAGCGTGATAAGGGTACTTAAAAGGTAATTCAACTGCGTTTTATTTATATGGCGTATTTTTCAATTTTGGTTCACAACCATTCCCTGCTTATTTGTGACTTACTCATCCAGATTATAAGTTAGACAAGGGTGGTGTTGATGTTATTATGTTTAAAAGAATTTACGTTATATGAAAGCAAAACCCGGACATATACGAGACTAACATCAAATCAACAGCAAAATGCCACAATCCAGCGGTTAACCTCAATTTGCTTTAAAGAGTCACATCAAGGAAAGTAAAGGACAAGTCAGGACTTGTTATCAAGGACAGGTTCAGTAAGGGCGGAAACAAGACAGGTTATAACTTGATAGAACTAATCGAAGCAGCTCATCGATATAGCCTGAGAAGATCCTATAACATTAATAAGAGTGATTCAAATGCAACAGCCGGTACGCCAGGTAGAGTGACTCATAAGGTTGGCGTCCTTTAAACGCTTCGGTATCTAAATAAAACGATCGATCAAGTTGTTCATATAAAGGAGTAAATAGATCTGGTTGTGAAATTTGATGATTATTTTAACCTGCAGATTGCAGTGAATTAAAAGAGTAACGGATAAGTACTAAAACAAGAATTGCATTTTAGAAAGAGTGTTTTTTAATTAATCTGTCATTCCTTAAGCAACAACTAATTTCTTAGGTAAATTAAAAAAGACGTAATTAAGCACGAAGAGAAATACAATTAAAGTGCCTAATCTAGATAAATAAAATTGAAATATAGGTTTGTAATGTCAAAATAACAGCTTTTTACTGAATGTACATGAAAGTATACTTATATATACGGTACTCATATCAGAACATCAATAATTATAATTTTTGTTTGTATGTCTGTCTGTCTGGATGTTTACTTTTCTCCTTCTTTTGCCCGGGTAAACAAGATATGCCCGAGTCATTTACAATTTATCTGTTACTTTTAAGAAGTTACATTATACTTATTTGTTACTTCTACTTATTATGTTGATACTTGGGTATAATTAGGTGAAGGTAGGTTGGATAAAAAGGGGGATGGATCTGTCTGGAAGTTCAGGCTAAACATCTCTGAAACGTCTGGACAGATTTTGACGGGACTTTCACTGACAGATAGCTGACGTTATAAGGAGTAACTTAGTCTATTTCTTTTTAGGGTTCCGTGAAATAAGATTCCACTTGGATTAAGTCGCGAGCACAGCTAGTCATAAATAAATAAACAATGGAACAAAATCGTTAAAGATCAATTAATTAAAGCTGAATATATGTATGACGCCTACAGACAAAATACTTCCTACATACGATATGAATTGTAAAGAGCTACTTAAGAGTCGGGTTTTGAAAATTTTGCCCATGTTTAAACCACATTATACAATAAGAAGCAATATTAGGCAATGCCAGGTCAAAGTAGCATTGGGCACACGCCTTGTTCCCATAAAGCAGCACCTACGCCGTTTTCGTTCACCACAACTGATGAAATCTAAGTGATTATTAGTTTCAAAGGGCCTCTTGCTTTTCATTTAGTCACGTAATTGCACATTAAAGATGGTTTAATACTTAAAGGGATATAGTTTAATTCTTTATGTTGTATTGTTTGAAGATTTCCGGGTTCCACTCCTAAAGATGATGAAATCATATGCGATTATGATATAACCGTGAATAAAATTGAATAAGTGTAAGGTAGGTTTTGTTATTATATTTCAAAACATTTGATTCAGAAAACTTAAAACTTTCAAAAAGGAAATTATAGGTGATTAAAATATTACGTCTTCATGATTTAAAGCAATAAAAATTTCCGCATAATTGTATAACTCATTAGGTTATAATGAGTTATAATGTTGTAAAAGTACTTTCTTGCAAACGAAACAGCAGTTTAGTTAAATCATTCTTTAATTACCAAATTATAAATTTCAAATTTCAAACACTATTAACTAAAAACTTTTACTATGTTCGAGTCAGCTTAGCTTGCGTTGATTTAATTACTATGTGTTAGATTAAGAGCCGCTTACATGAGGTTGCTTAAATTTATTTAAGAAACACAAAACATATTTAACACCCTTAATTACAATTGGCGTCTTGCACATCGCAAAGTTTGCCGCTAAATACGTTTAGAGAACTGTCAATACGTTCTGTGTAAAAGGTATTTAATATGATAAACTAATTTTATTTAAAAGCGATCGTTATGCAAGCGGGCCTTACCTAATGTTAGAATAAATAGACTTTCCGTCATTTAATTGTAGATTTACGTAATTAATTAGTGTCATCTTCTGACAATAGGATTGAACTAATGACACGGGCAATGTTCTTTTAAATGCTCATTAAGAGTTTTGTTGCATAAATAATAATTAATATATACAGCGTGTTTCAGACCTTACGACAATAAATTGGACCACGTTTTCGTCATGACGTACTCTACCCAAATACAAAAACGAATCAAGGTAGCTTCTTTGGTTTAGCCACAGGACCTCATTTTGCATTTCAGAATTTTACAACAACATGTATCTGTTATTGTGACTAAATCGGTAGGTTAGTGACCAAATGTATCATGTTGCCAGCTCGTCTCTTCATCATTAAACGCGGATGATGTTCATTCTTACCAAGGTCAGTGAACTAATATTTACAAGATGTTCTGTTTTTATTGTCTTTTTATCGTAATTAATTTGTTCGGAAATTGCTTTTTTTAAATTTTGACATTACGGTTGATTTGATAGTACCAAAAACTTTGTATGGAGTAAGACTGCTAAAATTATGATTTATTGTCATTTGAAATGAAACACGTTGTATATAACGATTAATTGACGTATTGTTTTTTCTAGAGTACATAATCTTATCTTTCTATCCTTTCACCGTTTCCTAATCATTTACTTGTGTGGGTTCTGTTTCTCTATTCTTTCAATACTTTCCATTAGTCTTCTGTCTATCACGAATATTCATGTAATGCTTTAGACTATCCATCAGTCGGTTTGTCAGTATTACTTTTCGAGTTTAGCAGTCACCAGTTTACATCCCTCTTTTAAACTTTTCACTTCCACTTTTCCACTTGAAGCATTAACATAGACAAAAGTTCAATACTGGAAACATTAATATAATTGATAGAGCTAATTTTTTTGGAACATTTTATCATTTTATGGGCACAGATGCTTGTGAAGATTATTCTGATATTAAATAATGCCGATGACATCAATCTATTCACACTACGGATATTGAAGTTCTACAAAAAATTGTGGCCTCGTTTGTCATCACATTATGTTCAAAAGTGTGAAAATGTATATATTTTGAATTTTAAATATCATCACCGTGGTATTACAGGGAACCCAACTGTATATATGTACATATTATGTCACATTTTTATTAAAAACTACCGGGACTTTTTAGCTAAAATTCCATAATGTGTAGTCTATAGGAAATCTTCATGTCAAAGTTATTGAAATCGCATTACGAATAAGGATTAGGGATGATGGTAGCCTTAGGTAAATAGGACTTTTTTATTGTAAATACTCTTATAGGATATCGTTGGTCAAATCGTCAAAAACAGAAATCTCCCTTAATTGAAAATCAATGAATGAATATTGTAGGTAAGCCAGTAGAAAATTTTAATTATGAAATAGCAAATCCGAATAAAATCAAGGCCATAGAGCTTCAAAAAATATTTAATAAAATATTCAACGAAACTTATGCTGGTGTTCACAGACATTTAACCGGCGGTTAAAATAAAATAATCACTATTTATGCATATATATTTAGCAATTAAATTATTTTAACCATCGGTTAAAAGTCGGTGCACACCAGCCTTAGTCTGAAGCTTATTCGAGCAATTTTTAAGACAAGAGGTGTTATGTTCAATGTTTTTTTATGATTCGGTAGCCAAATAATGAATACAGTAAACATTTATCGCCTTTACGGACCCTTTATAGATCACAGATTGTCAAGCGCTTACCCAATTTATTGTTATAGTTTAATAGTTTAATTAAGAAACATATATTTTTTTAAACAAACTAATAATCATTTAAAAAGTCTAAATGGCGGGGGAAGGTCACCAGTTGTCAAAATGTCGTAGCATAGTGACTCATCTTCATTACATCGTTTTCCAGCAGATGTTTTTGATTTACACATAATAATTACATACAAAATTCACGATGTCAAAGCATGGATCAAATATACAGCAATATTATAATTATACAATATATCTAAGTAATATGTTTAGTTAATGTCAATATGTTTTAATTATATTTAAATGTTAATATAATAAAAAAACATAATAATGTATAATATATATATTTTTACATGTATGTATGTGTGTGTAAGTATATATTTATTTTCACATATATATATATATATTTATTGATTTTTTAACTTTAGTTTGCTCATTAGCTCACTAATGAATTCAGAAAAACCTGTTATTAGCCCTACATTAAAAGTAATTTTTATTGTTGTTTGTATTATTGATATTTATTGGGTTTTTTTTCAATAAATAAATAAACAAAAATAAATGAATAGAATACATACGTACGTACCCTTATGTACGTAGCTCTTGTTTATTTACATTTTCAACATTTAGTCGTACTCCGGGAACTGTTGCAAAAAATTGATTTTTCTCTACTAGTATAAAGAATAGGTTTTGTATGTATATATACAAATGAAAAATCTAATCTTCAATGAAAAATTATCTAACAGATGGTGAAACCCGCTAAAAATCTGTTGGGTTTTTTAGGAGAAGTTAGCGGGTATACAGACAGACGCAGTACGCGAATTGTTTTATACTATGTAAACATAAAAAAGTATACAGCGGTTGCTGTATCAGAAATCTATTTACACAGTATTAACCAAATATGCAACTCGACTAAAGCTTAACTACAGCAAATAAATACCACTGCTTTCTCTAACAATAGTCCGTTTCCAATGTGGTGTTAAATTATTCATTCGTCGATATACGAATTAGGAATATCAAATGATCAATATTTATTTATTATTCACAATGTCTTTTGATTCTATACAGGTACCTATACGAATAGTGTGTGTATACGAATATTTCCAAAGTAACATTATTGTACTCTGTCTTTTGCTTTTGCATTATTTAGATCGTATAATTAAATGCACTAATACAGCTGTGCAGTTACGAGGAATGTTAGAGATGCCACGAATATTCGGATTCTCTCAGTATATTCGGCTAGTTTTATAACTGTTCAGTTTCGGCCGTATACTTATACTGTGTAGTTATACCTATTAGGCCGAATATTCAAACCTATTATTATTCGTGGCATCTCTACATTCGCATCTCTTTGCACATTCCGTGAGTTTCCTAGAGTTGGCAATTGTATAATATCTGGCTGCCGGTCTGCTGAACTCATGAAATAAAAAATAAACCCATAAATGAATTTATTAACTACAATACAGATTGATACAGTACTTCATTGGGAAGAAGACTAAGCTGATATGAGCATGTAATGAGAGAAAAGAAATATTGTACCAACTCCATATAATTGGGTGCAACAAAACAGAGAGATAATATACTTGCTATATTATCTCTCTTATGTCTATTGATAATATATATTTTGCTGATTGATTCAGAGTATTTTTTAATTTGCCTTTGGTAGAAATATAATATTGTTCGTATAAGTCGTGCGCAGAAAGTTTGCCCCTCCCGCTTACGACTGGACCGGGGCTTGTCTAAGTAGTACAAAGAACGGCGGGAGGGGTTGTCATCGGTAAACCTTCTGCACTCGACTTATGGAAATTTCAATCAATGTTTAAAATTTAATTTATGCATTTTTTTGCTACCAATCTGTAAACACGTAAAATGTGTAGTACATACATACCTACATAACATGGTATGGAAATACTTATGTAAATTACTTGTGTAGGTAGAGAGATATATGCTGTACCGAGTCAAAAGATTAATCGATTATTTTATGGAGCTCAGAAAAACATGAAATATATTGTAAATACAAATATGGCAATGTTTATAACACTAACTGGTATAATGTGTTACGGGAAAATTTATGTAAGACCTGTAGATATAGCAGAATCAAAGAATATAATTGTTAGAAGTTTATAAGATATATTTGTGTAATAAACTACCATTAAAATTAAAACACCTCTGACATAGACACCTATGTCCGAGGTGTTTTAATTTTAATGGTGGTGGTGGTGTTAAATAAAAATGTAAAGGTTCCCTACTATTAATAAGTATAATTCATAACTACTATTCCTTTTTTCTGAAATTGTAAATGATTGGCATACATCACTGCCCAGGGGTATGCAGAGAGGCAGTGAGAGAATTGCAGTAACTGCTAGATAGCCTTGTTTTTTATGACGAGGAAACGTGATTGTTAACTTAGTACCGCGGGGAAGTGTTCTGGGACAATATAGGATTCGTCACTTTGGGGTGGCATTAGCACCGTCAAAGGATACGTAGGTAGATAATACTTTATTGTACACCATTACAGAAAATACAGATGAACTTATAGACGCTCGGCGGGCCCTGTCACACTGTCTACAGCCGGGGCCTACCAAGACTGCCAGATACCCCATGTAACCAGTCAGATGTTCCCATTTTCAGTACGAACGTGGGACGCGACACCACGACTTAGCCAGAGCTGTAACCTGAAGTGTTTTACCCATAAGAATCATATTCTGCTATTATTGTAAAAATCTACATTCTATACCATTTTATATTTTGCCAATTTTTCACGGCCACACAAGTAGCATTGGAATTTTGAGGTCAGAATGCAGCCGCACCCGCAAAAATAACACATCATTTTTCATAAAATAAAAAGACAACACTACAACTAAAATCCTTACACAAATATAACCACGTACTTGTAATTTTTCAAATCCGAAATTATCCAGTTTCATGTTGTCTCGGTTAAAACAAAATTCATAAAATGCTTTCATGCGTCCTACAAAAACTTAAATTCGTCACTAAATCTCATTCCTTGCCATAAACAGCTAATATTATTTAGCACATCACTAATTAAAAACAAAAATCAAATTTGGAATTAAGATTAAACGAGGATTATTTTTTTAATGATTATCTAAAGGTTTTTGTTTTTACCGTAGCTGCGTCTAGCGATGACGCCGCCTCGCGTCGCGCGAGATTACAGAATGAAGTGCCTTGTTGAAAGCCTCAAGCTACTAAATTCAAATGAGTATACTGCGTTAATTTCTTTATGTAATAACAAAAAACAGAACCGTCTTCAAAAGTAAGTAAAAAGCATAAAATAAATATGTTTTACAACATCTTGAAATCGGAATAAAACATAAAAATTACTATATTTGGAAAATTTGTTGGTGTTTTTTTTATTATTTGGCACTGATTTCTAAATGTTGTAGAAAATATATATTTTTTTGCTTTTTAGTAACTTTTGAAATCGGCTTTGTTTTTTATTTTCTATTTTTTAGTTACGGAAATAGTGAAAGAGCTTTAAAAAAAATATATGAAACACGTTGTAGGTGCCTATAATATTCAAGGGTAGCTCTCGATCTCCCTGGGGGATGCAAAACTTGGATATCTACAATGGGACCAACTCAGGGGCATACTCTTTCGAATTAAAAAACATGAAAATTAGTCCACAATTCACGAAGAAATCGCGTAACAAACGTAGTCGAATTGAACCTCCTCAGTTTTAAAGTCAGTTAATAACACTTTTCTCAATACGGGTGGTTAAGCCTCATTAAAGTACGGAACGCGGTGTACTGCTATGTAAATTAAGGTTTTGTTTACAAGCAAGTTAGCAGCCGGTAGCTAGTTCGAAACGGATTGCATGAAGAAAGTATTGACCAAACACAGGTGTGGGAAGTAGCTCAAACAGCTGTCTTCTGGTATTCAACTGTTGTTCACTTTGTGACAATTAACAGTACTCCTTCGTCGCAAGAATGTTAGCTGTGGTTTCATTATGAACCAAAAAATGTTAACTAACTTACCTACTGACAGGCGAATTCCACTTTTGCAGACAGACTCGGATAATAATCCTTTAATATTACATACATATATAATATCAGGCCTGTTTCCCATGGGGGTAGGCAGAGACTATTGATGTCCACTTGTGACGATCCTAGCAAACAACTTTCCCTTCATCTACTTTCATTACCTCTTCATACATGAACGTTTATTTGAGATGCTTTTTACCTAACCTCTCTTTAACATTTAATCTTATATTGACTAATACTCGTGGAGTCATGTAGGATTTGAAAAAGTGAAGACGGTAATTGGTTTATAATCAAGTTATGTTTCCTAAAGAAGAAAAATAGGGAACAAGATCTCGGGCTTCGAAAGCAACTGAGATTTAACGTTCGAAGAATGATGACCTTTAGTCATTTTAATTAGAAAACTCAGTTATATTATCATGTTTCGAATCATAAGTCATGAATCATTGAATATACTGTAAGTAAGGTAGGCATTAGGTACGTTAGAGATTAGAGGCATTCTGACCTACTAACATGAACGACGTAGATCGTAGTAATGTAATCGGACTTATGTAGGTATATCTATAATATAATGCTGAAGCTGTGTAAAGAAGCCTTATAGGGGCTGTTTCTTAAGATGTAGTATTACTGTGAAATGCATTTTTTTTTGTTACGTAGTCATGCCTTATGTCGCAAAAGGAAAATGGAGTGACAACGAAGTGATCAAATTGATCGTGTACTAGCAGAAGGTGATGTCAGGAGCCTTAAGAACCGACGAGCGTGCATGACAAGAACTATGAATGTCAAAGAAGCAAGTGAGGTGTGTAAGAATAAGCCTAAATGGCGCTCTGTTGTTCGTGCCTACCCCGCAAGGGACCTGGCGTGAAGTTATGTATGTATGTAACGAAAAAATTTTTTGTTGGTATTAACTGAAGAATAATTTACATTATAAATCTTAACGATATGAGACGTAACATGTTTTTATCTTAATTTTGCTATACTTATTAGAATTTGACAAAACCATTCACCAAATCACCTGGAAATTATTGATTGACATGAAACCATTTTTTTACTCCTTCAATTTTGTTTTTTTTTTTAATATTACTTTATTTTATCTTCTTCTTATATACAAAAACGAATGTTTGTCTGTATGTCCTTTGTAGAATCATAAACTATACATGCATGAGTGCATGAGCCAGAGAAGGTTTCTGAGTTGGTTCACAGTTGGTCCCGGTAGGTGGCGCTGCTGTCAGCATAGCGATTGAAGCTTTTCCGGGCAGGACGTCTGGCAGGATAGCTAGGTGACAATAAAATAATAACGTATTTGAATAGTAAACGCGTCTACACAAGGCCTAGCATAGTTACAAGCGTTAATTACTCAACTGATCGCCACGACTTTCGTATACACATTGTCAAGAGTATTATAGAAAAGAATATAGGGTACCAGTCATTTGAAAGTACTGTCCCTCTCGTATTATATTAATTTACTTACTTCTTGACTCCCCGAGGGATAGACGAATATCTGAAAAGACGGTGCTCCAATCACATTTATGGGTGCCACCGTTGCAAACCCCTTACAATTGCATTGTCATGGGCAACGATAATGATAAAGTAACTTTATCGTTGTTCTCGTGGTTAATTCCATCTCCGCTATATGGCGTTACGAAAAGTTATCAAGTTCCTGAGCGGGTAGAATAAAACCTGTATTGAATGAAAAGTCTACATTAACGCAAGCGAAGCCGTGGGCAAAAGCTAGTAGATATATAAAAAGGGTGAAAAGCAGTGAACAACACCCAAAATGCTCCATTGGCCGTTCCACAAGGCGACCGCGGTCGTTGTGGTCGTGGCGAAAACGTCACTAATGACGTCATCATTTTCAATCACACAACGCTCAAAACGACCATGACCAGGTGGGTCGAATAACCGTTCCACTTGGGTTTGCGAATGTAACGCCGGCGAGGAAGTAAAACGGGAAAATCGCGGTCGTGAACGTGGTCGTTGTGAGACCCTAAAGATAGTAGCCGAAGGGGGTTGTAGATATGAATTGTCATTCGTCATGCGGTGAAATAAGGCTATGGAACTATAAAATGGCATTTAATTGAAAATACACCATATTTTGGGAAAGTTGGGTATTGTATGTTCAAATTAATGCTGTTTTAAAACAGCATTCAATTGAAAACACAAATTTTAAAATACAATTTAAAAAAATAGGAAGCCCTAAAAATTAAATACAAGTAATTGCAGTTTCCTACATCTTACTATTCATTCTACTATCTTACCATCGGTAGAAGTTTGATATTACTTGTATGAAACTTATGTCAAATTTTAAACTAGTTAGTCAAATGAACGGTTAGTAAGATATTATAGGAACCGGTCATACAGGCCCGGTTATACTATCAGTTAGACATAAGCTCCATACGTCCCTAATGTATGTCTCTTATGGCAATCTGTCGAGTATTTAAAAGAAAGAACAATATTATTCACTTCTTTATACGTCCCTAATGTATGGAGCTTATGGCAAAAGATCTGTCGAGTATTTTAAAAAAAAGAACAATATTATTCATATTTTTATTACCCATCTAATTCCAGGTAAAAATGTAATAGAACTTATCCAGAATCCAGATTCTTTATTTCGTCAAGTCATCGAGTTCACAGTAAACTATGTGCGTCCACATCATTATTCGTCCTGCAATTCGTTAGTAGGGGAAAGCAGGTAGGATTCGTACGTTTTTTGTTCTGATCCTTATAAAAAAGAAACTATTAGCTATTACAAAATTATTTTAATAGCGGTATATTACCCATTTATCTGGCTTCAATATTATGGAAGTGCAGTTTTCATATAAAGCAACACGGAGAAGTTACGACCGTTTTCCTAAAAAATGGAAAACGCACGAAAGCACCCCATGCATGGGGTAGCTTCGTGCATAGCGTGGGGCACATTCGTACACAGTGGGGAACCTCCGTACAATCAAAGAAAATGCCATTTATTCAATGTAGTAAAATCCTTTAATGAGGTCAAAGTTAAAACAGCATCAGCCGTCATATAGTAAACTAGTAATTATTGTATTCAGAGTACCTATGCAACGAACACAAATGTATTTTTTCTTCTCTAATAATTATGAAACTAATGATCTTCATCTAGTAATGATCAAAAATATTGTTTTAGGTACTTTAATACTTAAAAATAAGTCCTGAAAATATTCATGTAGCATAATACTTTTTCCATTAATAAAAAAACTAAAAATCAACATTATAAATTTTATCACATGTCTTAACATACATAAATACATAACTTCACGCCAGGTTCCTTGCGGGGTAGGCACGAAGAACAGAGCGCCATACAGGCTTATTCCTACACACCTCATTTGCTTCTTTGACATTCATAGCTCTTGTCATGCATGGTACCAGCACTGCGTTGTGTATGGCAAGCTGGGTTTTCTGGCTGAGTTTCTTAGCGCCTAGAAGTTTACCTAAGGCTCCATTCATACTATTCCTCAAATTTACGACTTCTTGAATTGACTTCTTTCTATGTCAGCGCTGTACCTTCCATCCCTGCTAAAAGCACATACAAGATATACAAACTCATTCACTTGTTCCAGCATAATATCATCGACCTAATGGTCCTTGCATTCATTCTGGTTTCATCTCTTTCAAACACCATAACCGTTGTTTTCTTTGCATTCAAATATAAGCCTCTCGCATGACAGTCATCTTTCATCATTGTGACTAGTGTTTGCAGTTCTGGTGGCGATTAGGCTAAAAGCACGGCATCATCCGCATAAAGCAAAGTGCTAACAACTAAATAATTTTTTTGCAGAGACTTAAAACATAAAGTTGAGTTGTATTTATCGTAAAATTATAACAAAATTGCCCATAGGTACAATATCTACTAGTACCTATTATACTAGAGGAGGATTCGTACAGTACGAATCTACCCCACATATAACTGCACGAAGGTACCCCATCCAGATAATTCAACAAATTAATTTGAAATAAACATAACCGCTATAGTTGAGCTAAAATATCTATTTAAATATTAAAGTAATATTTTAAGGCATAAACTATAATAAATCACTTTTATAATTTGAGCATTACTTATACCAGCCAAGCGAACTAAAAGATGACAACGAAAAATACTTACGCATAGCGAATTCACGTATCGACTTACATCATCGAAGCCAATGGCCGTATTGTGGCCCTATCCCGCAGGTACCCGTATCCTACAAACGGCAATCACGCACACAAATGCGAAAATTTCAATGTTGCAAAATGGCGGAGATATCTCCACTGTACGAATGCTCCTTGTGTACGAATCCTACCTGCTTTCCCCTACAGAGCACAACAAACATTAATATCACTATGTACTATATGCTACCACAGAACTTATTACATGCTAATAGGATTCATTTTCAGACGCAATCTTTAGTAATAAATGCAAATATAACGTTGTAGCGATATGTAGACAATGGACATTCTATACGCACTGGAGCCACAATGTTGAGGCATCAAATACGGTCATTGTAATCGTTTGAATATAGGGATAAAGTATTTATTCGTTTGGACAATACGTTTTTACGTGATAGCTCCCATTACAATGCGTCACAAGTCCAGCGATTGTTGAATACCAGGCACTGGTATTTGCTGTACAAGCAGATAAGTAGTTACCATATCAAAACGTTTTATATATCTGGGCGTTGAACGATAATGTGTAGAGTACCAGCACGGTTTATTTTTTTTAATATGATTTTGCACGGTTTGTGCATCTTGCCAATATCAAATATTCACGTTTAAATATGTAGTCGTTACGCAAATAGAAAGAAAATATACTTAATTATTTATTAATAGGGACCTAAAACTGGATGCCCTCCAGTACAGCTAAATTGCAGTCATAATATGCTAACGCTGTATCGGGTCGAAGTCGTATTTAGTGAAACTTAAAATTTTCATACAAACACAATACTTACTTGGAACAGCTTTTTAATTATGCAATGATGACAATTAGGAATCTTAATTGGAAGAATCAATATCCTATACCTAATATTTATTTTTAACCTTATTTAAAAACTGCTTAAAATTAAAAGTTAAACGAAACAGAAAAACAGCACCTTCCCATATCCACTAAAGGCGGATAAATATTTAGGTACAATGAAATGTAGTTAGTACCAACTGTACATTTGCAACTCAAATGAATTATTTAATTTATTTTTATTTTATTTAAGTATGGTTGTTGTCATAGTTATCATAAATCCCAGAACACCCCTTCAGAGACCATTTTCCTAAATTATCTTTTCCATCTTCCATGATCATCGGAACTCCAAATTATGAGAAAAAAACTGTTCCTTTATCATTATGAAGTCAAACCATCATTTTTAGACATAATTGTCCTCTTTTTCCTAGTGCTGATGAATGTAGCATTCCTAGATATTTATTGAACAGTGTAATAATCTTTACATGAATAAAACATATATTAGGTAAAATACACATTTATTTGTCATAATAAGTTTTTTATTAATATAACAGACGATATAAAAAATAATCTATCTGTAATTATGTCAACTATGATTATATTCAAACCCAAGACATTTTGGCCACTCTTTACAATAGATTTTTGTGAAATATGAAATTTTATACAAAAATCACAGATATATTTCACAGCATAGACAATCTGTAGAGGCCTAAGCCATTGCATGCTATGTTAATTCTTATTAAAGCATGGCAAGAATATTATTCTTAGGTTGCTAACAAATAGATTTCTACCAGTGTCATTTTTGAAATTAAGTCTATACATTGGTTGTTGTACACAAATATATATTGTAAACCAGATAATAATAGATTTTGAATGTAAATAATTCTCTGTATTCATTCGTACTTAGAATGGTTAAAGATTATGGCAGTTGCTCAAATTAATTTTTGATATTATATACTCTTACCAGTATATATTTGCATGTAAATGAGTCAAAATGAAGGTAAAAACTTACATGAGAGTATTATGTCAGCTAAATTTGGTATATTTTACAATTTATGCTTGTAACACCTTAGAAAAACAGTGCACATTGCATACTTTGAAATTAATTCAAATTTAAAGATTCATAGAAAAATAATATGTACATTACTGTACATTTCATTGCTGTTTGTTACTTTATTCTCCATAGATCCAAAACTGTAATCTTAATTATCACAAGAAACAAACTAGAATTTTTCATAATAAAGAAAAGAAAGAAAAACTTTATTTGCAAAAAATAGTGATGTAATTACATTTCTTATACATTTTTAAACACAGAGCATATTTTGAAAATTTTTACACCACATTTTCAGCATACAAAAATTCTTTTAGTGTTAGATAGCCCATTTATCAAGGAAGGCTATAGGCTATATATCATCACTCTAAGACCAATAGGAGCAGAGCACCAATGGATGTTTTTTCAAAATCAGGGGTTTTTAAACTTTTTTAAATTATTACACAAAAAGTCATAGGCAGAAGCCAGTCAATCGTAAATTTGGATTTTTACTATATTCAATTATTATTTTATCTGTTCAAAATTTCATAATAACAAGAGTGCTATTTTACATGTTATATTCATTAATATTATACTTATAGTTGTATGTAACCTTACATGCAAATACTTCTAGCAAAAAAATCCTTAAAAATCTATCAAATTACATGATTATTGTCATGTTATTAACTATAGCCTGAAAGGGAAGATAAATTAGTCCCTTTAAATCTTAAAACTGCATCAGGGTTTGCTTTCAATTGTTCAACTAAGGCTCTTTTTTCAAATTTTATTTGATTCATGTAGTCCTGTCTCATAACTTTAACTTTTTCTAAAACTTTATATCTATGAAGTGCTGGTAAATGAGGATCCTTTAATGTTTCAGTTAACACCTTAAAATCATTAGATAATTCTATTTCTTCATCATTTTGATCAATTTGAATCTGTTTACTGAGTTTACGCCTTTTAGGGCAAATATGATTCTCTAGTGTGTTATCTACTCTCACCTCATTACCATCATCATCATACACTATTTTCTTATTAAGTGTGCATTGACATTCCTCCTTTCCATCGAGATCATCAGATTCCGACGATATTTTTTGTCTTTTTGCTAAAGGTTCGTCATGAACTAAAGATCTATATTTTGTTATAAATTCCTTCATAGATGCTTTACACTTATGATAAGCTGCTATAAGCTCTTCAAATGCCTTTCTTCTAGTATTTTCTGCCTCTGTAAAAAACAGTAAAATCAGTACAAGCTTAGTATAATGCAGACACATAAATTGATGGTGTTAGCTGTGACTGTATTTAAAATTACTTTGTTCTACATTACCTTGATATGCAGCACATTTAGTGCATTCTTTTGACATATCTTGAATATGATTGGAAACAAGAATATACTGCGGTCCTACGCAAACTGGCTGTGTAAGGTTTGAAAGTTCTTGAGGTCCCGCGTTGTCATCAACACCCATAATTGATTAACTTGTATTATTTGTATGCTATAAATTTATTCGTTTAAAGTATTTTAGATACCCTGTCTACAATTTTAGACAATTAAATAAGAAAGTAGAGCATAACACTTTAATTCACACTACGCGTGGTGTTATTTATAATCATTGGCAGCCATTTTGTCGGTGACCATGTGAAGTTCGTGACAAGTTTGACTTTGACATTAGTGTTGTTCGCACGACGCTGAATACTATAAATCGATTTGATACTGATAATCGCCTATGTAAATAATACTTTTTAAAATATCTTTAAAGTTCCATAAAGGCGATGTGATTGTTTAGGTGACCTGATTTCATCAGTTACAACTTATGTACGTAATTATAATTAAAAAGTAAAACAATATTTGCTTATTTTGGTGCTTTTGTGGAGAATACTACATAGTAGTTTAATTTAAAAATAGTTTCCTTATGGTGGTGCGGCTTCATATGCATATATATAGGCCGTTTCACACAGATATAGTGATGAGTTTAATGTGTTATTTGAGATGCGAGATTCTTAATGACGTTAAGTATTCACAAACGTGTGTATATATATATATATATATACATACATAACTTCACGCCAGGTCTCTTGCGGGGTAGGCACGACCAACAGAGCGCCATACAGGCTTATTCTTACCCAGCTCACTTGCTTCTTTGAGATTCAAAGCTCTCGTCATGCACGCTCATCTGTTCTTAACTATATATATAATCTCTTCCCCTACTGTGAGCTGAAGTTAGATGTTACTTGTATGGAGCTTATGGCAAATTTTAACCAACAGTCAGGCAACTGAACAGTCAGAAACTGTAAGTAATAAGTATAGTTTTATTTGGATAAGTATGAAAAAAAACCTGTTTCAATTTAATATGTCTTTATTTTTCCTTTTTTTCTTCTTTTTGGGTACATAATCATCATGTTTCACAGTTGAAGACATTTCTTCTACTTCAAGTAACAATTCTTTTTTCTGTTTCTTCTTTTTTGATTTTTTTGGCTTTTCAATTTCTGTTTCTTGATTGTTATCTATTTCAATTTGGTTATCATGGTAAATATTGTCCTCACTCTGATCAAGGTCTAATTGTTGATGTTTTGACTTCTTTTTCTTGCTTTTTTTCTTTGATATAACTTCAGAATCCTGTTTAGTCTTAGCATTATTTAAATTAGTAGCAATGCTATTATAAAATGAAAAAGGCTGAAAGGCACAACTTTTCTCATCATCAGACTGAGGATTACTATTTTGAGTACTAGAAAATCCTTTAAAAGCATAATCATTTTCATTGTTTTCATCACCATCATCAATCTGTGTAGTAAATTTAGTTTTAGATTTAATGTTGGCAAGTTTATTTTTGAAATAATCCTCCATGCTCCCCTTCTCCGTAAACACTTGTTCAGTATTTTTTACTTTCTCCAAAACTGGTTCTTCAAGTTTCTGTTCAATTTTAAGGGATTTTTTACCAAAAATATTAGCTAGATCCTTCTCAGTGTAACGAGTTAAGTCTTTTCCTCTTGTAAATTTGTGATAATGGACTCTAGCTTTGCTTTTCTTAGATTTGACTTCAAGTGATACACCACTATGAAGTTTCTCATCATTGTTATCTCCTGAAATATAAAAGATTATCATCAGCCCATAGACTTAAGAAAGATATTGGTATTACTGTGCTTCAGCTAATGTCATCTATATAAAACTATAGCTATATCATTAGGGTAATCAGTTGTGCTTTTTCAAAACCTAGGAACTGAAATAATTTTCTTAATGATGTTTGTGCAATCTTGGTATTTGCTTACATGTTATTTTGTGGAAACAAGTAAAAACTGAATCAAAATATTGAATAACTCCCAATAAGTTCATTATAGTTGTGAAATGAATGTATTTTTATTTTAAGACATAATCTTGTGCTGTGTTGTTAAACTTGTTCTGAAGTACTTGCTAGATTTGAAATTATAAAGTTGAAATCTTGATTATCAACCTTAAATTATTCTACATTCATCTCCAGCCAATCAACTATCTACTCAATGCTAAATTTCATGGAAATACGTTTTTATTTCAGACATAAAGAAAACACCCATACAGATAAATTAGCGGTAATTATGCATTAACTCAGAATGGAAAAATAAGCATTATTATATATTACAAAGAACATTTATATGGTTTGCTATGGTATAAAAACGATTTTAAAATCGTCGGAAAGCCGTCATTAAGATTAAAATCAAAGAAATAATCAAATTAATATGATTTTACACAGACTGCCTAATAAACTAATATTATTAATAAAAAATAATAGCACAATTTACCAAAACGTTGTGATTCTGAGCACAAACACATAACTTAAAAGGAATCAATATTTTACAACGTTAGTCAATAAAGCAGTTCATATTTTTTGCTTAGAAAACTACAAAACATTTTCTTCCCAGTTCCCGTTAGAAACGCCATATTATTAGTATAGTTATTAGTTCACCACAATGGCAAGGCAAAGGAATCTAGTCCATACAGACACGAGTTCTGGAAGGCAGCTGGTATATTATATCTTCCCAGCAATTAGGTAAGTTTGAATATTAAGATATAATATCACATCAAATACAGTGAGTTAGGTTCGGTTAGCTTTAGACCAGCGGCAGAACCGACTGGTAACCATTTATTCATTGGTAACTATTTAAACAATGGTTACAGTCGGTTTTGGTCTAAAGCTAACTGAACCTAACTCACTGTTATGGTTATTGGTTGCGACCTTTGACTGCCCCTCATAACCTATACTTACTTGATTTTGCTAACATTGACATTCATTACATGTTGTTGGAAATGACATAAGTACAAACTACAAAAAAGTATAATAATTATCTTATTTACAATAATGTGAAAAATCTAATATTCCATATTTTCATATCATCCAGAAATCCTCCATTTTATTAAATAATTAAATTCTATAATTAAATATAGAATTTTTGCTGTATATATTTATTCCTTAGCCTGGTGTTTAGCAAAATCTAAAAAAAAAGTTTACTTAATTTGCTAAATTATTTATTTAAATCAAACTTTTCCTTTGCCTGATTCACGGTTATTAGCAAATAAATAGTAGTTTGTGATTGTGGCAAATAACAATGGCGTAATGTGATACAATACTTATAATTTTAAATTGGTTTTATCAGTTAATTATTACATATAGTTATATTATAAATTTGCAATATAATCTTGAAATTAAATATGTTGTGCTTTTTTCATAATTAGGTAAGTTTTCACGCTAAAATTGAACATTATTTCTATCGAAAATATGACGCACATATTTAACGTAATTAATTCTATTGTTTATTAATTTTTTGCCTATATGATAACTTAATATCGTTTTTGTATCATAGCAAACCATATTAATAGTCTTTGTAATATAAAATAATGCTTATTTTTCCATTCCGGGTTAATGCATAATTACCAAATTAGCTTTGAGACATTTTTGCATTTGTAGAAGTATTTGTATATTTACAGGACTTCAAACTCAACATTTGAATTTCCTTGAAATTTAGAATTATGTTATATATTAATATTTATTATTTAAATATTGTTAGTTTAATCATTAAGTAAATGCTTATAAAAATATATAAAAATTATTAGTTTATTCATTTATGTGCTGACAGTACAGAACACAAAACACCAACTTCTGTTCACTTTCTTCCTATTAAACATTGTTTATGATAACTACAATCGTACAAAGTAACACTATTTATCTACTACTACCATTTATCTGTATTGCTTACCAATGTTCATGCAGATTTTAAAGTTTAATCTATATTTTTTTATTAAACTAGTATTGTCTGCTTACTGCATATTTAACATTAAGGCGTAATAGCTTAATATGATAGTTTAATATCCAAATTATAGTTATTATAATAAAAATTATTTATTACTAGTAATTCTCAATGTTACAGTATTTATAAAAAGTTTACTTACCGTTAGACAAATTTGCTAGTAATGTGTTAAAATCATCTTCATGTTTAGTCCATTGGTCGTTTTTATCTTCGAATCCCAGTCCTTTCTCATCATTTTTATATCGAGCTACGACGTGTTCAACTATTCCATTTTCGTTGGCACCTAACCCCTTTCCTTCGGTCCAACCCATTTTTTCCAACATTCGTTGGCCAAATTTACCGGAATCATTACTCCATGCATTATTTTTGGCACGAAGATTAATCACTTTTTGTTTACGTCGAGGTCCGGCTAACATAGACATAGTTTTTCATAAATAAATTAACAGAAAGCTAAAAACACGTGAACACTTAACATGAATTCATGACGCAATAACCGACTGAAGTTGCTGCACGCCGCAAACTAAAATTTTAATGTTGGTAGAACTTAGATGAGAATAACTCGACTGAAGTTCGTTATTACTTTTATAGTGTTGGCAGCATTGAAATTATATGATCGCGTTCCAGGCACAAATTGTGAAGCGAATTGAGTGCGCATAAGCATGCACATACATCATAACAATTATGCTTTTCACTTTTTGACTACAGAAAGAAACAGATATTGGAAGAATAATGCTATAAATATTAGTTTTTCGAATTGAACTTTTATTTTAATGCGCGAATGTTCCGAGAAATAGCAATTTTGAACTTTGAATTGCTAGCGGGGGTTTTTGGCGGGAACTGAAAGGAGACGTTGTGCTGTGCAGTTTTATTTTCTAAAAATATGTATAATTACTCTAAAATGAACAATAGTTGCAGGATATTGATAGTTTTTGAGTAGAAATTATGTGTTTTTGTGAGAAATGTGAACTGTATAGTCAGATGTGATCTTTCGAGTTTTCACAAGAACTGCATTGAATTGGCGTCGGTTACTGAAAGACTTTGATTCTATGGTCATGAATAAATTAATAAAAAAAAAAAATTGCTAGCGCGATGTTTGAACATATAAAAAAAAATTTGATGCTTGAATATTTTCATTGTTCAACATTAATTTTAACAATACATAAACGAGGTTCTCAGTTTAATTAAAAAAATGAAACTTTTACTCTAATTATTACTTTTGCATAAAAAACTTATTTATAAGTGGATACGAAGTACGGGATTCCTGATATAATGAACCTGTTTTACATGATGTTTAATTTTAGTGCAGTAGTAGTATACGCCACGAAAATGGCAGGCAAGGGAATCTTAGTCCATACAGCCAAATCTTATGTTTAATAAGTCCACGTATTTCTCAGTTTATTTGTAGCGCGTTCTTATTCATAGAGTTAGAGTAAATTGAACGCTTCTTTAACAACTATAAAGAAGTGTTCAAACTAAGGTCTTCAAAGGAGTTCTTGTGAAAACTCGAAAGATCAAATTTGAGTAAATATTTCACACTTCTCACAAAAACATATAACTATTATTTAAAAACTATAAATATCCTACAGCTGTTATTCATTTTAGAGCAATTTCACACATTTAACAAAAATAAACAATAAGCGTGTATGAACTCAAAAAACTTTCATAGTAATTAAGTTGTAAAAAAGGCACGGAACTCGAGTCCGTAGAATAAAATATAAAAAAAACAAGCCTGAAGTCCCAATTTAAACGAAACCATTTTCATTGAAGGTCATACTAGCAGAGCCCAAGTGTTTCCCACTGCTCAAGTAAAACTTAGCTGTTAGAGAAAGTTGCTTATCGCTCGCAAATTGTTTTGTTTGGCAGTTCGCACAAAACCATTAACTCACTGAAAGCAAATTCAGTTTATGTAAAGTTTGAAATGTCTGTTTGTGATTTAAATGTGAAATACAATACATATTATCACGCCTGCTTACCATGGATGGGAGTAAGCAGAGATCATGGGTCTCCAATTGTTACGATCTCGGCATTTTAAGAGTGCTTTCTAGCTGAGTTTTAAAATAAATACGCCAATCTCAAACAATGATGTCGTTTGTCGAAGACATAAGACAATAATAATAATGAAATAATAACATCCCATGAACATACCACTGCTCTCATTTATAGGGTAACGGACAGAATATCCTTGTCCAAGGTGGATTGGCGAGTTTCACGCATCGGTTGTCGCGATGGTCTCAGTTTTATCAAGATGTTTTCCTTCCCCATTAGCAGATGATAATTGCAACAGTATGCACAGTCAGAAAACTACCTAAGCAGTTCATGATTCTCAATCAGAATTCGAACGTACGTCATACAAAAAGCAAGTTGAGTCACAAGTGCGTTAACCGCTAATACACCATGGATTAAAAAAGTTAATTGTTTTTGAAAGAATTTAAAAAAGATTTTCAGGATTTAAAAATAAGATGAAAATACATTCTACCAATCTACATACTTTTTAGCAAAAAAATAACATTACCTAGAAACGAAGAATAAATTTGCATTTACAAGTTAACTTAAATAAGGGACGTGTTTGCATAATATAGCGAAAACTTTCATTCATTAATGAAAACCAGATGGGTTAAATAGTTTAAATGCATTAACTATTCAAACGACGCCATTTTCTCTCAAAAGTGAAACTTCACCGTATACGGCCTATGTTTTCCACCATAGACTTAACTGGAAGTATTAGAAAAGGAATCCTACAGATGCCAATATACCTGCCAGGTACTTACTGCCCTTCGTCTTAAGTATAGCATTTATACCTGTAGACATAAGTTTAAAAAAACCCCAATTTCGAAACGCTCTTCATTGGTTCTTCGCTCCTATTGGTCTTAGCGTGAGGATATATAGCCTATATAGCCTTACTCAATAAATGGGCTATCTAACACTGAAATAATTTTTCAATTCAGACCAGTAGTTCCTGAAATTGCGCATTCAAGCAAACAAACTTTTCAGCTTTATATATGCGTATAAGATATGACAAATGTTCAAAAGTTAAAAATCCCATATCACTGCTGGGAGCATCCCAAAACTGGCCGAGTTTCCACGTTGTTAATTAATGTATATGTTAATGTTCTAAGAATAACACTGATTTATTTAAATTAAAGACAATTAAGAATAACAATATTTCACTACGCGTGACAGTTAAGTATAAATGAATTTATGAATAAGAGCGACGTCTTGACGTCGAAACAATTTCCTCTGGTTAATTGTCACCACCATGTCAAATATGGAATAAAGGAAACCGTAATTATAGTCAATGACATCAATAATGTCTAGGTATAAAAGATCTTTCAAACATTTTAAATATGATATTAAATCAAAAGTTGTCATCCGCAACAACTTTGTAACTTGTGATGCGTATTTTGTTAACTTAGCTATAAACTAATTGACAGATGTTTATTATCAACTCTTTCGTCATTCAAAACAGATCACACACAGATTATATCAGAAATCACTCGTATACAGTTTCAACACATAAATTATTGTATAAATAATCCTGTAGAAGCGTATCACTTTTAATAAACCAAGATCAGTGGGTTTTTTTAATAGATCTACCTAAGATATCAATCCTATTTAGTACCTATTGTAATTAAAGAGCGTAAAACCTAGCTATAAATAACGCATGGAAACATCTGTTGGCCGGTTCCTATATTCATAAACTTGCCTTACACCATCGGTTGAATTTTAACATTATATAGATATATGGAGCGTATATTAAATTTTGACCGATAGCAAAGCAAATGAACGGTCGGTAAGACATAGGAAACAGCCATTGCGTCATTTATTGCGTCATAATATTAATTCTGGCCAAAATTAAATGCCGTCCTCGATGATTCACAAATTTTACCAAATTATATTTCACAAGTTAGAGCAATGACGACCACAAATATTGTATCGGTGATTATATCGCTTTTAATATAAAAATAAATTTATTCCTTCAAGGCCTTGATTCATAGTCCATACTAATAATATTGTAGAGGCGAAAGTAACTGTCTATTTGTTTGTTTGCTAAATTGCTATTGCTATAGCTTCACGGTAAAACTCAAGCTCAAATTTGGTATACATACAGACGAATTTGTCAAGTGGGCCTCTATGGCCGAAACAAAAATTTTAAGATATAGCGAAGAAGACTCAAAGGCGTATCGGGGTCGATTTTGATGAAGACTGAAGCGGTATCGTTAGAGTTTAAAAAATCAATTACTCTATTCAGGATTCAAGGCGATGGATTTTGAAAATAAATCTATAACTGTATTAATTCATAGTGTCGTTTATAGGGATTAATTTATGTAAAGAAATGATGCGGTACTACTATTAATCCAGTCAAAGAAATAGTCATGTTCCCTGCACGAAGAACCATACTTAGAATTTAAAAAGTCGACTGAATAAGAAAGCACCACAGAAAACCCAATTTAAAGGATACACAGACTTCCATATCCTTAAATAAGTATCTACTTTAACTATTTAACGTGACTTATCAAGTCATAAAAAATGTCACGACAGAAATAATTTGGTCACGGAAATTGATTTAAAACCTAATCATACTGTATTCTAGATATGTCCAATCTTATTTGTGGAGATCACGTTATTTATTTTAATGGCTAGAAATTAAAATAGATAGATAGAGAACATTTTGTTGCTCATAAAAATAAACAGTTACGTAGTTACAACATTTTCTTGGTAAAATGGTAAAACAAAAAGCGGTCTTATCGCTTAAAGCGATCTGTGTAGCGAAAATAATACAGTAATAACGACTGATAAGATGTGAAACTGAATTAAGGAGAGTGTTTTAGTTTTCTAGTTTGGTGCTCAAATCGATTTTTGTTTAGAGTTAGTACAATATTGCTGTTTGTAAATCTGTTTTCAATAATCTAGTCAGTCAAATTAGGTAAAGGCCATTAAGTGCAAATAAAAGCATTTAGATATACGGTGGTCAAGAAATGTTATCCTCATTCATTCATCCTGTTATAAAAATATAAACTGTCACAGATTACATGTTTTAAATGTGAAAATAACAAAATTATAAGTTAAATCTAGTAATGATAAAGCCATAACCCGTTTATAGGATATCAGGCCAGCATATGGTATTGCCGTTTCTACATTGGTTACAGTGAAAATTTGCAAAATACTGCTTCACTCGCGTGATTGAGTCGGCAGAATGCGGCAAACCGCGCCGTACCGCAACTAATGTCCTGTCATCAATTTTTACGATTGTTATATTACCGTTGAAATATGGCCTTTTTGGCGTCGCTAACTTTAACCTCGGCAACGGAATTATTAGGACTATATTTGTAAACACCTTGTGAAAAACCTAGCATTTAGTTAAAGCAATCAACTTACATAAGGATCTTTGTTTTGACCATTTTTATTACAGTCAAAGACGACGCTTCATTATTATCATCCTAGCGATAAATCTTGTATGCTAACGGAGTTGCTGCTTGGGAGTCCAGCGTTCGGTTTCCTCCTTTTTTGTTACTTCGCGCGATCTTTAGCATCCCTTATCGTGAGACCATTAGCACATAATTATCACCTCAATCTACGCCTTGCCAGAATTTCTTGCGCCAGCCTCTTTTATCAGGTCCTGGCGGAGGCAGCAGGGTTGTATTATTTTTATTGCAAAAAAAAACTGGTAAACAGACAGATGACCCATCTGATGGAAAATGGTTTTTTCCAACATAACTAGTCAGTGTCCCTAAAACGCAGTAACACCAACGTAGGTCACTCTCTTGTATTTTGTTTGTTATGCTAAGAACATGAAAGCTGCTGTGGCTGAAGGTGTTTCTTAAGCAAGTAGTTTAAAGACGAATGTTCAAGTAAAAACAATTTTCTACATACACACATATGAACTAACTATACTATATATAGTATCTACATTACTAAATGGCTTTACATGCCGTACTCCACGAGGACTATACTATTATCTGGAACTAAATATAATATCTAGTCAACCCTGTTATCAAAAGTACACACATACCGAATTTCATAACAATCTTAAATTTTAATTCCCAAATAAATAATAAAAAAAACAAAAAGATAACAGTCCAAAAAACTCACTTTCATTAACATATTTATATGAGCGATTAGATCATTTTTTCAGAAATTTATGGAGCAGGTGGATTGGTCGTTTGGCAACATTTTAAAAACAAAATAAATTATTTATTCAATGTTTCCCCTATACATATTCAAGGTTAATGCAACCAATTTGATAATATCCTTTTTTTACGACATTTACATTGAGTTTAATTATTGGATTTAGTTATCACAATTTGAATTTATTAAATTACAATCATTACGTTAAAAAAACAAAACCTAAAATATACTATAAATATACGGCACACGAAGCGGGCGGGTATCAGATAGTTTCAATATATAAGCAACTTTATAGGTGAATGGATCTAAATAAGTATAATGTTCACTACTGAACTTTTTCAAGGGTTAGACGGGAAGTGCAACAAAACGACCTATATTACAATAACCCTAAACTCAATCAATGCTATTAGAAATGGCCACCGAGTTCGTTTCGGTTTAATTTTAGTAACATAGAGTTGTGACTCACGATGCTTACAGCTTTTAAAAATCGATATATTTAATATCTCATAGGTTGACTTAAATCGTAACTTTTTAAAATGAAATGAAATATTTATTCCTGCATAAATGTAGGTAATTGTACTCGTATGCACTTGTTATTCTTAGAAATACATGGTTCAGTATATTTTACCAGTTTCACTGGTGTGCAAGTAAGCAGGATCATAATCGTCATTATTTAATTAGTCAATTCCTATTTATTTTATTAAGTACATTTTATCCAACTTCATTAATATTTATTACTTTTATTTATGAATGTATTTAATATAATTGACACATTTGAAATAATCAATCAAACACCTAATTAAAATAAATATTAAATTATTTAATTATTTATTAATAATATTTATTACCTTTATTAATTATATAAATTTCGTTTTTTTTAAATTATTTAAAGTACAACTTCTAGGACAGTTTCACAGCTGATATATTTCGTATCATTAGGTTGGTATTTTAAAAATATATACATAAAAACTATATGCGTCGAAAGTCGGTTTCCATCAAAGGGACGATCAATTATTTGGTAAAACTGAAGATAATATATTTTTTGTACAGCTTTGATCATTACATGTAAGTAATATTAAAACCAATGATGTACACAAAATGTGTTTCAAGATTTTGTTTCCAAAAATATTCCTAAAAATAAACTAAATTATAAACAGATTAATTAATATAAAGAATGTAGCAAATCGCTGCCAGAGGGAAGCGTGCCCAGAAGGCTGGCTGCATTGCCACGCTGTATGGCAATGCTGATTCGTTGCGCGAAATACGAACCAGCCTTCTGATCATGGGTGGTATCAAAGAGTTTCTTACAAATTAGATTTTGTGATTATATTTTAAACATGTATAAGTAATACAGCGCTTAAGAAGACAATCCATCCAATTTAAATAACATTAGGGAATGCATATATCACGTATTATTTTTGTAGTCTGGTCTGCGTGTACTTGAATTAATGTGTAATTTATATATTGATAAACAATATAAGAAACTGTAAAAGATTCACACTTATTTAAATGTTTGTTATTACCACAACAACATCATCAAATATCTGCATAATCAAAAGGAATCAGGGGCAAGGAACTTATCAGCCTACTGTGGACGTGGGAACTTTTCGAATGACTCATACGTTATCAACTTATCACTAAAGGTAATATAGTAGAATCTATAAAATAACTCCTATGCTCCTATTTATTAAAATGGAAATATTGTGTACACGACTCCCTGCGGCACGAATAAACCCATGAGGTTTCTGTGCCACAGTTCAAATGTGATTGTAATGTATATGAATGTAAGCATATTAGATAATAAATTAAAAAAAAAAACTACGTTTCCAATGTCGTCGATCGACTTACATGATGGATCCATGGATAACTGACTGACTGGGTTATGTGAGACCTTTGTATTGATATTCTAAAAGTACTTTATTTATGATTTAAAATTTGATCAAGTTCACGATAGACGACGGCAAAATATTTAGACGGAATTTAGACAAGAATTTTTAATATTTAATTTACGATTTCTAAAAATATGAAATAGCAAGTAGAACGCACCTTTAATATTAATAATTTCTAAAAATTCCTAGATATACTATATTACTCTAGAGGATTTTTGTAGCTAACGTTTTTTAAGATTTAGTAGTAATTTTTTTAAACTCTTTATAAGTAGAGAAAAGTATTTCTAAGTAAATGTTGATCTAAATATTTAAAGGACTCTATAAAGACCTAAGAAACCCGTTTAAATAGAGGTCTCACGTGACCAAAGGTCTGTACCTAGGACGGCGTTGCCATAAAACTTGAAAATGCTGCCAGCGTTTTGGGAACGGTCTTAACTGACTGCGATTTAGGTTGGTAATGTTCATTATTTTAATGATTTTTTAAGCTGTATACATATTTTACATTTATAATATAATTAACTTTATTGTGTATGTAGTTTCAAATTATGTTTTAGTTAACATTAATTTATTTTAAGTATTAATTGTAATAATAAATAAAATAAGCTAGACTAGTTAAAAAAAACCTTTAAATAAATTTCCTATTATAAATGATCATACCATTTTTTTCATAACGAATGGTCCCGGCAGACGATGTCCTGCTTTGAAAAAATAGGACTCCATGCCAGCGCCATCTACCAGTTCCAATTGTGAATCTCAACCATCCGGAGACCCACTCAAACACAAAAATTGACAAAATCGATCCAGGAGGTTAGGAAGATCCTGGAACCCGATCGCAGCGCTACTTGCCGCTTCCGAATGTGAATCCAAAGTATCTAGGGACCCAGTCAAAGACATAAAAATGTCATCAAAATCGGTAGAGTCGTTCTCGAGTTATGCGCGTACGACGTGCGTACAGCACGACAATATCATAGGCAGTGATTATAAAATATTAACACAGCAAGGCAGAAGTAACTTAATACGAGGTAATTTTAATCTCCTTTGTAAACTTATCCCTCAACAAGAAGTCAATGGAGAGTTTAATTAACAGAAGGTAACGGTGCATCTTGCAAGCAAGAACATACTTGCTCCAAGGCCTTCAGAAATAAAACAAAAACGAGTAAATTATCCACGACCGCTTTTGGCCGCCGACAGCTGCGAATTGGCGCGAAACTGGTTCTTGGCGGGAAGAATGACGTCACTGACATGTGCCTTCTTCCAATTTTGAATGTTCACAAAAAGTTATGGATGTTACGGGCCCTTATCATACGTATTATAATAATTACTTTTGTGAGAATTCCATAGCTATGTTGACAAAGCAGAACCCATATATAAAAGTCATGTTATAATATCTAAAATACCACATATCGTCCGCGTCAGTGTAAGAATTTGCAACTACATTTTTTGGTATCTTTTTTTTTCTTTAACTTTGTAATAAATTTTATATACATGTAATATGCAACTATTTTGACGAAAAATAATGTAACATAAAAATTTAGTTAAGTCCTACAACGATATATCAAAAACTACTGAATGGATTTCTTACTGTACCAATTTTCGTCGAAAATATATTTTAAACTCTACCAATCTCCATTTTAAAATATAATAGGATAGTAAGATATTTTAAACCCGATCTTTTTTTACTTAAATTGTTTTTTAATTTCTTGTAAAATGTTTTAGAAATCCCGTTAAACGGCCTTACTAAGACCATAAAAAAAGATAATGCCGTTTTCATTAACTGTTTAAATTTTGCTAGAGAATGTAAGTGCTGCTTAACGTTGTTCTTAAGAAACAAACGGTGGAAACCGCTGAATTACTCAAGTGGCGCAAATATGCAACCCTCAGTGAGCGTTATATGATTGTGCCGTTAGCTGTTGAGACGCCGGGAATGTGGGATCCTGAGGCCTTGTCTACCAAAGATATCAAAACGACTCATTGACTCTTCAGATGATCAGAAAGCTGGTGCCTACCTCAGGCAACGGATCAGTATGGCGATCTAGCGAGGAAATGTAACCAGCCTTCTGGCCACCTTACCCATAGAAGACGGTGACCTATGGCTCAGTATTCTACTTGTAGTATTGAGAGACTATGGGATAGGTAGAATAGAATGTAACTAAATTGAGTTTACTTTTATTCTATTAGATTATTTGTTGTATTTAGCAAGCATTATTTGAAATAAAGAAACAGTTGTCTACTAGTTATAAGAGTATAAAAATTTACGTACATTTCAAGAAAAAATTAATTCAGATGATGCTTATGTAAAACAAGCAATAATTGCAAGTAATATCAAATTTCTACCAATGGTACGTCAAGAGAATTAAGAGTAAAAAATAGTAACCGGCCATTAATGGACAACTAATTACTTTACTGGTGAATATCTGTCATTCCCTTATAGTCATTGCCTACAGATATCTCTACTTATATGAACTGGCTATAAGGGCTATATAAACAACTTAACTCGGCAGTTTTAAAATTTAACTGGATTGTGAACTATTGCAAAACAGTCAACTATAACATCAGCTATACAAGAGCAAATGATATTCCCGACACATTTGTCAAAAGTGGATTAGCAAGATTCACAAATCTATATTCTTTATGTGCAGATTTACTTCCATCAGTTATGATTAGGCATGATATGTGTAGTAGTTTTAGCATTTATTTGTAAATCACATAGATAAGTTCGAACACTTTAATTTTATTCATTGGATCTTATGTATATATTTATTAAACAATAATATTATGAGGAAACTATTTGAAAAGAATTAAATCAATAAATAAAAGAAATACAATAATACCTAGCTTAGCTATTTTGCTGTCCATACTTTAGATTAGGTAACATAGTATGTATGTGTTTAGATAGCTAGACTTTCGCTCGACAATTTTGGTTTCGTATCGTTGTTTTGATTTTTGAGTTAAAACTGTTAATTTAACTCTGGGGTTTTAAACAAACTCTCTACTAGATTCAATTAAATTTTATCGAGCAAGGCCGTTAAGAAGAAACAAATAAACAAACTATTTTTTACATTCTTTATAAAAAGCTGTTCATATGGGTTTTGTACGCGCAAACTTCAAAGCCATAATATATAAACATTTCGTTTTAGGGATAAAAAGTACCCTAATTCGTAAACATGTGCGTAACTATCGCAATTTCATGATAATCTGTTGATCCAACTTTGTGTAAATTTTTATATCTTTATCCCACAGAAACTATGCCATTTTGAAGTTTTCTGTCCTCATCCTAATCATCGAACGTGAACATATTATATTTCAATATCAGGACACTCATTTCCAAGGCTGTGTACATATAAGGGACAAATAAATGTTCAAAGTAACTTTTAAATTTAATCTTAGTTAACACCGGTGAAGGTGAGAGAAAATATGGATAATAATAAACTGTAATGGATATAAAAAACTCTCCCTAGCTTAACTTTTTTTGGTAGGAACCAAGAAACTACGTAATAATAACAAAACGAATGGATAGGCATTGTTTAAATTCTCGCATACAATTCAAAATGTAATGAAACTAGTAATAGCAACCACAAAGTATATACAAAACTAGTTCTCGTTCGACTGATTAACTAGTTATTTTTATGATCTTACACAATAATACCTACTTTACATATATTACATGATGTAGTTAAAGTACACAAACTAAATTATTACTTAGTTGGATATGTTTAGAAATCTTTTAAAGTTGACACAACTATGAAAGTTTGGTATGACAACAATAGATTAGTTGAACCCCTAAAGTGTTTCAATTTCAAATAATGTTGGTGTCATTGCACTTGCTCATAAGTAGGCATGCAACGGCAAACGTGTTTTGCCTCATCGATACTACGGCACAACTTACCTGAGAGTCACTCCGGACGTGGTTCAAATTGTTCACCACTAATCCGTTGTCTGTTGCTGTTGAATCCATTACTGCGGTAACATCATCCGAAGGACCACTAAATTGTCTTCAAACCACCACACTTCACTAAACAATATCGCCAATTATCGCAACATTTCGTAGAAAAACGTCGTCACAAGGCTCTTTAGAAAAATGCATCTAGCCACTGAAATAGACAAGAGCGCCTGACCCTACCACTAAGGCTTCGCCGGACAACTGAACGAGTTATTGAGGATCGAATCAATATACCGCAACTAATAACATTACTTTGTTAACAAAACTTTCTTCGTATAGTTTTGATGTAAAGCACAACGCCTGTCCGACTGTAAGGACGCCAGGCGGCGAAAACTTAACCGTGCGTGATTTCTTGGGGACCCTCAAAAGCAAATGGTCATATAAGCTATCAATCTTTGCATACCAGAGTGGTGAGTTGAAACGGACATTCTCGTTTTTGTATATCTTTCTGCGCGAGTGAAAGGGATGTCGGATAACGCAGGTACTCCGTCTAGAAGCGGGCGAACAGTATCTACAGGTTTTGCTCTCCCACTACAAAAAGGCACGGTGCGGACTCGGTGAGCCTCCGAGCTTCAAAGTTTAGTTGAAAATTAAAAACATAACAAACCTAACGTGGCACTGTAAGAGTTGTATTTACTTGTAAGAAAACACAAATACCTCGTACCGGAAAGCATTATACGTGAACATAAAAAATGATCACGTAATCTCGCACGTGTGGTTTGTTTATGTTTAATTACTATTTGAGCTACATATAAAGCTTTTCAAATTCGCACCAATTTATGTTACCGGTTGTGGCTATGAAATAAGATACTAGAATATAATAATCGTCCAGCAAACACGACCATTGAAAATCTAAAACTGATATAACTGGACGGCGGTACAGCTCATTGTTGCTTTTCGATGTTCTATTTATTATTCATTGTTATTGTATATATTTATTCATTTTACACACTTAGCGGGATTTTTATAAGTAAGAAACTTATTAAGACTATTAATTCTTGCCTTATTTGGTGCAAAAAAATTGAGAATAATAAAACTTCCAAAAACCAGAGAAACCTGTGACACAATCTAAAGATATTTAGAGACTTGAGTCAGTGATAGATTTTTTATTGGGCGTCCGTCTCTCCTAATATTATTAATTGTGGCATAAGTATAAAAATGTGCTCATCATAATTATTATCAAACAATGAATATGGAAAACATATATTAAAAATTATTATAAGCAATTAGATTTTTTCGATATCCTGCCGATCCCAATGCATCCCTGGTGAAGGCCGCTGGAGTTACCTCTACATGGGACACTCTTGCGCAGGGACCCACGCACACACATGCAAAAAACCAATAGGTACACATTCAAAGTGCTGTCAATGGTTGCACACTTCTACAAACTAGAGATTATTCTTACCTGGTCTTATGGTACTATATAATTGGCACTTTTTTGAGTTGCTATTTCTATAAATACAATGTTGTCTGCAGTGGCGTGTTATAATGAGCCAGATGGGCAGGTGTGATCAGTAGTTTTTGTTATCACGCTATATTGCAAAACAAATTTCAGACAGTTTAATAATATAGTATATAGGGGAATTTTTAGAACAAAACCGGATTAGCACATGTGGACCATGGAAATAGAAGGGTTCTGAAAAGAGGAAGAACTATCACTATTTTAAACAATGGTCTACACTGGTCTCTGTCTGAAGTGTGGTCCAATATTTGTGTATGTATTTTATCCCTTATAGATTTTAGAATTATGTTCCGACTATTAAATGACTTATCAAATTTTATCCCTGAGCAATTTTCAGAAAATTATTCATAGATAACATTGAACAAAATAGAATATAATATACTTTATTGAACAACCAAAAAAAGCTACATAAAATCAAGAACATTTGTATACAAGTATTCTTATCGCCTATAGCGATTTCTTTCATACAACCTTTGAATGGAGTATAAGAAGGACAACAGTCATACATAAACTGATAGAGAAACGAATGGACAAAAATTACAATTTCACAAGAGTTGTATTTCTGCTAAAATGATTATAGAACCATTAGAAGACGTAAAAGAAATTATTTTAACTGAAAAACTTATCAACGAAGCTAGCAACGATAGTAGATACGTAGAACTATGGTAGACAATTGTTTCTTTAATAAGGCAGATATGACACTACAAATTATATTTGAAAGAATTTAATAGGAGCTTTAAAAAACAGTTCGTCATCATTAGTATATAATTGGACGCCATTATTCACTTTCTGCGAAAGAAATGGAAGGAAATCTTATAAATCAGTCAACGGATTTAGATTTCGTCTTTACTTTCACTTTCATTCTTATTTAACAATAGGAATCTTAGTCACAAATTTAATTTTTCCGTACATATGTCTATTAATAATTCATTTTAACAAATAAAGCAGTGCTTTGGATAATTTGATAAAGCCACAGGTTCTGAATACTTGAAAATATGAATCGATTAATTACAACAATCAACCGTTTTCTTTAGTTGGAAATTAGACATTCTTTTCTTAAACTCAGCAGAATGGAATAATATTTGATTTTTCAAAAATCTAATGACACCGCTTTAATTTTAATCAAGATCGGTCTCGAGACTCCTTTCAGTATTTTTCGCTTATTCTTCTACCATGGTATTACAGTTTAGGATATAGCCCCGAAGGTCTATGTGAAAATTTAACATCTTATAGTATTATAAGATTCTAAAGTCTGCACATTGAAGCTATCAAAAAATAACTGGAATCTACATATATAAAAATTCCCTGTCTCAATGTTGGACCGCGATGAACTCCGAAATTACTGAACCGATTTTGATGTTTTTTTTTTCATTTTGTTGGATTTGTTCCAACTTAGGGCATAGGATAGGTTTTATTTTAAATTATAATAATTTTTTTCTGATTCACAATAAAGCATGGCCGAGTCAGCTAGTGGACTATATAAACGACGGAGAACACGATGCAATATAATATATTTATATTATATAAAGTATTAAAGAAAATTTGCACACCGTATAGGCAAAAGATGTATCTTGTATCGTTATGTCACCTCAAATTTATGTGCCATGTTTTAAGCAAATAAATGAATTTGTAAATATACAACCCCAATTTTGCATTTTGCATGCGACAACTGACTGTGACATACTGACAAAGAAAGACAGACCGCACATACAAAATATTGAAGTTACGATTATCTAAAAACGTAATCCTAAAAAGATTTGTTACCATAGGTCAAAAAAACTTTTTGCACAAATTCGTAAAACATGATTTAAATAAAAAAAAAATTAAAAAAAAAAATGTAAGTATCAAATCTTATGTTACTAAAATTTGACGTAGACTTTAGACTGCATTCCAAATTATGTAATTAACAAAATGTAAATGAACAGACAAGAGCTCCTTTTTATAGTAACAGCATCGGCAGTTTTCTCATGCATTGCTACAGTTCTCGAGAATGAAAACCGCGGCCGGCGGCGATCATGATGGTATAGTATTAAATTATTAAACAAACATTCTCTTGTCATTACGCATATTGAACAATGTCAGTCACGAAAGTAAAAGTGTAAATGTAGTGCGGTCTCAGAGTACAAGGGTACTCGATACTTCTAGTCCTAGACTAATGCCCCTGCTCCACTTGTGTTAGTGTTAATGACTATAGCTCAATGCAACTTACCTATAGAGTTCAAAAATAACACCGCTAAGCGGATATTAGACTGTTCATTTATATATTTCAAACAACAAACTAGATTCATTTAATGTAATTAAATACCGACGTGTCCTTTCAGTCATGTGCCTTTCAATGGAATTGATTCAATTTGGATGATCCGTCTAATATCCGCATAAGGGATTAGTAACATTAGTGTGTATTAGTACGTTATCTATCGATATTTAACATCGTCAACAATGTCGTATATCAAATCACGTACCCTTGGCTACATCTGCGTGGCACGTGGTAGACATCCAGACGGACAACTACCCTACCACCAGGCTGTCGTCTCTTACGATAGGCTGCCCGGCCATAGTTAATTTCTCCGTTCCTGCACGGTTCTAAGGTTGCATTTCCACCTGACATCAGGTGCAATATCGGTCAAATACGAACATAATATAATAAAAGATATACCATCCAATAATATGATTTTTTTATGACAAACTACTCTGACAATTGATTCTTGAAGTCTTTGACTTTACATTTGTGACTGAATATAATGGACGCGTTCCTTTAGCATCTCACAACGCCCAAAATGCGCCGTCGTTATTGTCGTGGCGTAAACATCACTAATTACGTCATCATGTTCGATCACACAACGCTAACAACAACCCATGTCAAGAGGTGGGTCAAAGTGGTTGTTGACCACAGCATTAATTCTCTCTATCTCTTCACATTGAAAAAGGCGCGATTTTCAAATTGTGTATATCGTCGTTTATGACATCAACGCCCCATAATCTGTTCCATTACTGTTTATGATTATAACGTCCGGAAGCAAGTGGAACGTGAAAAATCGCGGTGGTCAACGTGGTCGTTGTGAGTCCCATCTGGAACGTAGCAATCATGTTCCAGAAAAGGTGTAGCGCAAACTCTACAGTGAGACGATTATGCATCAATATTGATACTTAATGATCTTTAAATTGACGCGAACGGATATATTACGAGAAGGATACGCTAGAGACATTTTGTTTTGTACCTACAGGATGTATAGCCGGACCATAACATTTAATTAACCAATTTGATAGCCGGATTTATTTATTGAATGCTAACACAAAATTGATTTGTGTCGCATTAACCTGCTTCTATCTTGGAATATCATTTCAATCATGCCAAACTGAGAATTATATGTTCTTAGAGCTTAAGGTGTTATATTTAAGTCTGTTTAATCTTTAGTTATATAAAAGAAAGTTGTGTTAGTTACATTATTTATAACTCAAAAACGGACATAGGATACTTTTTATTCCGTTGGAACCGGTAGGTGACGCTGAGATCGGGTTCTAGAATCCTCCTAATCACCTGGAGCGATTTTGTTTTTGTGTGTTTGAGTGGGTCCCCGGATGGTTTAAATCCACAATTGGAAGCGGTAGGTTTAAATTAACGTCTGCCGGGGTCGCTAGTACCTATTCAAAAAATATCGGATTAACAGAAAATAAACATAATAAAGAATTGTACCGGAAAAAAACAATAGAATAATATATATAAATAGAATAGATGAAATTAATGACTTATGGACTTATGAACAAATTGATTAAAAATTATTATGTCTTTTCGCATTCATAATCCATAAAATTACTCCTTATACGGGATAAAAAGTGTCTTACTATCACCTCTGTCATGGAAAATATACGTATATATATATATATATATATATATATATATATATATATATATATATATATGTATGTATGTAAAACATATAAAATTATTTTTCATTTCTCATATTCTGAAAATAATGAAAACAGCACTTTTCGTCCCTGGGAAACGATTTTCGCTGATGTTAATTTTTTTTGAAAACTATGCGAACCAGAGATAATACATGCGACTACTGTCCCAATTTTTTTTCCACTGTTAAATCACGGCATAAATTGTAATAGAAAAATGACAATAATTTTGTAACATCATTTTATACTTAGAAATTATTTTTCACTAAATTATTATTTATTTATTTCGTGTACTATCATCAGTGACAAAAAAATACTAGATGCTAGAATGCCATATAAAAAAATTTACTGACATATCATATGTGATGACGTGATGACGTTCCATCAGATTTAAGCAGTGGTAACCGCGAGTGAAAGACCTATTTAGGCACTGGAATTATTAGCGGTCTCGATATACTCATGCGCCAAACCATCTCGTGCCTAAATAGGTCACTTTCATCTCTCATGTAACAAACTACTATAACTATGTATCTTAAAAGGGTATTCATATATTTCTTTCAGATTTTTTACAACATGGAATTTTTGGTCAGAAATTAGACATTAATTGATTATTCAAATTTAAAATGCAATCAATAAGTGCTCGTATCACGTCGACATAGAATAAAGATAAAAATATTCCCAGCAAACACTTCCCGCAGTTAACCAAGATGATCAACAACGGTATAAAGCCAACTCGCTTGTGGCATTTGACGGGAAAGAAGCATTTTAGATACTGGCTAAATGACATTCTGACGGCAAGGAAAAATATTCCGCATGATCAGAGAGATCGCAAAGATATCCTAAAGCTCGTGGGCTTGGTGTTAGCCCTTGCAGCCGGTGTAGCATATTCTTACGGAGTGTTCAGCCCGCCGAAAGATCTGACTACGGTGGTGAGACCTCCAGGAACGTGTGATAATAAACCCAAAAAGTCATGTCCTAAGACTGACAAGCCACCGCGGTGTCCATCTGAGTATGAACCGGCCCATGCGAAACCATGTAACACAAGAAAATAGTCGATTTAATGTTACTGTAAAAAGGAAATAAATTGCATGTATGTAATTAACGTTTTATTATGATAAATATTTTTACCTCACAAGGTATACTATAATACTTTTGACATTAGACATATCATTACTACCTTTCAATTCCGATGAATCAATCAACCAATGTCGTTTGTGTTGGGTCCACCGTGACTCCATCTACTGGTCCCAGGAGGAAGAACAGCCCTGGTCTTAGTCTAGGTCAAACTTTAGGACATATATTGTTTCTTTTTTTCTATTGGTCTTTATGTCAAAGAAGCAAGCGAGGTGTGTTCTTACACAATAAGCCTAAATGGCGCTCTGTTGTTCGTGCCTACCCCGCAAGGGACCTGGCGTGAAGTTATGTATGTATGTGTGTATGTATATTGTTTCCCTTATTTTTCTCAGTATTGTTACAGTGTGTATTGGTTCTAAATAAAACAATTCTTTCTGTCGTTGAATACCGTTGTGTCTCTTTAGTTTTGTCTTTCAATCAAATTTATTCAATTTGATTGAAAGGGACAACAACAGGACAGTGATCCAAATTTGTTTTATGGATAGTTTGGTCTATTCCTACAAAGTTAAAAATAGAGATGAACTGTCCAATGCCGATATTAAACGGATCGACAATTGAATCAATTGATTTGAAAGGTATAGAACTGAAACTGACGAAGTTCAGTGAAATTGAATCATTTAAGTTTGTTTATAAGTTTATATGAATTTCACTGGTCGGTTCATTTAAATTGAATCCGTTCAGGAACGGAGAAAGAATACAATTTCTTGCGGCCGGGCGGCCTGTCGTAAGAGGCGACAAAACAACCCACAGCCAGGGCCAGGTGGTAGGGCATTTATATGGAGTACACAAATATTAATTACTTTCATAACCATATCACTGTTTATTGTTCCATTAACCAAAAACCAGTATAATTAAAAAGAGGATAGATGTTTCATACCAAAGACTAAAGACTAACTTTAAATTGTCGATATGTCTAAAACGTCAAGGGTTGATGGAAATGTTTGACAACAGATAAATTACACCGAACAAAATTTTATTACATTTGTGAAAAAATCTTTTTAGTTTGTTATAGGTCATGGTAATAAATAGAAGAGTAAGAAGTTCACGACTTTGAAATGGATAGACGGGAACAGCTGCGACTGATCTGCTTAGTGATATCGATGACATCGTGTGTGGCGTATTCTTACGGGATGTTTACACTACCTTCCCTTCCTTCGTTTCGCAGAAATCGGACAAGGCTTAAACAGGAGCAGTCAAACGACAACAGAAACGATGGAGGGACAAAATCTGTAAATCGAACGAATTTGGTCTGAACAGTTTAGCAAATAGAGTGGCTTTAAATGTCTGTCTATTAGAAGTGGACTTCTCAGTATACATGAAGCCACAAACTAGTCTTGTATTAAGCCAGAAATATGTATTAAATTACAGACCACAGGTGTTCTGTAACTGAATGTTTAAGTCAGTATTTGGCGCTGTTTATTTTATATTATTAGTAATAATTGTAATTATTAATCCAATTAATATTGGATCGACGCAATAAGTTATTGGACATTTAACATCATTTAATTTACTTTTTATTAAAAGTTGTCTTCATTCCATACGGTGTTTGCATTGATTCTAGTAGACTAATAATCTAATACCAACGAGTACGTAGTAGACTAACGACAAGGTTTAAACAGAAGAAAGGAGAGCATACGACCCTATACTGTCTGTTCCAACCATTACTTTTTAAATATTAGAATTTCGTTTTTTTATTGCATGAGTTCAGCAGACAGACAGATGGCCCACTTGATGGAAAGCAGTTACCATCGCATATGAACATTTGCAACAAATGCGATGCTGCTTTCTTAAGGGATACATATGATAAGGGAACACAACTCAAGGTTCTTATGGCGACATACTTTAGACCAGCGGGCATACTCTAAACAACACTGTTCTAGAAAGTTACAAAATGGAATTTATTAATTTGTTCTTTGTCCATCCGCGTCACCACTTTATTTAATACCACTGAGTACATTGATACAATACATTTATTTGATAATGTTATAAATAAACTGTTTAGTACGCCCCCAAGTGTAAAAAGGTGAAACATCTACCACAGAACATAATTACTGATTAATTATGCATCTGGGTATCATCATACACATAGATAACGTCGGAATTAAAGTCGGCATTTCATATTTAACAATGGGAATTTCCGGTTGTATAAAGTTTTATTGTAAGAAATATTTATTTCTTTCTCTCAATTCCAATTAAGCGCGGTTATTTATTTGTTGTAGTAGTTTACTGAAGAGTTTCTTGCGTCGCTTCTTTTGAAACCACAACATGTTGCGAAGCGGTGGTAAATTAGATTAGGCTCCCATAGAGTAAATAATAACCATAAAAAATATTAAAACTAAATAATTAAATTGAACTAGTTAGACACTTGACATCTTTGTCTTCCGTGATAACGGCTACTGAAAAGTGGCTGGAATATCGGAATAATAAAAAACAAATAAATCACGGCGGGGAAATGCATTTCGCACACTACCGGGTCCTTTACTAGGGATTAGACCAAAGCGACGAGAGGTGAGACCACGAACGGGCACCAGAGTCAAATTACCGGCTTGTGTGGAGACTCGAAGACACTCAATACTACAACACTAAAACTACCCTCCTCCTATGTGCCCCGGGCTTATGGCAGGAAGAGCGTGAAACTGAGAACGTAGTTACGCCCACGCTGGTCCTAGCGCATCAGTGCTTGAGAATGCCCCGGGAAAGGCACTTCGTCAACAGGGGTGAGTTCTCCTCTGCTCCGTAGATGCTAGAGGGCCCCTGCAGCGAAATTACGGGAGATCTTGCGCATATCTGCGCCTCCGGGACCCCAGCTGACGTCGCTACCCGCGAGACGCATGCGCAGACAGCCACTAACACTAACGTTATCCCAGGTGTAGCAGGGGTATAAGGTGATAAAAAATATCTCAGTTTATTTGACTGTTTCTTACCCTGTTATAGCTGGCAGAAAAAAAATCAAGTGAAAAAAAGTCTGATAGAATATCTGTCAGCAAACAGAAAAATGGAAAAAATAGTATTTATAGTATAAGTAATTTTCTTTTTATCAAAACCTAAATATAGGAGGAATAAAAATGAACGGGAGAGTATTGTTAGCGGATGTTTTGATCTTCTCAGCATCATTCTACGTATCCCACAGATTGATGTCAAAATTCCTTCAGGAGTATCACAGCAAGAAAAGAGTGTCGACGGCGAAAAAATAAAAGAATTAACTCGAGGTAAATAGAGCTTCCGAGTTAACGTTATTCGAAAAATTCAGATTAAAATCTATAAGATCTTATTCTATTTACGGATAAATATTTTTTTAAAGAAGGGCGTGGTAGCTTAGTGGGTAACGCTGGTTCGAATTCCCACAGGGAAAGCATGGACCACTTAGACAGTTTTCAGACCTAGTTAACGCATTGTTACATTCACATCCAGAGAACCGAGGTATCAAATTCAATTATTTTTTTTTTATAAATTAAAATCGAGCAAATTTAGCAAAGTGAAAAACAATCATCAAAACAGGTTGAGAAGTTTCGGAGTTCATAGCAGTCAAACACTGTTACAAGGAGATAGAAGATACTCATAAAAACCCAGAATTGTCCACTGCTGGGCTCGAGCCTTCCATTATGAGGAAGAGACAGTACACCCGCCACGCTTGTCAAGGCGGCTTGGCAGGTCGGTTATCTCGATGTGTAGGTTGCATCACAATGGTTTCCTTCACCGTTGTTAGCACTTAGTTATTGTAACAATATGCGCATTAGATCAGAAAACTGACTAAGTGGTGCATACGTTAAGGCCAGGATCAAACCCGCGCTCTTTTGATTTTTTTTTGAATTTTGATTATGCGACCACCAGGTAATTTAAGTCCCTAATAAAAATTATTCTCGCTTACCCTTTTACGCCTCTTTCTTCCAGGGTATGTGTTCAAGGGCTGCGGCTGCGGCGGTATATGGTAGAAGTAAGGTGGGGTGTACAAGAGATCCTCAAGCCCAGTACTGACAGGCGTCGCTCGCGATGGAACCATCGACATGGACCGAACAGTTCCATACACACTCCTGCTACGACCTTGAGACCCGTATAAATTTATCATTGCACTGTTTGCACTGGCTCTATTGTCTAATGTCTCTGTACGAGATTAAAAGAAATAAACGCGCTAAAACCAAAAGACGCAGGTAGCAAAATCCATTGAGTTAAAGTGCAGTATAAGTTGAACTTATTTTTAAAATATTAAAAAAATAAGCCACTGTTGCTTTTTTATTGGATTTAAAATGAAGGGATTTTCTAATTGATTAATATTTTAAATAAATATCTTATCGTTAGGTATCCCGTTTTTTTTAATAGATTTATTAAACGCGCGCGTGGCCAGTGTTGTTACTCACTGTGTTCTGTGAAATGCGTTCTCCCGCCCGGGAATGCTGAGATAAAATCATGTACACATTACATACAATTATCATAGTTTATCTTCTTTTTCCAATAGGGTACGTGGAGCGCGACGTATTGACATAGTTTTGTATGTATGAAATTGTAACAAAAACTGGCGCTCACGCAGATACGCGCGCCTTTACACATCGATAGTTTTAAAAAGTTTATCATTATGAACATATTTACATAATTCACACTGATTATAACATACTAATCAAAGATTTCATGATTATTATTAAATTTTGCATTATGATTTGATTTGCTATACAGGAAAAATTTTCAAGGCCAAATCCTACACTATGCTAGTGAAAAACTCTCAACGGAATCTAGAGGCTGATTTTGACGAAAACTAAAGTAGTATCACTAGATTAAAAAAAAAATTATACCCTTGACAGCAATTGAACCCGATGATTTTGGAATAAAATAACACCTGTATTATTACACCTATTCATAATGTAGCTTTTAAAGATCAATTTTTGTGAAGGAATGTCAAACGACTAACCAAAAGAAAGGGTTGCTTTTGAAAAAAAAAACTATTTTCCGTACATTAATTAAACATCGAATTGCGCCGGTCATGTGGCCACACCTCATTTGAACGCAATTAAAGCTTACCCATTGAATGATTAGATTGATTAAGGTAAAACAACGTGCGTTTCGCGAATATTAATTTATACATGCTTATTAAAGACGGAATCATTTTCATCATTTTCGTATTGCATAAAATGAGGTGAGATTTAATTAATGAATGGAAACTAGAACATTTTACCCTTCGACATTCCTTTATAGAAATTAATCCTTACAATCTACACTATGATATGGTATAAAAATCAGCCGATTCGATTTCTGATAACGAGTAACTGATTTTTTAATAAGCTAAGTATATATATATATATATATATATATATATATATATATATATATATATATATATAAATTTATATGTATAAATTTTATTATACATATAATAAAATTTTAGAGGTCGAATTTCTGTACAATTAAAAAAAAAACCCAAAAACCGAGTCAGAGATGTAAGAAGTAAAATAGAACTAATTTAGATGTTTTTCAATTTTTTCTTTCTCTTATGTCTGTTTGTACCGGCTAATCTCGGAAATGACTGGACCGATTTAAATGAAATTTTGTATGGTGGTAGCTTTTATCCCTGGTCGACGTATATGATACTTTTGGTCCTGAAAAATATAGAGTTCCCGAGGGATAGTCAATAGTCGCTTTTTCGTGTAGTTTAGGATTTCGTCCTGAAGACCTACTTGAAAAACTCACTCGTGTTTAATTAAACTTTTCTGAGTTATTTCATCGATTTCGGCTATTTTGAAGTCGATGAAACTCAAATAAAAATGAATTTCAAGCTTTTAATAACAATTGAACAAGATCAGAGAAAGAATAAAAGAAATGTAAATAACAGAAATCATGTATTCGTATCTAAATAAGCTTGTGTCGCCATCTATGGATATTATCAACAAGTCTCCGCATAAACATGTGCGTATACTGTGTAACAAGCAGGTTCTATGCCAAGCTAATTGAACTAACCGTTTGCCACTAGATGGCGTTCGTGAATACATTAAAAATACTTTTTCTTCTTATTTAAATAACGGCTTGTATGATTTTTGTATCTAGCCATTAATTTGTTGTTAAATATTTATGATTTTACAAATTTTAAAATAAGTTTTAACTAAGGTGCCAGGGAAAAGCCGAAGCTGTTTAATTAACGCATTACTAGATTTCGTCTTTTTGTTATACTAGGGCTTCATCTGCATTAGTGTTAAAGATTTAGGCTGGTGTGCACCGAGATTTAACCAACGGTTAACCAAAAATAAACACTGTTTTTCCATACATTTTTGGTGATTATATTAATTTAATTTTAACCATGGGTTAAAAGTCGGTGCACACCAGCCTTAGACTGAGACCGAATGCGCCTAATAGTTATCAAGCTATTATCTTAACAGTCCTTCCAAGTTCAACTTATTTCATTAGACGAGGGTGAATCAATGTTTTTGGAATCAATATTAAAAAATGCATTGAAACATTTTTTTTCCACATAATCTCCCTCCAATGCAATGCATTTAGAATAGCGCTTTTCTAACTTCCTTTCGAGTATTCTCTGCGAAACTCTTTGTTTTTTTTGAGTCTCAAAAAATCTAAAAACGGCAGCCAAAATCGCCTCTGCGTCATTATCATGAAATTTAGTTTTCGAATTTCCCTTTTTAAATTTTGGGAATAAGTAAAAATCACTTGGGACTAATTCCGGAGAATATGGTGGGTGATCGAGGAGATCGAAGCCAGCACAGCTTGCGTTGAGCGCAACGAAAAAATAACTCGCCCAACGACAGTTTTCCACGACGTTTTTCTTTAATCGCTTCACGCACTTTCGGAATTTAATTTGCACAATAGGGTCCAGTTATCGTCTGGCCTTTTGGCATGTAATCAATAAAAACGATTCCTACATTATCCCAAAACACTAAGGACATAGGACTGACACTCTTTAATTAGAATATCGAACTTTTCCCTAAAAGTGTAAGAATATTTTGATTAGGAGTGGCGATGGTGATATACACAATTATTGTACAATTACTTACATTCTAATAATAAATATATAACTTTACTATATATACAAATATTCACATAAGACATATGCATATACAAGATATGGTGATAATATGCAACTATTTAAACATATATATATATATGCACTCCTAAGAACTTTTTGGTTCACCTAGGTATAGCTATTATATAATTTGATTAATATTATTATATAACTTTATTGATTAATTATACAACAATATATCACTCACTACAATCTGTGATTCTCAATTATTTATTATGCATTTAGTAAAATATGTCATTGATTACAAATGTTACATTCAGAATTTAAAATTATATTTATAATTATCGCAAGTAATATTCCTGAGATTAAAATCTATTTAGCGCCGTCATGAAATTGTTACATTTTGACACGACGCTTTCAAAGTCGTATGTCTTGTCAAATATGGCTTATAGGTATAATCAATAGAAAAACATCTCAAAATTTACAATGCAAATAGTATTAATTGAACGTTACCTTACATCTTAGATATTAGTTTCACTGACACTATGGTTGGTAATGTAGCTAGAGCATTCTTCGAGGTGATTTGTAAGAAAGTTCACTGTGAATCACTTGGAGGGAGGGACCATGGGTTTGGTAATAACATAATCTGGGCAAGTTCCTTAGAATCTGGTGTTCAGATAGCCACGAACCACAAGAAGCCAGTCATGGTGATCATTCACAAATCTTGGTGCTCAGCGTGCAAGAACTTGAAACCAAAATTTTCTGGTTCGAAAGAGATTGAAAATTTGAGCAAACATTTTGTTATGGTCAATTTAGTTGATGAAGAAGAACCCAAGAGTCATGTTTTTGCTCCCGACGGAACATATATTCCCAGGTAACTCGACTTCAGATAAAGGTAATAAAAGATATTATAATTTCCATATTTATCTGTTTATCGTAGTTAATAAATTCAGGAACCACGATGGCTAAAGATATGAACTTTAAGTACTACGCGTATTGTCTGGTTGGTCTATAAGAGATATTTATGCCTATTTTGCTGACTGCCTGCCTAGTTTATAGAAATTTGTAAAAATAAAAATATGACAGACAAGCTAAAGTGCCCTTGTGATTAACAAAAACCCTCTTTAAGCGAGTCCGACTCGAACAAGGCCACTTGTATTTTTAAATATCTTATTTACAAGCAAAATTATCGCTTTTACCTTCGTATCTGTTACATTAAGCGTGAGATTCCCACGCTATGCTACAATATTAACCGATAGAACCCAACCTTTTGATGTTCCCTTTTTATGAAGTAATATTTTTACTTATAGCCAAATGCGTACGTGAAAAGTGTTGGGTAGACGACACATTATTACATAGTATTAAAAACCCACAGAAACGAATTGAGAACCTCCTGCTTTTTTAAGTCGGTATCTGCTAGTTCCTAAAATTTTTTTTAGGGGAAATCCGCTTGAGGATAAACCGCCGTGGGGGAAGCGCGGTGGGGCGTGTGAGATTAGCCTCGTCGGGGAGGCACAAGCACTCTCTCAGGAAGATTATGCCACGCCGCGGTTGTGGATACCCACTAAAACCCCTGGCTAATCCTCGTTGCGTCCTATGTCCAGGCTGTGGGCTCACTCACGCATTCACCTCTAGCCCGGACGGACGATGGCCGGCCCTTTGACGGTCTAGCCCTTCCATTGTAAGCTGGAGAGCTGGGCTTCTTCGACTACCTCGGGGCTCCCCACGAGGTTGAGAAAGTGCGCACGGGTCGGTTCGCGTCACTCCGCTCCGGCCTTTATGTGCGACAGACCCGATTCCCCTACAGGTCGCCCTAACTCTCCTAAGTCCTAAGCCACTCAAAGGGTTTTTAAGCTCTTTTCAGCATCAGTTAGATAATTTTTCACTGAAGGTTTATATACAGGTCAATTTTTCAAACGGACCTTCAGGGCGAAATCGTAAACTTATACCAAATAGCTAGAAAGACTCAAAAGAGTTCTGGGGGGCGATTTTGATGAAAACTAAAGCGGTAACATTAGATTTTTGTGGGTACGGGTCAAAGCCTAGTATTTATAAAAATCTAAAATACAAATAAAATACCATAAATAACGTTGATTTTAATATAAATATGAATCAGGATTTACTGGACTATTATTGGAGTTTGAGTAAGTTGGGGATTGATAGAAGACATAATAACAAAATTTGAGACAGAAATGTTAGAGTGGTTTGGACATATACGAGATAATGGATGACAAAACAAGTGTATGGAAATAGTGTGGGTGATAGAGTTGGTGCTCGTAGACGTACAGTCAAGTTCATTAATATATATGCATTGACAAGGATTCAAAATATTGTATGCAGTAGAATGTTAAAAAATATCTTTACAGTCTGTAGTTCATTAATACATGATCATGTCATTGGTTCAATAATATATGTCTGGACACTTTACAATAATTTGTGACCAGCCATATGATCAAATATAACTCAATAGCATAGGATTCAAAAATATCTGACTAGACAAATATTCACAAATATGTTATGGATATGGGAATTTCACTCAAATTGACTTTTTCCTAGAATTCATTTTGCAGTACCTTATATGCAAGTAAAAATGCATCGTTGCCAATACGTGCAACTGCCCATTGGGCAACGTCGCGTAACTAGCTAGCGTTTTTAGGATTCTGATTAATATCAATGTTCTCGTTGTATTACTTAACTCTGTACTTGCAGAATAAGGTATACGAATTAAAAAAAAATAGATTTTGGAAAACTTATTTATTTTTATGTAACTACGAAACTAATAAGGAACTAACTTCTCTTAAAATTATTAACCAAAAATTGAATGGAACATCAACAAAATAAAAACATTTCAATGAACTTTAATACATTTTTATATATAAAAAAATAGTTTCTTCTTTCAAGTTGTTCCTTCATTGCTGAGGATTATGACTTTGATAGCAGTGAGAACATTAACTCTGTTCCACGGAGATCGGTATCGGTGTACATAGTGGCTGGCCAAGTTTATTGAAATGTTTATCTGGTCAGCAATCTAGTCAAGCCATCTATTTGGAGATCTACCACAATGTCTCTTTCCCAGTGACCACAAGTCTCTGCATGTTGTCTGGGTTCCTTCGCGGTATGTGGTCAAAGTACTTCAGTAGTATACGTTATCGGCACACTGCTGATAACATCTGATGATCTCGGATCTCAAGCTCTTCCAGTATAGAAACATTTGTTCTGTGAGCTGTCCACGGAATTCTGACAATCCGACTCCAGCACTACAATCCAAAGGCATCGATTTTATACCTTTATAATCTATGTCCATAAATATGAATAAGACAAGTGGCTGCACTAAGCGCTTTTTTGTCCGCTTTAAAATATGGCTTAGTCAGCGAGTATTAATTTAAAATCTTGTGACGCTCCATTTACGTCAATGACATTTTGTAAGCGAGTCCTCATTGATTTAATCATTTTGTAGGAGTAATCCTGATTTCTAAAATTATCCCAGATGGAATGAACGTGAGCCTTTAAATTTTCTTGTGTACGAGCTCCACTATTATCCCAATTTTGGATCATTAACCCCCATAGATTGTGTATGCGGTTAAGATGTAGGCTTAGTCTAAGTCCGCCTTCATTCTGTTCCAGCCACCTTATCCACCATAAAGAAATAGTATTTCTTGATATTCCCAATTACCCAAATATGTGAGGAAGGACACATACACACTATTTTATGTTTTGTGTGTTCATCAATTCTACACATTTTAATAACAAATAAAGAAGATGAAATTTTAATTTATCTTTTAGAAATATTAGATAAATGTCATAAGCATGAACTCTTTATCTTTGAAAAAATCAAATGTATCTTTTCGACCGGTAACTAATGTTCAAAAACCAATTGCAAACTTTGACTAAAGAGTTTGAAAGGTTTCATAAAATCAAATGTTTGACAATTTAGACAAGTTTAAACGTAAACCGTATTCAAAATATTTATGAATCCATCACGGCACACATAATTATGATCGTAATGCACACATATTATTGAACGGAGAGTCTGTCACATATAAATGAATCTAAAAGTTGACCACAAATTATTGATTTGCTTGATTGTAAAGATATTTTTTAACATTCTACTGCATACAATATTTTGATTCCTTGTCAATGCATATATATTAATGAACTTGACTGTACTTAACAATTTTCTTTTATTTATTTTTTTGGCCAGGGGAAATCTGTTTGAGGACTAAGCCGCGACAGGCGCAGAATCCTGGGGGGATGTTCGCGACCCGTGTGAGTGTGGGATTCTCTAGATCGGGGGTGGCTCCAGCGTGACCGGTCAGAACCGGAGCCACGCTATTGCCACGCCCCAGTTAGGGATACCCACTAAAACCCCTAGGTGTTCCATCCTGCGCCTTATGCCACGGCTACGGGAATAGGCTACCCGGCTCCGCAATGCCCTGGCAGGCGTGAGCCCCGCTCACGACGTACTTACCATGATCCAACCGCAAGTGTCTTATCGAATGGCTAAGTAAAAAGCACCTATAATAAATGTACTTGTAAGATATTGTTACATGCCGACAAAGGTGAAGGCACACCTGCGTCATAAAGCGCAGTTTATTACCTTTATCGCATTTTGAGTTATTTTGTTCCCTTCGGGTTTAAAATGTGCAATTAGACAACAGCCTATTGTCATTGTACTTACGCGTGTTATTGAATCGTGCAGTTTGTACTAGCAGTGTCTAGTTATATTTGTACCTATGTTATACGTGTTTGTATAGTTCAAATAAATTCTATAGTATTTCCAACGGCATTTTAATTCGAGTCCTGCACTCGTAACAATATTCTTTAGCAGATAATTTAGGGTTATAATATTTTATTGCTAATATTAAATTTCGACTTCTAGCCCCGTCGGGGACCCGTTACGTAATTAGTGAATGGCCCCTAAAGTACATGTCAACTATAATAATTATAACAACATGATTGTTCCTTAGGATTCTCTTCTTATCACCCAACGGACTTGTGGACAATGATATTTACAATGAAGATGGAAGCAGTCAACACAAGTACTTCTACAGCAGACCTGAACAAATTGCTAAATCTATGAAGAAAGTTCTAGACAAATACAAGCATGAACAAATTGATGTATAATATAATAAACTTTAAGAGAAATTTATAGTGTTTAAAATATATACCAATAAATACAATTGAAGTGTCTGTCTGGGATTTAAAAAGATTTTTTTTATTGCAGGAGTTCAGCAGACAGGTAGACGGCCCACTTGATGGAAAGCGGTAACCATTGCCTATGGACATTTGCAACACCAAAGGTGCTACAAATGCACATTTTTAATTCTTCGAAACAAATATTCAAGTCATCAGTAGTTAGTAAACTTATTAATAAGATTGAAAAGGAATGTGGTGTTTGTATTTAGACCTAATAATTTAGTTGTGTTTAGTTTTCCCGTCAGAAGTTTCACAGTATTATATATATTGAATAATTTATTTTAGTGTAGTGTAACATTAATTCTTTCTGTTCCTTTTTCTAGATTATAAGTATCCAGTTTTGGTTTAGATTTATTGTTGTGTATTGTTACGCCTTAAACTTTTTAATAATATAAAAAAATGCACTGCTGCTCTCTTAAGGGAGAATGGAACCTGGTCACTAATGCCGGAACACAACTCAAGGTTGTTATGGCGACATACTTTAGACCAGGGGTGCTAGCCATCCAGTCGGGCAAATGCCCTACCACCTGGCTGTGGGTTGTTTTGTCGCCTCTTACGACAGGCCGCCCGGCCGCAGGGAATTATATTCTTTTTCCGTTCCTGCACGGATGTGAATGTAAAGAATAAACAATCGCAAAAATCATAAACGACCGTTTTATTATTACTTGTGTGTCTGATAAATATTCACCAATGAAACTTTTTTTATTGTAGTATAGGTTCTCGTTCGACCACAATCTTGCCCTATGTGGAGCAAAGATGTGGTCTAGGATGTAGCACGCTTACGGACTTGAAGACACCCAGGTTATAAGTATCGGGAAAGACAGACTCCAGCAATGAGTTCCATTCCTTTGTGGTGCGTATGATGAAGCTGGATTACTTAACAACTTAGTTTGAATGTCTATGTAACATTCTGTAAGGATATTTTTGTTCTAAATTAAAGTCATATTTTTGTATGTAATATATAGCTTTGAAAGAACTAAAAAAGAAAATTTTCTACGGCCGGGCGGTTTCTCGTTAGGAGACAAAACAGTCCACAAGCAGGTGGTAGAGTATTTGCCCGTCTGATTGACTACCACCCCTAATCTAAAGTATGCCATAATATGATATAACATCTATAACATCCTTGAGTTGTGTTCTAGCATTCAGTGTCCCTGGTAAAGAGGGGCAACATGTCGGTAGCATCTTTGGTGTTAAAAATATACATAAGCGATGGTAACCGCTTTCTGTCAGGTAACCGTCTGCCTGTCTGCTGAACTCATGCAATAATAATAAAAAGGCAGAATGAGAATGCCAATTAATATAGGTATTATTACAGTACTGAATAGCCACAATACAAAATAAAGTCTGCTAGTAAATTGTAATCCTGCCAGACGATATCAATAAAACAACCGAAACAACTTTTTTACTACCTTTTTTCCCGGTAGCTTTGTTCTGGAGTATCAGGATAGATACAAATGCCTATTTAGATAGCTTTTTATGTTCTCGGTGAGTAGAATGTTTGTTGAAGCGTTACTTTATAATGGTCTTGCCTAGTTTTATATTGAACCATTTTTAGTATCAGGAACGTCTCAACATAAGTTACCGTTAACTAATTCAGTTAAAATCAGCAATGTTAAATTTTTTTATAATGAGTTTAGTCATTTATTTTGGCTGTAAAAATTAGTTTATTAATTTATGATGATCAAATAATCAAATACAGAGTAAAATTGAAATTGACCCATTTGTTTCATTGCAAACAAGATTCGCCATTGAAAAGTTCTTGAATCGCATCGAAAATTGTTGTTAAAAATATTTAATTGGTAAAATTTTATAACTTCTTACTATTATCTGTAGACTTCTATTTTTTTATTTAAAAATCATACATTAACTATCTTTTAATGTATTAAACATATGCATCTTATAGATACTATATTAAAATTAGAATCTAACTTAGTTACGATTGAAGACTGTTCATTATTTCATTTATTTATTAGTAATGTAATTGTTTTACAACATGAAATTCATAGGCATCATTCCTATATTTGTCTCTACGTGATCTATAAATTTCTTATACGTTTTCACGTTTCAAAATAAACTTTTTAGCCAGTCACAAATCGCAACCATACATCAAGCATTATTATATGTATAATGTAACCCATTCATATAATTATGCCTTAGTCACTCCAGATTCCAAAGTCGATAAATTTATATAATGATTACAAATTACAAATAATGTACTCACGTCCTCGACGACCGGTTCGACGTACATTTCGACGGTGTTGTTGAGCGGCGGTAGGACTATTGGCATGGGGGAGGCGGCTGCCGAAGACCTCCTGGATATACTGTTGCAGGAGCATTGCGACACGGAACGGCGGGAGCGGGGAGATTCTCTGATGACAAAGAAAATTTGAATATTATTATATATAAATTGTGAATCGTCGTTTTAAATATCATATGTACTTAATTTCTGAACATATTAGAAAAAGTAAAGTGAATAAGGCGTGATCCTGTCAGATGACAATTATTAAAAAATTGTATCCACGAAAGTTAACAAGTCTTTTATTTTATATTCAACTAGCTTCTACCTGCGACTGCGTCCGCATGGAAAGTTGTTTAACTATCCCACGGGATCTCTTTAATTTTTCGAGATCATACGTATCCTATATCCTATACCAGGGATATAGGCTACTACAATACAAAATTTCATTTAAATCGCTCTAGTTGTTTCGGAGATTAAGCCCATATAAACAAAGAAACAAAAAAATCTAAATTAGTTCTATTTCACTTCTTACATCCCCCCTGACTCGGTTTTTAACATTTTTTTCATTGTACATAAATTCGACCTCTACAGTTTTATTATATGTGTAGATTGTAACTATGAAAGCCTTGATACATCACCTATTTAACATTCCTTAAGAAAGAGGATTTTTATGGTTTGTAGCCATATTGACAAAACTGCACATTCATCCTTCCATTTATCTCAATATCTGGTCATTTGCTTAAATTCAAAGTAATTTATTTGTTTGAAACATGATCATTGTGGGGAGATTGTGCTAAATAGGAAAAGTTACATGTTTCGCCTTTGACAGGCATACATTTTTTTGTAGTTTTGGACAAGCCATTTGATTACATATACATGTTACGATTATATTATTGATTATGATATTATTAGAATTGCAATAAGTATTGAGTATTCAATTATGAAGTCTCTATCAATTATATATTATGCATTAAACAAATAATTATAGTCAGTTCTTAACTTCTACAGTTTACCTTCTGCTTCTCCGACACACGTAATGCGAGTTCCGGTCACATTTACACCTGACTGGGACGAAGTAGCCCAGCTGTGGGAGTGGTGCTGGTTCAGACGAGTCGCTGGAGTCACTCCACTCAGGCTGGCTGAACGGCCCAATGTTCAAAGCCGAAGGCATTTTCAATTGTTATATATTTAGCATATTTATGGCTTAAATAGATTATTTGAGCCACACAACACACGACTGGTTTGAAAATGAGTTTAATGTTCACAGTATACTACAGTCGTTATAACCGAAATCGTTTAGAGAGTATTATTATACATTTACTGGTTACTTGTCAATGTTTTTACACTTTTTTAATTTAATGTTTTTCACCATTTACTACGCGGTCGATACTTCAATTATTGCACTTTGTTTAAAGCTGATATCAGATGGATCAACCAAATTAAATGAATTTGGTTGAAAAGCACAGAACTGAGAGGTAAGACGGTATTCAATGACATTGAATGATTTCAGTTTATATCAATTACTTTGGTTGAATCATCCAAATTAAAAGACAGAGATGATGTGTTGAATATCGCTGAAGCTGATTTTAATTGAATATATTTAATACTCTCGAAGATAAATGGTTGAACACAGAAAGCCTAAAAGTTACTATAGCTTTTAAATTTATAATAGAAAAGTAAGCAATTACTACTTAAATAATAATAATTATTATTATTTATTGTGAATATTATATTCACAAGTTATATTTAACTTTGCTAATAAACACACACGTGAACAACGTCCCAGGAACATCAATAAATATGGGTAACGGAATTTTGACTCAGTATGGTCGTATAGGGGAGACAGGGTTAATGGCGCTCACAAGTACAACTTGGCAAATTCAGGGCGTTGGATTACGGGACACAGCTTAAAGCGTGAAGGCTATAATGCGAGAGCAAACAGAACCAGTTTTGCAAATACGCTAGAAGAAAGAGAAGTGCGTACTGTTTGTTTTCGGTCCCGCTAACAAAATTATTCGCTAAACGTTTTTACTGGTAACTTCAATATTTGATTATCTTTTTTTATTTATTATTTGTTGTCATCCTCATCATCATCCGAGCTTTAAATCCTGGTTGCGTTCGGAGCGTTCACTCCAATGCCCAGGGTCCGCTTTCCTACTTTTTCTACTCCACTTCGCGCGGTCTTCAGCATATTGTTGTGTGTATAGCAATAATAAAATAATGCGTTGGTATGTATTTGTATATAATTTACATATAGATTCTAGTCAGTATGCTTTTATATGAGCGAAATAACCTGTAGTCCAATGGCACTCAAGAGCACCATTCTTTTTTCTATGCCTAATTACCCATTGTTAAGGAAAGTTGCATACGTTTCATGTCAAAGAATGATTAATGAATAACATAATACAATTTTTACTCTAACTCCTAATATAAAGTTATTATAAAATAAATATAAAAGGTTTTCCGTAACTGTACGGCATTTCCCCTGCTTCCCCTAACTCCCATATATTTTAATCACTTTCACTTATTCCGTAGATACACTGAATATTCAACGGTTGCTATCCTAATGTTTGATCGAGGTCTACAACCAATAAACCTAGGGCCTAGTATTGCGATATAGCTCTCACAGCTATTTTTTGTACTCTACAACTTTACTTTGGAGTCTTTAGAAATTATTATCTGAGGCAATTGCGAATTCTTAACTTTGCTTAAAATAACACAACAACACCGTCAATAAAAACAATAATTAATTTTGTTCAGAAATACGTCTATAATATATCACTTCAATTATCGTTTTAACCTAAATTAAAATAAATTCAGTTGTAAACAAAATAAGTACAGATAACTTGATATTCGGGTGCGTCAAGCAATTAGATCCAAATTGTAAAGATATCGCTGATAAGATTACGGTTCGACAAAAATGCCTACCTTTACCTTAAAGCAGTCCAGTTTCAATAGATATCAAGTACTTTATTGACATGATATTATAGACTGGTAAACAAGTGCCTTTTGGACCAACTTTTTTCAGCAGTCTCCGAAAATTATAAATGAGGTGTCATTTGATTCGAAATGGCATCTAGATGATTTTTGAAAAAATTAAGTTCCGTTTTCAAAAATTGTAAAAGTTATTAACAATTAACTAAAAAAAGGGGGGTTTAGGCTTTTGCAAATATCTCAAAAAGTAATAAAGATTTTTCAAATTGAAGGAAATTTCCCAAAAAAAGTCTTGACTCCCGAAACTGGAAGATCAATATTTATAATTTTCCCAAAGGGATGAAAATACGGCCGAAAACGGGTACTCTGGCTTACGCAAGCCACACCCACATCGGCCCTTTAATGAATAAATATTATTTAAACATACTAAATAAGAAAATAAAAAATTGAAAAAATTCAGGCACTAACTGAATAGATGAATGAACAATAATCTGCTTGAAATTTTTTTTATAACAATTTTTCATTTAGTTATTCAATAGTTAATTAATAAAAAATTTTTGCTTGAACATGAACATTGCAAGTGTGATAATTTTTAAACTATAAATTAAAGATTTTTTTCCTTTCTTGGAGAAATTCTTGAAAGGCTTTGGAATAGAACCCCGTTGGAAAAATTAGAAAATGTTTATTTTTCATTTTTTTATTAATAATTTTCGTTGTTTTAAACTTTTAATTTTGTAACTAATCAATATTCGACAAAGGCTGACTTCGCAAACTGAAGACATTCTATTTTTAAATTCAAACTATTGGGCAAAGCTGGCGTCTTATATTTTAGGTAAACAAAAAGTAACGACGGTTCCCAAGCAATCCTCGGATACGTGTTCCCAAAAAACGAGCCTATCCCAAGTCCCAAAACGTGATAGAACGTGACTTCTTTGAATGTTATACATTTTTTACTATTTTCTCCGCCCGTGACTCACAAAGGGACCGAACAGTAATGTAATTATGATCGTACATTAATGTTTTCTATTTTGTTTTTGTTCCACAGAAATCTTCCAAGGGATGATTATTTAGATATACGATAATGCTCACGTAATATGATTTTCGAGTTAGGATTTTTATGTTATTGCATGCTTTGCTATATACTTTTATGTGGATGACTTAATTATTTTATTGCTTATGTTACTATGATCCTACTTCTTACGTAAGTATAAATGTGTTTGTTACTTTTTAACGCAAAAGTACTATTTTTTTTACTAAATACTGAATTACAATAATATAGCTTACACATTAGAATAACAACACATGGCTATAATTTATAAAAATATAGTGCGAATTATCCAAAATATAAAGATTTTCCATCACCACACGGGTGAGACTGCGAGGTGCAGCTACTATTATATAATAATATATTCTTTAGTGTCCCAATCCCAGCCTACATACCTACATTTTCATACAACTTCTATATCGTAAAATCCAGAGAAATCGTTTCAGTTACCTATACAATTTGATAACTTCGATCAATCATTTAATATTCTCCTATGAATATATTTATTTCCATGAACATAATTATAATGTAATGGAAGAAGAATACTGTGAATGGAAACAGACATACGATGTAAAATACGACAAGCACCAAGACATTATTTGTGGTGTAACGGAATGAAGACAGGCCGAGCGGTCTGTCGTAAGAGGGGATTAAACAACCTATGGGCAGATGGTCGAGAATTTGCTGTTCTGGATGGCAACACCCTCAGCATTAATATTATTTTTCCGTGACCCAGAATAAATGTAGTCATTTTCGTCCCGTTTAAAGATATATGTAATGGTATTTTTAAGATGAGATATAATACCTCGTAAAATGTCCGTGAAAGCGTCCTAACTCTAATAATTGAATGTTCAAATCAATAACTGAGCTTGCTCAGTACATCATTTAGCACGGGATGTAAGATAAATCATTGGCCTAACAACCTCGCTAAACATGTCCCTGAACAGAAAGCTACAAAACTATTTGTCACATTGTCCACGCATTTGTATGCGGCCAACGTCAGTTCCGTTGGCTAAGCTGTCTCTATTATAGGGCTGGTGATGACCTCCTACTTTTACAGAAATTAATAGTACCTATAGCTATTACATATTATTGGGTTAAACGGAGAAAAAATACAATTCCCGCGCCCAGGCGGCCTGTTGCAAGAGGTAACACAAGAACCCACAGCCAGGTGGTAGGGTTTTCGCCCGACAGGATAGCTACCACCCCTGGTCTAGAATATGCCGTTACAACAACCTTGAGATATCTTGTGGCCGGCATTAGTGGCCAGGTTTTGTTTGTAGCATCTCTCCTGTTGCATGTGTCAATAGGCGATGCTAGCCGTTTTCCTTCAAGTGGGCGGTTTGCCTGTATGATGAACCCGTGCATTAAAAATAAAAGGTTTTCCTGCGCGACATCATTGTCCGCACTACGTTTTCTTATAACTCTTGCTAGATTATTCAATTATAGTTACAATATCACTGATTGATGTTCATTGTCGTTACCAAAAAGGAACTTGAAATTTTTAAGATATAACATTTAATAAAGTCTGGTTGCGGTCAATGGATACGGGGATTTACCCTACTGATAAAGATTAATTTCTTAATGCTATGAAAATTATTTACTCTATTATTATTATGTACTAGATTATTGCTAGATTAAAGCGTGCCGAGAAGTCTAACTGCAATTACACGCTGTAATAGCAATACTGACTCACTATACTGAACCAGTGTTGATTACGGGTCGTCTCAAAAAATTTGATACAGATTTCTTGGAAGAAATTCTTGCCAGTGGACTGCATACGACATTATTCTACAGCTATAACATCAGAAATTTACATTGTAACTATTAGTACCTATATAATATTAAGCCTATATAATATTAAGGTATACAACTTTATTCCGCCGTTTTTTTTGTCAAAATTCAAAGCTTTATTGTAAAAAGCTGATTATAATCACTTGTCTTGATCTAATTCTTGATCTCCACAATAACTTTTGATCTTCCGCCACTATGCCGGTTTTTCGCAAAAATCACCGCTCTTGAAGCATTGAAACCACTCAAGACTACTTATAGCAGCTTCACAATAATCGTCTGAGAGCATTCGATGAGCCTCAGTCGCAGATTTTTTAGTACTAAAAAATAAATTAACACTTTCCGCAAATGACAAGAATTCGGCTTATAAGTTGACATTTTTATTCGAGAATAACTAACTATATGATGTAAACACAAATCAACTACTAGTGCTATCAGGTTATGTTTACAAAATCCTAAAGACTACTGTAAATCGTCTAGACTATAATGTATGTAATCAACGTCTACTTGTCGCTACGCCATCTGTAGAAAAACGACGGTAGCAAACTTATATTACATCATATAATATTTACTTATTCAGAAATATTTAATTTTTAACTAACTAAGGGTAATGTGACTGGATTTAAGAGTGTAATAATTCAACTGTTTAATTCAAGCAACTGTCATTTTTAATTTTTTCATGTTATACTTTATCCTACGAATAACTTTTATCTGGTGATTGAAAAATCGGCCCTAAAGCAATTATAATTTTCATGTTCATAATAATATTTAATTTTTTTGTAGTGTAGTTTAATTTTTAAGATGGTTTAGTTTATAATTAATTTTTTAAGTTTAGTTTTAATTTCTTATTATAAAAAATACGTTTGTAAATTAACAATTACATTTTCATGGATATGGATGTACGTATGTCTATTATTAGTTCGCTACAGATGGCTGTGCAATAGCCCTTCCTTCTAGAACCTTCACTGTTCCTTCTGAAGCAAATCTAGAAAGATCTTTAGTTTGGTTCGCACATTATAATCTACTAGAACTCCATAACTGCCTATTTATTTCTCAAAACATTCTGACAGCCCTAAAAGCCTTCTATTTTGTAAAACAGCCGCATTCTGAGCATTTAAAGTGGTGTACTCAGAGGCTTCCTTTCTGTTGCTACGTTAGACATATTACAAAAACCTCGTGTGAACCTATCATATGTGAACACAGCGCTTTTGTCTAACGTCGGTAATGATGTACTCTCCGAACTAATTTCAACTGCGACAACGCTATGTTGTACTTTGAGTATTAGACTTTTGTTCTCTACGCACTTATGTGATGATGATATAGGTCATATCTTTATACATAGTTTCTGTAAGTCTGTGTTCACGAAACTCGAGAAGCAAATGTATTGACTTAAAATTTGAAGTATGCTTTAAGAACCGTAAAGAAGCAAATTTACTCTAACTCAATATGAATAAGACCGTAAACCGTAAATATATACATGGATGAAAATAAACGCTCCCAGCGATAAGACCACCCATTGTACTTATCGTTACGATTCTATGTATGAATTTATTTTATAACATTGGACAATAAAGAATATTTTATTCAATTGTATAATAATAAAGATAATGTAACCGCAGGGGGCTTTGTGGCGAAGCCTTAGGTGAGTAGCGACACCTGAGACCTGACCCCGGGGGCCAAGATAAAGTTCTCACCTCCATGCTTGCCTTAACCAGCTGGCAAGCCGCGGAGATCGCTAGAGCTAAGACTCAAGCTCCAGGGTTGAAAGTGATAAATGGCTTCAAGTCGAAAGTAGCCTAGCCTGCAGCCCACGTCTCTATACTGCTTAGCTACTCACACTCATTTTGCCCCTGTCTTCTACGGCATTTTTGGGACTCATGCAGGGAGTGGTGAGTCACCGTCTGCTCGTTTGTCCATGTTCCCCGAACATTGCGATAGGCAGACGCCATAGTCCCCATGTTCCCAGATCCCTGGTACCACTAGCAATTCACCTCAAGAGTCGAGTACTTTTTATTCTCATTTCCGACAATAGTCCTACACTGGCCAGGGCTTGTCCTTGGGTGCATTATTATATGGTGTAGACACGTTAATCGCCGGTCAGTATCACGCCACATTTACATTAAATTTGTCAAGGGGCCTCTACATGTTGGTCTTCCTATGGGCCCACGCAAGCCGTCAAAATCCTGGCTATTTTATGACCCACCGACTTCAAAGACATACAATAAAGATTTTTTATTGCAGAAGTTCAGCAGACAGGTATACCGCTCACTTGATGGAGACCGGTTACTACCTACTACTACCTAGGGACATTTGCAACACCAAAGGTGCTATAAATGCGCTGCTGTTCTCTTAAGGGAGACTGGAACCTGGTCACTAATGCCGTAACACAACTCATGGTTGTGGCGACATACTTTAGACCAGGGGTGGTAGCCATCCAGTCGGGCAAATGCCCTACCACCTGGCTATGGGTTGTTTAGTCACCGCTTATGACAGGCCGCCCGGCCGCAGGAAATTGTATTCTTTCTCCGTTCCTGCACAGATAAAACAGATAACGTATTAGTATTTATAAAGGTAGTAAATTTGAATGTTCTCTTAATCGCGATGCCTAATCGATCAGAACTGCCTGTTTTTAGAATTTTTCTCTGTCTGCCTGAAAATTTTCTCCAAAACGGTTCATTAGATTTTGATGAAAATTTAATATCTCGTAGGTACGTTCTATTCCGATATTCTGCAGCTTGTGCAGATTTTTATAGTCCTGCAAAGAAAAACGCAGGCACAGCTAATACATAATACTTGTACAAGGAGGTTAAACTGAGATTTTAGCTTCGAACAACAATCAGTATGTTTTAGTGGGGTGGGATAATATGTCACAAACAGAATATCGTTCTAAGGATTCAAATAATCCAATAGCGTTTACCACAACTATGGACAAAGAATCCATTTATGCCCAGTTCATATATCTTACTACTCACTTGCCATACCACCGGGTGAATTTCGACATTATTTTTATGGAGCTTATGTCGAATTTTAACCGAAATTATGGCAAAGAATCGGTCTGTAAAATATAGGAACAGGCTATTGGAACCTGGTCGAGTCAAACTTATGTTGAATATAACGGTCATGGCTTATTACAACCACTCGCCAATCGACAGGGTTCCATTTTGAAATAAATACACCGTACCTGTTTGTTACCGGTGGTAAAATAAAAGAAAGAAAAGAAAGGAAGAATGAATTTATTTGAAGAAATAGCGAAGTACTTACATTGCTAACATGTATTAAAAATAACATATATTGAGAATTTGTACATGATGGTCAATTTTATTAACAAATCATCATCTCTTAAATATATCTGCTTTCTACCACCGCGCTGTTCGCCATCGGCTAGATGTTCATCCTCATTTCCTTGAGCCTCTTCGTTCATGTACACAACGGTTTTCTAGAACGTTTCTCTTGCGCACCGTGGAGATTTGAAATGAGCTCCCAGCTGAGGTTTTCTCACAAAACACAGACAAACAATTTTGAAAAAATAGACAAACCAAAATATGCATATTCTATAATCATTCGTGTAACGTAATTTGTCCTTCTATGGAAAGAGAAAAAGGGATAATTAGAGGGTGACTTGTCGATATTTACCATATACGTGTATTTATCACGTAAGACTGTCACTGGTGCACAAATACATTGTAGGTAAATTCATTTTCAATCTTATATGACTACTAACTGAACCGAATGTAAACCATATGTTAGACGATTTTTTTCTGTCTTTCAATTGGGTTGAATCAACTAAAACGATCCAAGTAAATATAAAATATAGAAAAATATACAGACAGCGAGAGAGAGAGTGATAGAGAGAACATTTTATTACACACCAAAATATACAATTACAAAAACAGACCAAATTTATAATATTTTCTAGCAATACAATAGGCGGCCTTATCGCTCAAGCGATCTCTTCCAAGGAACATTAGGGAAAGAAATTTGAATCAGTTGTGCAGGAGAAAGGCAATAGATAAATACTTAAACTAATTTAAGAAATAAATATACAAATACATACATATATACAGTCATATATATACAATAATACATATTAAGTTATATATAATAAATGTATTAGCATGATTATATTCTATTAATCAGACATAGGTATTTGATTACAAATAGTGTTTTCTGAGCAAATTTCTATAAAGGATTTGGCCTCTGTGACAGCAAGAGGCAGCATATTCCAAAGTTTGACAGCCTGCACCATAAAAGAATTATCATATACTCATTCAATGTCATTGAATGAGTATATGATTCGTCGTGTCCTTTTAATTTTGTGCTTTTCAACCAATTTGATTCAATTGGTTTATCATCGAATATCAGCATAAGGAAGGGTACTGCAAACATTATGACACATTTTTTATCTACATTACAAAGTGTGGGTACATAATGATTATGATCCTCAAGGAGACCTCATGTGTGGGCTCGAACAAAGATAAACACGTGTCTTCCAAGAAACCCAACGTAGGCGTCGAGTTGTTTGCTTTAGGGCATCTTTGGTACTACTCGAAATACCGAAGGAAATGTCGAAATGTTATCAGATATATTTTAGTCAATAATAATAACTTACACATTAACGTCGCAGTCACAGTAGATTAATGTTTTTTTTTTATTTAAATAGCTACGATTTAATAAGTTATTTATTAATTATATTTTTTTTATTTGTTTATTTTAGACTTTCTATTGCCATCTCATAGAAGAAGTCTCGAAAGAAGCATGCTCATGTTAAGGAAAATGGACAAAATTAGACACACAACAATAAGAACTATAACAAAAGCAACTAATGCCTTGGGCTATGCACAGAAATTAAAATGGAAACGGGCAGGTCATATAATAAGGCTTACAGACCAGAGATGGACCGTAAAAATCATTCTGAAGGCATATTTATAAAAAAATAGCCGGCCCCAACTGGTATCAAATAGCCCAGGACTAAGATAGATGGGCGTCTTGAGAGGAGGCCTTTACTAAATCTGGGACTCTTACATATATAAGCCAACTAACAAACTAACAACAATAATTAATTTAAAATTACGATAACCTATCAACATATTAAGAATAAAAAGTAAAAGTAAGAATTAAAAGACTATTTTATTTTATTTATTTCATTACCATCTATATATTCAAGTAATGTTGGTACACTAAGTATTTTTTAAAGTAATGAATATAATTTAAGAGGTACATATTTATTTCATACGCCGCTAAATAACACTTTTGTAGAGAAATAGCATGGAAGTAAGTTGGAGTTGGCCACCATACATGAAATTAAAGGCATAGAAGAAGAATTCTAGTGTAGTAATATATTTTTTTATTGCTTAAGTTCATCAGTAGAGAGGTAGAGGGCCCACCTGATGGAAAGCGGTTACCATCTCCTATGGACATTTGCAACATCAAAGGTGCTACAAATGCGCTAAGGGAGACTGGAACCTGGCCACTAACACCGGAACACAACTAAAGGTTGTTATGGCGGCATACTCTAGACCGGGATGCTAGCCATCAAAACAAGTAGATACCCTGCCATCTGGCTGGATTGTTTAGTCGCTGTTATAATAGGCCGCCCGGTCACAGGAGATTGTAATCTTTGTTCGTTCCTGCACGGATAAAATTTATTAACTTTTTCTACAGTTCTGTAGGCAATGATGATCAACATTCGTCATCTCTAGGGACAAAGAAATATGGATCCCTTCATTATACGTGCATCAAAATGATTTCATATCGTATTAAATAATAACTTGATTTACAATTTGTATATATATTTAGTGATTTCACAAGCTTTTATGTGTTTTAGATTTTATATAGAAATTATTAGTTATTTGATGTTAGGCGTATCTAAGGTGAGTGACATGTGTGATTTATATAGATATAATAAAGTCTGATGGAAATAAAAGAATTGCGTTAATCACAAATATAATAAATACATGCTTGGCTGTGGTACATGTACCGTCCACACAATAACAAGCTGTTCAAAACCATTTTTCTTCCTGCACAACCACTATCATCAATTTTGATAAATGACTGATCCATCTTAGATGAAGCAATGATTGTGCATTGAATCTGATTCTTGATCTTAATAACCTCCTGCCCATTCTGTTAACAAACGCAAAAACTTTATTTTCGGTCTCCATATACTGTGTGACGAGGGGATAAGATTCAAATTTGAATGTTCAGAATGTTCTGAATATGTAAAGGGCATGAGTCATAGAACATTGACTCGGTTAACAGTGGCACACTTCAGTTTTGGCTGTTTTTGTTTGTGGGACATTTGTGGTTCGGCAACACTTCGGCAAAACAGTAAAGTGCAGAAAATAAACAATGATGAGGCGCACTAATGTCCGTGAAACATCGTAAATTAATTTTTGAATACTCGAGTTTGAACGGTTAGTAGATTTCTGTATTTTTTTTTATTGCTGGAAGACAGCAGACAGGCTGATGAAATATGAATACACTGGCCTATGGATATAGTATTATTTCTGCATTCCTGAAGGGTTTTTTTATAGAGGTTAGTTTTTAGTTTCTATGCTAGGTAAGTTTTCTGTAATGGTGTATAAAAAAGTGTTGTCTGTCTATCTATCTAAATTTCATATACGCATTTTCTGTTGTTTACTATGGTCTGAGTGTCTGGGGTCGGCCCCAAAGCTATCACTTGTATAATAATCCACATGACAAGGGTAACTTGTTTAACTTAAGGGTATAGACATTGTGTTTGTCCACCGATTTTATTTATTAAAAAAATTACGATATAAATTATAGCATATCTAGGTATACCATTTTTAACGAGAACATAGGCTATCATTCGAAATTCAACCTGTGCATAAAAAGAAGAACGAAAAAAGATTTCCATGGTATAAATATGTAATGAGAAGAGACAAGAATCATGCCACAAATAGAAACTTAGATAAACAAGAAGATAATAGTTTGAATAAAATATCTCAGATCCTAAATGACCCAAAAGACGCCACTTTTCAATAAATATTTTTAGGATATTCACAAAGATTCATAAAACATAAACCTACCAACCGAAGAAGTATAACTAAATCTTTATATAAACAAAAAAATGCATTGTGTTGAAATCATCTTTGTCATATCCTCTTTAGCGAATTGTGATTTATTTATATTAATAGGCACAAAGATACAAAAGGACCTCAAGTACAATTATTTTAACCTGACTTGTACATTTTAACCTTGAGTGATTGCTCACAATTTATAAAAGTCTCTACATCTCACTATTTTATAATGTGTCATACTCATACAATAATTTCAACGATGACACTGTTGGAATCAACCTCTTTAGTAATTTACTTTTTTTATGTTTTGACATCTGTCAACATTCTTTTGTTTTTTCTTCTTACTTTTTGTGTACAACCTTGCTTTGTACAGTATCGTGGTGCAATAAATAATTTTATAATAAAATAATTATCGTGTTACTTCACGTCCAGTTAAACTATACATAGTCTACGTGCTCTTCACAGACACTGATGGATGATGAGGAGGGATGAAAGTTACGTCACAAAAATAATATTAAACTGGAAAATTGACGGGTACCAATTCTACACCCAAAAAGAGATGGATGGATGACATGATGATAGAGGACTTATGTCAGAATAGAAGAGTGTGAGGAGTGGAGGAGAAAAGATATACTGGGACTTCCCCAAATAATTGGGAGAAAGTAAAAGAGAAGAGAGGCTGATCGAAGCACGTGGTAACATCTCTGGTGCTACAGTGTATTTACACCGTGCCTCAGAAAACCCATAGTAATTTATCAATTCCAAAACCATTTCAATGTTTATAAAATAAATTAGTTTTTATCTAATTCAATAAAAATTTAAAATCATTCATCACACCATGGCGGTCATGACCAAGTAGCATATTAATTCATCATCCTGATCAAATATCAGAAATTTTAGAGAGCAAATAGAAATAAATGAAGCGTTCATTGTCATGATCATCATAAACGGAGAGCCATTGTCTCTGCTTACATCTATGGAAAAGAGGTGATAATATTTTAATGGAGTTGTCTGGAAGAGATAGCTTTTTAGAGTTTTTAGGAATAAGACCGCCCTGTGTACTTAATTAAATATAGTTTTAGTCTGACAGTTAATTTTTCTATTGGCGTATAATAAAATGAAAGTGTTATCTATCTATCTAATATGTATGTATTAGAGTAATAATAAGATATAGTTTCCTACAAAATTACTGTCAGAGTTGAAGCACAAGAGCAATCGATCTGTGCGCCATTAAATTATTTTCATTCACAAGCCCACAAAAGCACAAATAATGTTGCAAGTAAATAAAATCTTCCTAAATAGTAGGGAATTGGAACTATTGGAGTTGGACGACTTTATGTTGTGGAACGAAGGGAACGACGCGTCGACAAGGGAACCGAGACTTTATTTTATTGGCACCTACTCGGGTTTTAAGCGTATTAATTCTATGTATATAGAAATTCAAATTTGATTGAATAACAGCTGATCCAGAGTTGATTGAACTAATATTAGATGTTTTTGTATTAAATCAATTACTATAGAGTTTCGAAGACACTGTATATACGACGAAAACTATTTACAGTAAAGTATATCGTTATAATAATAATAGATTATACATTTTTTCCTTAGAAGATCATTTTTGTATATTACAACCAGGATTTTTGCAATGAATTACAATTACACTGTTTATAGATGTTTCAATATCTTACGACAATTTCAGCCACATCCTGAGTTAGATATTAATATTAATTATCTAAAACCACAATTTAACTCGCACAATTTAACACAATTTAATTTAAACGCGGTCGAGATGCGAGCACTGCGCAAAATCTGCGGAGTGACGCTCGCGGACCGCGTTCGTAATACCGAAGTAAGAAAGAGAGTTGGTCTGAAAGAGAGTGTCGGGGTGAAGGTAAGGAAAGGAATGCTCCGGTGGTTCGGGTATGTGGAAAGAATGTATGATGAAAGAATGACTAAACAGATATACAATGCAAAAGTGGATGGATGCAGAAGTCGCGGAAGGCCACGACACACCTTCCGTGATCAAATTGATCATGTCTTAGCAGAAGGTGATGTTAGGAGCCTTAAGAACAGACGAGCGTGCATGACAAGAGCTATGAATGTCAAAGAAGCAAGTGAGGTGTGTAAGAATGGGCCTGTGTGGCGCTCTGTTGTTCGTGCCTACCCCGCAAGGGACCTGGCGTGAAGTTATGTATGTATGTATGTACAATTTAACTAAATATTATCCAAAAATTTGTCTTGTACTAGTGGTCGCCCGTGATCGAAATTCGAACATAATAATTAATGTCACAGACTATAATCACAGATTTCGCCAAGGCGTTTATTTGACTTGAACAATAAACAAAAGAGTATATATGCGTGTGTGTATCAAATACGTAGTAGTGTGTATTTTTTTTGTATTGATTCAATGTATTTTTATGCATTATTTTAAAACAATATTAGCATTCATCGCTTATTATCTATAGAAACTATGAGTGTGCGGTTCATACTCTTCTTTCCGCGCAATTTTCGTAAAAAGGGGAACAAAGTTTTTGCTTCACGTATTAATATGTCAATGGAAAAAAACAAGATATATTGTACATGTCTTATCGTTATCATTCATTGTAGATTACGTAATAAATTTGCACTGTAGAAAGGTCTGCAGATCAATTTTAGTTCTTACAAGGTCTTCAACAGTATTAAAATATCTTTTATAGCTTGACTTTGCAAGGCTTCGTGTTGGGTAACTTGAAATGTAATTTTTTATGCTTAATAACGAGGTAACACACACTGCATAGAATATAGCTGCTCTACTAATTGCATTTACAGTAAACGACATTTATGGGTTTTTCTTTTTTTTTAGAAATGGTGTCCCAAGGCGTAATCTATACATAAAGCTTGATTTTTTTGTATTTAGATACAATAAAAAGTTACAATCATGGACGGACATGTAATTTGGATGTCTTACGTTTCTCTCGAAACCGCCATTTGCAAGTACTCCGTTTGATAGGACCCCTCCTGTAATGTGTTTATAAGATATCTCCCCAGATATCTTATAAACACATTTTCGTAAAATAGTCCTTAAGGGCAAGAACACAATACCTAAGTGAATCAAAAAGTTAGTGGAATCAATTTTTAAAAATCTATAAATTGAAACAAAATATTTAATATTTTCTACATAATCTTCCTCCAATTCAATGCATTTAGAATAACGGGTTTCTGGCTTCCTTATTCCTTGCGAAAAAATGTTTTTTTTGAGTCGTGAAAAATTCTTATACGGTAGCCATAACCGCGTCAATATCGTGATTTGGTTCCACGAATTTCCTCTTTTAACTTTTGGGAATAAATGAAAGGCACTTGGAGTTAAGTGTGAAGAATATGGCGGGTGGTCAAGGAGATTGAAGCGCAACTTCCGATCGATGAACGGGAGCGGTCATGATGAAACAACACGCCCAACGACAGTTTTCGACGATGTTTTTCTTAGGACCAAATTTACGAATTTTGTATATAAACATTGTTTGTTTAAAACATTAAGATGAAACAAACAGGCTAGCTGTACCGCCCACATATTGATAAGCTCATTTTCTTATGAGAAAATAAAGTTAAATTGAATAAATCTCAACAGAAGTTAGTAAAACCTTATTATACAAGACAGATATTAACAATGACACCTTTGTTTGCACTAAAATAGCTTTTCATTTAAGTCAAACGTCTTATTAAAAACCAGAAGGTACCGGCTACTATTTTACGGCGGACAAAGCAAAATAACTCTTGTACGTGACTGCAAAATTACTTGTTCACAAAGGTTTTTTGTTCCAACTTTTATTCCCAGGCATAATTGTATATTTCCATGACTCTACAGAAGTACAACAAGTTTTTACACCGTATTCCAAAAAGGAGTGTTATGTTCTCATTGCTTAATCAGTGTGTTTTTATTTTATTACAACTTCCAAAAACGTTATTCTTTCTAGGGTTAAAACCTTAAATTAATAGAAGGTAGGTAATTCTGACAAAAGTCAAACAAACAGACGTACATTTATGAAGAGATTATAATATAACAGTAGAAGTGAAAGATGTGTCAAGATACTGGCACCTGGAAATCCATTACAGCTGCCTACCCCCATGGGAAACAGACGTGATATTTTTCTCCATGGGAAATAGACATGTGTTTGATAAGGTGATTTTTTTAAATTTCATAGTCTGTATTATTATAATTGATACTGTTAAGGGGTCATTTTATTTAAAAACTAAATTAAACTATATAATAAATTAAACTAAAATTAAACTAGAAAAATACAATTAAATACTAAAACAAACACAACTATACTACAGTAAGAAAAATAAACCTAAAATTAAAAACAAGAACTAAATAAAAAAGGAGGTGATTTTAATCATTGCCATTTGTGAAATAATGTGTATTTTACTTGAAATATCCATCTATTTTCAAGTGTATACGTGTCTGCGAAAAGTAGACTGCCTGGGAAATAAGGTACTAAAACACATCCAATCGTACCATATAGCCTAGTATAAAGGTAAGTACTCCAGGTGGGTCGAAAGCAATTACGCAAAGTCCTAAAATCCGAAGGTAATATGTTCCCGATAGTCCGGGCTTAGTGTTGTAATCCTTGGAAATTGGAAAATGTAGTGAAATTCGGTTGCCTTGTAAAATAGCATCGTGTCTTCATTGGCAACTACCTGTATATTGTAGGTATCACTATTAATTTAATATGTAGGTAAGTACGTGTTTTTCTGTCATACATGATAAATACTCTTTTGGCCAGTTCCTATATATACTATTCATTCACTCGCCTTATCATTGATTAAATTTTGACGTTACTTGTATAGTGTAATACTTCCAACAACTCAGAAGGTTTATGGTAATAAAAGAACAGCAACTGCTCACATAGTTATAATCAGAGCACCTTACGGTTTTGAAATATATTAAAAACTAACTGTTCACACTCTATAAGCATTTTTAGAACACCTCGCCATACCTCTAACAATTTTATAATACATGAAACTTAGTAATTGGCACAACCGATAGCGGATTGAAGTCATTGATAAACTATTTTAATTAAAGTGTTATGAATCAAAAGAATTTAACACATTACTGTTTGGAAATTCCAGATAATATTTTATACAAGATATCATATTAAACATTATACTTAAAGTTTTACATGTACTAAAACAAACCAAAAACAGTACAAATCTATCGCGTCTGCCAACATAAAAATGAAGTAGACTGAAGACTACCGTCTATATATAATTGAGAGACCTTGAATTATAACCTACACAATTGCCACAGTATATTATTGTTATATATTTATTATTCAATTAAGGAAATAAGAAGGAACATAACGAAATTAATTATCAACTTAAAACTGAAACATGACAAGAACAATTATGTTAGAACAACTATGCTTCTAAACAACTATAACAATAGAGCTTATGTAAATTTTTCACCGAAAGAAAGAAAAATTAAGAGTCGGTAAGATATGGAAACGAACCGTTAATCAGTGATTCCCAACCTTTACTTACTCCACTAACCACTACTTACTCCATAATAATTATTTTTATATGAACGGGCTTGGTACGCGTGAAGTAACTCACAGAGGATCTTTATATTATCCGGAATAAAACGTTTTTGTAGTATAGGGGAGGGTAGGAGCGTATATTATTAGGAATATAAAGTGAAGAGCACAATGCAGGCGGGTTATCAGTCGATACAGCACCACCAAGGGCAAAAAGAAGTAAATAATAGTTCGCTAGTTCCGCGACCTAAGGATAGAGTTGCAAATTGTAATGATGATATTCTAAGAATGACGTTTATTACAGACTTCATCGGTTCTAAATACTTGTTGTTAAAATATTCAGAAATATTTATATTGTTTCGTTCCTCGAAGAAAAAAATAATTTATGACAAAATTTAATTCATGTGTAGTTCTTGTCTTACTTTTGCCTCTGGATTTGCTAACGCCTCTATGAGAAACTTAACGCCACGTTGGCCCAACAAACTGGCCCGGCATGCACAGCGGGGATTACAAAAACCGTGCAATCGTCTCCGTAAAGATCAATATTCAAAGGGTAAAACAAAATGAGGGAATATTCTCTCTCTTTTCACGGTGCATTCATTATACGCGCACGATTTAATAAAGGTTACTTTAAACCGGCACGTAATGCCGAAGGCGTGACAAAGGATCGGTCAATCACGTGCACTGAGCACAAGAAGTAATGACCCTCACACGATTGGAGTCACTTACTACGGAGTGTTTCAAATCGAAGACGTCAAACGGCGCAAATATGGAGAGTTAGGGAAAGGTTATTTATTTGTATCATTTGCAATTAAAATATTGGGCCCACGAGGCCCATGGGTAAAAAGTTATTTTACAGACATTTGCATGAAACTCTTTGACACTACCCATGATCAGTAGTCTGGACGGTGTATAACAATGCTATTTCGCGCAGCGAATTAGCTTTGCCACACAGAGTGGCAAATGGCAATGCAGCCGGCTGGTTGTAAGCGGAAAGTGAACCGAGGAGGCTTCCTGGGTACGCTTTCCGCGACCAATGAGATGGTACATAATCTACAAGTTTAGATTTATTTATATAGGTTATGTTTATATTTAGGTATATTATATTTGTGTCAATCTATAATATAATAAATATGTAAAGAATTTCAATAATACAATGTATTTAAAAAAGGGAATAAAATCAGGGATCTGGTCCGTCTTTTAGAGAATAATGTAGAAACTATTGAACGTATTTAAAGAAATTTGAAAGAGAGGTAGTTTATAACCAGGGTCAATATATAGGATCCTTGTATCCCAAAAACTGACGTCGTTTCCGTGGGATAGACTTACGAGTGTGTAGCAAAAGGTGGCGTTGTGATCGCATTTTTAATTCGATCAAAGCAAAGTAATCCTAATAAAACTTGTTCAAACGACCCAGAAATGTAAAAACATTCTACAAATCGTCGAATCTCTTTCATATTTTCCTATTAAAAAACGACGGAAATAGGGGAATCGGTTCAGTTTTCACCATGCGTCATGTAAGCGCGCGACACACTGCGTACTAAAAATATCTAAATCCGTAACACACTTGTCACCGGCGACACTTCTTGTGAAGAATAGACTTATTTAGTATAAGAATGGCTCACGGAATATTTATTAGTATCATTAAAAAGTGTTTTTCAAACTATCCATCTTTTCACGTGTCACAAATTAAGAAGGATATGAAATTACTATTATTAAGCTTTTGTTGAGACAATTGGTCCATGGAATCCTGAAGCCATGAGCCAACAAAAAGCTATCAAAATGACTCGTCAACATTTCGGGTGATCAGAGGGCTGGTGTCTACATAGGACAAGGTACCGGTATGGCAATCCAGCGAGGTAACGTAGTCAGCCTTCTGGGCAACTTACCCATAGAACAGTGTGAGCCCAGCCTTAGCACTCTACTTATATTATATATATTATTATAGTTGTATTTGTATCAGTTTATAACTAAGGCCTAGTTTAATAAATATTAAGTTAAACTTACGTATTTTAAGAAAGATTAGTGATCAGTCTAATTGTGTTGGATTTACACAATCCAACACTGATGACTAGTGTTGGATTTACACTAGGGTCACCAGGGGCTAGAGCCCAGGGCGGCAAAATTTGGAGTGTCAGCAAAAACTTTCAACTTTCAACTCTCAACTACTTTTACTATAAAAATCATTGATTATCAAAAATTGGGTAGTTATTGGTTTCATGCCAACTCTTAAAAATCCAGTTCTCATTGGATATTTAGTTTTGAAGTCTAATTACAGTGCATAGATAATAGGGCGGTATATTTCAGGGTGCCACGGGGTGGCACCTAAGGTAAATCAGCTCTCATAGTCATGCACTTATAGAAAAAAAGAACTAATATAGATAAATATGAAGTAGAAAATATACACACGTATTTCTGAGGAGTTTTAGCGGCTTTTAATCCTTAAAATAACTATACAGAAACACATTGCGAAGCTGTATCCATAGAATAGGAAAAAGACTTATTAAATTATATGTATGACATTCCGAGATGTTTAGTTTGAATAAAAACATTACAATATCACTACTCCCATATTTAAAGCCAATCGTCAAGTCTTTAGCTATTTTAGGTGCAGTAGTTGGGTGTCGAGTTAAAACTTTTCCCCGGCTTCAACTCAGAGAGCAACGGTCCTCTGGTCACGTGATCTTGGAGCCGCTGGGGGCTTCCTAGTACCGATGCCTATACATCCACTCGGTCGATTTTTAGTGTCTTCACCGGCTTCCCTTATCAAAACCTGCAATTTGGCTGACGCCACGGGCTGAGGCTTTAGCTTGAAGATTATTCTAGATACTTGACTGGCTATCCAAAATTGTGCAGAGCAATATTTTAAAAGGAGACAATTATCAAAATATCTGTTTGAAGCTGCCAAACGTCGTAATTGAGTATAACAAGCCACTTATCATCATTGTCAAAATTTACGTGGGCTACCCGCATGCGGTGCCTTTTGTATTCACAAAATCAACCAATTGATGTCATACGAAATTGAATTAGCAGTTGTATTGTCTGTCTGCTGCATAATTGTTTGGGTAACAACCGTTTATCCTTGTATGTACAGTTAAAATGATATTGTACGAATGTTTAACTAACTTCTGATACTATTTATAGAAGTGAAACTTTTATATAGACGCGAGTATTAGGATTTTTTCTGTCACGAAAAAGCGTTACAGCCGCGTGGAGGCCGGCATAGTTTTAGAGTAGACGTGGTGAGAGGCGGTATAATTTTAAAGTAGACTATGGTTTTTTTGGTCCCGGATAGAATTCAGTTTTATTGTTTAATAAAATAAAATTTAAATAAAAAAATTATTCATTAAAATGTACCTAACCTAACCAAATCATAATTTGCAGTAAACCTGCGCAACACAATTTTATGTAGAAGTTTTACGGGCAGATTGTTAATGTACTACTGTAAAAGTTCAATTTGTTTGTTGCGATTCGTTTTTCCACTTGTCCGTTGCGATTCGTTTTTCCACTTGTCCGTTGCGATTCGTTTTTCCACTTGTCCGTTGCGATTCATTTTTCCACTTGTTCGTTGAAATTTCACTTCTGTTCATTTACACCTTTTTGTAGCTAAAGTGTAGCAGACAGCTGACGGACCATCTAATGAAAAGTGGTTACCGTCGCCTATGGACATTTCCAGATATGTTATTAACATATTAAATTATATGACACATTTTTTGAAAAACCGCGTATAGTAACGCTATGGGAAAATCGCAGCCAGGAACGCATTCCAAATTCTTATGTTACACAGGAGAAACGTTCTTGAGAACCGTTGCGTACATTTAGTACATATGTGAGGACATTTTCATTATGAATATAGGATAGGAATAGTTTGAATAAAATTTACAGTCTAGTTACAATCAAAATAATCATTTAAATTACTTCACTTTTCGATACATCTGTTACTAGCCTCACTAGCTCATGGCAGAACATTCTCACAGCTCGACTAATTCAGATAACATGTAATCGGAGTAATGGACCAATCCAAACCCTTTGAACAGAACCACTGTTTCAAGTTCCTGTACACTTTAGTATTAGCTTTTACAAACATACTTGAGCTTCCCAAGTTTACAAAATAGATTACGTATGTTCACTTCAACCATTTTGGAGGAAGAAATTATTTGTTCGTGGTAACGGTGATTTAACTCACCATTACATTTATCTACGCTGTTTATAAATAGTCTTATATTACATCTAAGAAATACCTCATAACATTAATCCTCTATTTTAGACCACTCAGGTATCATTAATTCTATTAAAGGCTTAAATATGTTAATGCTCAAACGCTAATATTTACATCGATCAAATAAGGCTAGTAATTACAAGTTAGTAAATATGACATCATTCTCTCTCAGACATATAAACAAGCATCTTTTAAAACTACAAAACAAATAGCTCTTAGTCTCTTTATCTGAGTAACCTTTGCACCATCATTAGATGAGTTGGATTGTAGCTTACATAGTATATTTTAAATGACAAATTGTCTCTGTCATATAATATTGTTACGAGTGCGGGACTCGAATCAAAATGCCGTTGGAATTACTGTATAATTTATTAGAACTATACAAACACGTATAACATAGTTAGAAGTATAACTGGACACAACCAGTACAAACTGCACGATTCAATAACACGCGCAAAGTCACTATGTAGCTTATCGAATGTACACGTCTTCATCGTATCGTAATCGTCGCTTGACTGCCTCACCCTTCCGTTCGGGTATTGTTTTATACTAAACTATTCGATACAACAATCGACCGCGTGAACTGAATTTTCCAAGAAAACGTAATCTGTACGAGTACAATAACAATAGGATGTTTTTCCCCCCCTTAATTACAAATTTCAAGCACAAAGTAAACAAAAGAAGTCCAAATGCGGGGAAAGGTTATAAACTACAGGTGTGCAATCACTTTGTCGGCGTGTAACAATCAGTTTTGTTTTATAGACCATACCTTAATTTTTTAGTTACTATTTAATTTCTCTATGTATGATAGTGTTCCGGAGTCTATACGTCGCGTCGTACGTCGGCTCCGCAGTTAGTCATTCTCTAACGTAAAAGTTTTTGACTTCAATAAATCTGTCTAATACATAGATTCCACGGGAAGCTGACGCGCGTTTAGACGTTTCCAGAGTGATCATCGGTATCACGCCAAAATCTGACACCGAAAGCTACATCAAATCAAACTTTGATTTTGACAGAGCACAACCTAAGGAACTTTGACACTATCATTTCAAGACATATTTTGACTCTTAAGGTCTCTAGCCCTATATCCCCATATATCATGAATTATATAAGTACAAGTGACATAATTATATATGTAGACAGAAATATAGTCATTGTATAAGGGTTCTGTTTCGGAATCCGTAAAATGAAGTGAATACTTATAACGCGAATATAGTTATTAATGAGATTCCTATGAATAGATGCTGATTTGTAGGGCGGGTGACCTGCGCGAGCGCACACGATCTAAATCTGACACGAGACGCGACGTCCGTTTGTAGGTGACATCTCATAGATATACATACACACTCAATCTACACTTATATTCTATTTAGATAGATCTTTAGATAATTTATTCATCGCGATCTTAATCTGATAATGATTAAGATCGCGATGAATAAATTATTGAGATACCTATACATATTTTGTAAAATAGTGGACTCGTTGTCCAACTTTCTTCAACTATTCATATTATAGACTCGCTTGTATTTGAGGCAACGCATAAACGTTGCCATCCAACATGGTAACGCAGAGAGCGTTTTGGGAATGTTGTGTTTAATAACTTTAGCAGACTTGCAGACGGCCCACACAATGAAAACGGTTGCTGTCTGCCGCCTATGGACATTTACAACACCAAAGGTATACTACCAATGTGCTGCTGGCGTCTAAAGCGAGACTGGAAGTTCCCAACATACAGTGGTTTGTTCATCAATCCATATACCTATTTTTTGTATTACATCATTAGTTAATCCCCGGTTGCATTTCAAGTGTTCGCTTCAGAGCACAGGTACCTCTCCTACATGCTTATTTTCATTTCACTCGGTATTTATGACCATTCCTTGTGAGATTATTGGCATTTACGTCATGCTTTGAATAAACCAACATTTCTTGGACCTACTCCTAAAATTTGGCCATACCTGCGTGACCAACTCTCTAGTAGAAGCATATTTTTTAATTCAATAAGTTGTATAATTAGGTATGTTATGTATTATATTAGTTGATTTAAATTTAATTTATTTTTATCAGATTCATTTATTTAAAGGAACACATTATATTTTTACTAGAATTAATTTATAAATGTCGGGAAGTTTGGATGATAATGCTAGTGAACGAGATTTCTTAGTAAAAAAAAATCAAGAGAATATATTTTTTCTTGTCACATCATACGAATACATAAGAGTACACAGATAGAAATTCATTTTAATAAAAAAGTTTAAGAGTCGGGACTTTAGTTCGCTTTATTGACAGATTTATTGTCACGCTTTCCTCGACACGACAAGCCGGCTGTTACTTTAATAAATTAATAACTACTGCTTTAGGGGAAAGAAAATTCGAGTTTCATTGAAAAGTTGTTTCAATTTTGTGGAGAAGCTATAATGATTCATAGTTTACAAATTAGTCTTTATACTTTGATATTAATTTAATTGCGTATGTAAGTATTTTTCATCCTTTTTCGTACAGCAAGAATAAGTTGAAGTACTTGTCTTCAATTTGTTTGGCTGTCTAAAAGTTTATAGAAGAGACGTTGGCGCTCTAAGCGTTTTCTACCGTCTGTATAATGGGGAATGCTCTGATGAGCGAGCTATTTGATTTGATGCCTACGTCGCCCTTTTACCATCGCACCACTCGCCGGCGATTAGAAGTTCATCCACACTTCCTATCTTCCTAGTCCTCCACGGTACGTGGCAGACGCTCCTATATGCCACCTGTGTCCAAATTATGGAATGAACTCCCGCAGTTTTCTCAGAGCGCTACAATAGGGGACTCTTCAAAAAGGGCGTGAACGGATACCTAGTCTCAACGAGGCAGGCAACGCATCGGCTCCCCTTGAGTTGCAGATGTCCATGGGCGACGGTAGCCACCTACCACCAGGTGTTCCGTTTGCCAGTTTGCCTACTAGCAAACATAAAAAAGTCTAAAAGTTTATCTCGAATAGAGGTTATGCATCACAAGAGCTCACTGGATTTAAAAATGTATTGATTAAAACAAGAATTCCATGTGAAATTTACAAAAACAAAATATATCTATCTAACAGGGTTCATAAGAGACGACGCCAAGGAAGGAGTTTGCAGAATTAATTATTGCCTTTCTTGGAACTATTTTTTATAATAAAGACAATATTAAGTGACATTCGTTTTTACAAATTATAAGAGAAATATATAAGTAGATATCCAATTATTGTTCAAGGTACAAAGAACAATAATAAAAAATGACATCACAGTTTTGCTTTCATAAGCACAAGTCGCGGCGCGTTCATTCAACAAATTGACGCGCGTTGTAAACACGCCTCCAATGTTTATTGCCTACTTTATGCAAAGTGATAACTGACTGTGATACATGACATTATGGCTAATAATTTTCAATTTAGTTAATTGGATTTAGAATTATCGATATCGATTATTAATATTGCGTTAAATGTGTTATGTAGTTGAATTTTTGTTGCAAATAAATGCAATAACATAAGACATTCTGTTTAAGGGATTTATCGGCATATGATGTTACTATAATCGGTTTATCATTGAAAGATTACATACGTGCATTGTATAAGATGGATATGACCTCTTTAATATAAATAGGTCACCGCTAAAATAAAATAACTACAACAAAATAAGGCTCAGTTTCCGATCTATGTGAATTAAATTGCTAGCATATTTTTTTTTTCTTAAGTTCACTTTCAACATCGCTATTTTTATTTTCGCATTAGACTTTTTGACATATTTACTTACTCTGTTAATACAGACTCTGTTTTTAGCAAAACTTTGAAATCATTGCCGTGTCTGGATAGTAAGGGAAGCAGAAATTATTTTGTATTTTTATTACAGCAAAAAAAGAATTTTAGTATTAGATCGAGATAAACAATTGCCTCGTTAACGCGTCATTAGCAAAATCCGGTAGCGAATATTTTTGCATCCGACTTTGTTTCAGTTGGGGTCAATGTATTGCGATCTTAATTTATAAATAAACTATTCCGATGTACTCATATTGTTCTTTTCTATGTCATTAAGATTTATATAGCATAGTTCCACGTTAAAAGAACTTATTTAAAAACAGTTTATAACTTTCAAACTTCAATCACCTAGCTTACATCATATCGCAACTGCAGCAATTATCTACGCACAAGACAAAAGCGTGCCGGGAAGAAATCAATTAAGTACCAAAACGCAAAATTAATTTACACTCAATCAAAAAACACCGAACGCATATTGCACAATAATATTTAGCACTCAACACTCTCACTGTTTTCACTTTCGAATTTGTGTTCGAAATTTGAAATACTCATGAAATTATCGACTAAAGCTTGGTACAGCACTACTTTTATTTTTTTAATAAAGGCCAAAGGGCTTGCGAAGATTTAACAGTACGATGAAGTGTTTTAATTTCGGTTTTCTGAGTTCGTTTTTTTTTGGCGGTGCGAAGCGACCGCGTCGCGCCGCTACCGTAGACTGGGCGCTTCGGCGGACGCCCGCCAAAGATTCCACGCCTGAAAATATATTTTGTAGATATGAGTATTTAGTATTTACACACCGGCTGTCAGTGGCTATTTCATTTTTATGAAATCGTAAAGTACAATTAAAAAGAACGAAGCAACGTCTAAATGTAGGTGAGATATGATACAAGTCTCCTATTTCATGCAATGATTATGATATTTGTAGATTTATTAGTTTGACCTATATTTTTTATTTAATCAAAGCATATGTTAAAATGGAAAATAGATTTAATAAATCCTATTCCTCGACACGTTTTTAAATCACAGTATGTTTTTGCTACTTCGTCGCAATGCTTTTAGTTTTATGGGAAGAAATCGATCTTGTTTCAATGATCTGCCTTTAGGATGACATTGGATCTTAGCGATATGTGTGATCGTATGTATAATTAGACGTAACTCAGATTGAGAGTTGAAGCATGTGTACGTTTATTTTCATCCTATTGTCATTTTAGAATAATTAAAATCGTTCTGTTCTTGACCTTAGAAATCTTCCATTATAAAATTACACTTTTGTTAATAAGGTTCATTGACCTAACAAGAAATTCACAATGCCTGCAATCTAAAAGTGAACACTATTCGTTTCACAAATTGTTTCAGCGTTTAGTTAGTGATCTAATTCTTTTAGGTGCCACCCATAAATTACGTCATACGTTAAGAGTGGGGGGGGGATCCGACAAGGTCATGACGTCACATTTCAAAATCTAATATTTAAGTTTCAAAACACAAAATTGAACTATTAACAAAGACTTCAATATATTTCCAACTCGATCTGCATGAGAATTGTGTTATAATGACTAAAAAATAATTTAAATGGAAATAAAAGTAAATACGGAACTGCCGTTTTAATAATTTCTTGATGCAAAATTGCAAAATATGTGATGTCACACTAGAGGGAGGAGTCTCACAAACGTGACCAGCTGTGACAACAACGTGAAAGGGGGTCGAAGAGGTGAGGGGTTCAGAAAATCATGGAATTCGTGTGACGTAATTTATGGTTGGCCCAAGAGGAACAAACTCTTTCGTCTTAATTAAGCTATAACAGAAAACCGTTCAATATGTATTTTTTGAAGTAGCAACTTAAATGTGTAGACTGCAAGCGCAGTCCGCAAACTGCAGTTTATTAACCAAGTAATACAGACCTCGCAAATTACAATTATGAATTCTGTGCTGAAAGCATTAAAGGCTATATTGATTTCAACTTAAAGTGGTAAAGGTCAACGTGGGTGGCATATAAGCGACTTCGGGTATGTCTGACATAGGTTTGCTGCAAGATCGACCTATAAATGGTGGAGAACTTGAAATTAAAATCACTGCCAAAAATATAATAGCCAAGCGCATGTCATTTCATGCACAGTGAGTAGCTCTGTAGAGTGGCAACATTTTACAGTTTTTGGTTATTTGCAGGAAGGGAGAAATACCTGCGGCCAGGCGGCCTGTCGTAAGAGGCGATAAAACAACCCGTAGCCAGATGGTATGGCATGTGGCAGCCTGGATGACTACCACGCCTTGTCTAGAGTATGTCTCTGTAACAACTTGAGCTGTGTTTCGTCGTTAGTGGCCAGATTCCTGGCCCAAATAAGAGTTCGGCAGCACATTGGTAGCACCTTTATTGTTGCAAATATTCATAAGTGTTAGGAGTCGTCAGCCTGTCTGCTGTACTCCAGCAATAAAAAATAGTAAACAGTTAACAAGAATTAATTTCAGAATTCCATTAAGTTAAATTGCCTAGGAAAAATATATTCTTAGGTCAATAAGTGTTGGAAATATTCATTTTTATATAGCTATTTGGTGAGTAATAAAGTGTTATCCGTCAGTTTTAAAATTGTAATAAAATAAACAAATAGGAAACAATCGACATAGTTCTTAATTCATGAAAAATATATATTTATGGTTTATTCATGTCTAAAATCTCTATGCCATAGCCATAGAGTATATGGATCTCTCTCTTTTCTTTCACCATATCCCAATTAATGGGAGTCGGCACAATATGTCTTTTCCTTCCACACTCTTCTATTCTGACATACATCTTCTGTCACACCACAAATCATCATATCTACCTTTACTACCTTTACATCTGTAGCCATCCACCTTGTAGTTTAACATTTTTTTTGTCACGTGACTTTCATCCCTCCATCCATAGAGTCTATGGATAGACAAAAGTAAACATAGCATTGTTTTTGCTCCATCCGGACCCTCTTTGTAAGTCAATCATGGCCACTGTACTAGCACATGGCACAGGAAATGCTGCGGTTACATTTAATATCCTGGCTTAGAGTGATTTACACTACGATCGATTACTTATTAAATAGTGTGGGGACAAAGCATCGATACTTGAAATCAATTGGCCAGTTTGCGAGTCGTAATCGTAATAATCGGATTCGTATCCAAGAGATGCATCATATACTAGTATATAGTAATATTATGATACCCATACTACAAAATCTCTTATCTTGGAAATATTCCATGTATATTTTTTTAATGAATTGTTATCTGTATATAGTCGCGGAAGGCCACGACACACCTTCCATGATCAAATTGATCATGTGTTAGCAGAAGGTGATGTTAGGAACCTTAAGAACAGACGAGCGTGCATGACAAGAGCTATGAATGTCAAAGAAGCAAGTGAGGTGTGTAAGAATGGGCCTGTGTGGCGCTCTGTTGTCCGTGCCTACCCCGCAAGGGACCTGGCGTGAAGTTATGTATGTATGTGTATGTGTATCTGTATATATAAAAATTGGTTGTCACAGTGTTTGAGCGCGATGAACTCCGAAATTACTCTACCGATTTTGTTTTTTTCCATTTTGCTGGTTTTGTTCCAACTTAGGACATAGGATAGGTTTTATTTTAAATTATAGTAAAACGTTAAAAGTAAATTAAATGGGTTTTTTAACCAAAAGGTCGGTAAGCATGAGTCTTACATAGATGGCGCACCCCTTTCAGCCATAATTGACACCGGTAGGCAGCGAATATAGAGAATAGAATAGAATCTTGCTTACCTTGGAAATATTTATGTGTCTTTTATCAATTATTATTACTATAAAGTTTATAATGTATTATTTCTTTAATATTAAAACTAACGAAACAAAAACAATACAACGATCATTGGGCTAACCTAATATGTTTCATTATATTTTATTTGTTGTTTGTATTGTTTCATTATATCTCTATGACAACCATACTTAACCCAAAAGATTACCTAATTTACTTTATAATGCTTACGATACGCATATAATACGCTATTAAAGTAGGATAAAAAATTTACTAAGTTTCCTTTAATACATAACAAACTTAACGTTATCCAGAACTACTAACCCACTTTTCCTGAAAACTAATTCGAAAACTTACCTCCTTTAACTTAAGCTAGAAACTGTGCCAGTTCGCAAAGCCAGCGGAATTTAAATCCGACTAAAATATGAGGCAGTCGCCATAACCTGGAATAGACTATTTCGAGGCTATTCGATTATTCAGTACAAGGCTTTTCCATTTAATAGGATACCAATGTGTGGAGGTAAAATGACTGAAATTGTGTATATTTCGTACATTACACTTAATAATAGAGCGGTTACTGCGACGGTAATCACCTTCCATCAGGTGAACTCTTAACCTGTCAGCTGTACTCCAGGAATATTTTTTAAAGACCACTAAAAACAAAGTGTTGAACGTAAGTTGTCGTACGTGGGTAAGGTGCGTAAAAGTCTGGCTGCGTTACCACACTTGATTACCGTATTAATCCCTTATCCGAAGTGAGCACCAGCCCTCTGACTACTTTAATTTAAGAGGATCAGCCTTAAGATATATCCCAGGGTTTCAACAAGTCATTATTACTAATAAATGTTGTAAATACAACCCGCAGTGAGAGTTCTATTTTTGTAACATTTGCTGTTGAAACGCTTGGAGCGTGGGATCTTAAGATCCTGAGCTTCTACAAAGATCTATTAAAACGACTCATTGACCGGCTGGTTCCTACCTAGGACGACGGATCAGTATGGCGATCCAACGAGGTACCGCGGCCAGCCATTCTTGTCACTGTTTTACACTATGTAAAGATGTAAATGTTAATTCTGATGTTTCCCAAACATAACACAAACATATGAAAACATGTTGTAATACTACAGAATGAACTCGAGTATCGACACACAAAGGCGCGGCCCACTATACGGTGATGTCGGGCACAATGCCTGTATTTGTCGAGCGGTGCCTGCGCACGTGCGCCTAACCGTTTTGCTGTTAATCACTGTGCAAAAACATACTAAGTGAGTATAGAATGTCATTGGGGAAAACTATAAGAAATAAAATACTTATTTTTATTAGTAAAACTTCCTGAACGTTAATTTATTACACATTTTTCTTTATTTAGCATCGGGGGGCTAACAGCTATAGTCTTAAAATTTAAGGTACAAAGATAGGTAGAGGTAATGTTAGCAACACTAGGTATTGGTGTTGCTATTGTTTATAGGCGACGGTAAATACTATCCATCACAGGTGAAACGTCAGCCTGTTTATGTACTTCAATTATTAAAAAAAATATCCTAAAACCTAAAATCTGAGGTGATAATTGGTAAAATAGAAATATCGCGCCATGCTGTACAACTTTTCTATTTAGCCACATTAACATGTCAAACAACGGTCTACTCAGGCTTATTTCCTCGAATACAGGTGTAACAGTAATGATTATGCACTATGCAGAAAAGTAGCGTTAAGATTAACATGTTATAGTTGTTCCACAAGTTGGCTTTACAGCAATTTCCGCAACGAAAGCAGGAATTAAAGTTATGATGCGACATGACAGCAAAGGCCTAATGAGTGTTTACAAGAACATTGTAATAAAGCATAATTGAAAGGTTGGCTGGCCCAGGGTCCAAGCTACCGGTGGTTAAGGCTCCAGAGACAGGGACCTCCTCATGATACGGTCCGTGTCCAACTGGGCTGCCTTCTGCATCCGACTCTTCACCCAGATACCAGATTAGAAATGCTAAAATAAATAGCTTTACAGTAAGAACACATATCTAGTAAAAACGAACTTACTATATCGTTTATTGGGGACCAAAGAAATTTCAAATCACAATTTCGTATACCACTCACAGAACCAGGTCTTATAGCCAGCACTGAATGGTGTGAAATGGAAATACTAATTGATTTACCCACTTTGGCTCAGTTATAGGTAATTAATTTACCAAACAGTTATTTGGCAGGGAACTGCGCTACACCATTAGAAATCCGGGTCATATCACAAGTAAATCAATTTAAAAAGCTCAATAGTGTTCTACAGTATTGTAGTTCGAGACAATATAGATTTAGGTCAAGCTTTCATCTGAATTGTACCAATGATTCCGGTGGACTGTTTGGAGTATGGACGAGCCGTTGTTGTCGGAAGGTTTCGTTAACCGGACTTAGACAAAAAAACTATGTATTTTATTCATTTATTTTACACATAAATAGGTATAGGTACTATTTTTGTTTACTATAAATTATGTATTCAAGATTCTGAGTATAAAAGAATTAAAATCGTTTACTTTTAAAAATCTTTATAAATCAAAATGAATCGTAGAAATGTATGTATGCGTATAACTTCAGAACGACTTTACCGATTTTGACATCTTTTTGTATGTGTTTGAGTCCGTCCCCGGTTGCTTTAGATTCACAATTGGATGAATAGATGGCGCTTGAAGGGGGTTCTAGGATCCACTAATTTCCTAGAGCGATTTTGATGATTTTTGTGTGTGTTTGAGTGGGTCCCCGGATGGCTTAGATTCACATTGGAACCGGTAGGAGGCACTAAATTCGGGTCCTAGATTTTAATTTTTCCAGGACAACACGTCTGTAGGGGCCGCTAGTATTATAATAATATAAATTTATGTAGTTAGTAAGTACTTGGAGTCAATCGGAATTATGACGTCATGGGCACCCACACTCATGCAAAATCAAGTAGATTGGGACATTTTGTAAGACTTGATTGTTAACTATTACTAGTTATATACTATACTACAATACAGAGTTTTTATAGTTTTATTTTATGGGTAATGTGCTCAGAAGTCTGGCAACGTTACCTGCTATTGAAGTGTCAATATTAGCAAACAAAGTAAACTGTCTCGTTATGTAATATAGTAAACGAATTGTGAATCAAGCTAATTTAAAATCACTGTTCTATGAAAATGGTTGTTTAAACAAAGGATCTATTGTACCATCAATTAAACCCCGTGACCACCATAGTTAAAGCGATGTCAGAACAATAAGCATCCGCTGCCCATGACACTATTTACAATGTTTTGTTTAGAAGGTAAACGATTTAAACAACTTTCAAGTCAATAGTCTTATTTATTGGGAACGTGCAGGAACTATTGACTGCAGCACAATTGTCACAGCAAAAGACACAAGGCGGATAAAAAAATAAACTCATACTTTTCACCAATAAGAGTGTATGGCCGGTTCTAATATCTTACTATTCATTTATTTCCCTTAGCATCGATCCTATGGAGCTTATGTGAACTTTGAACCCTTTTTTTGGCCAGGAGAAATCCTTTTAAGGACTAAGCCGCGACAGCCACAGAAGCTTGGAGCGATAATTCGCGACCCATTAGTGTGCGATTCGCCAGATCGGGGGTGGCACTAGGGTGCCCAGTCATAACTGCTGCCACCCTATTGCCACTCCCCAGTTAGGGATACCCACTAAAACCCCTAGGTCTTCTGTCCTGCGCCTTATGCCAGAACTACAGGGCGGCGGGATTGCCAACTCCGCATACCCTGGCAAGTGCGCCTCTCGCACTAGGCCTCATCCAATGCCAGGGGAACTAGGCCCCCGGCCATCTAGGTCCTTACCGAGCCAGGGGTGGTTTGTAACGCGCCTCACGAGAAGAGAGATGAGCGCGCGCGGAACACTCGCGCTCTCATCTCGACCGCAATGTCACATTTGAACCCTTTTTTTTTATACAGGGGAAATCCGTTTGAGGATCGTAGGCCGCGCGAGGGGGAAAGGTCGCGGCCCGTATGTGGGATTCGCCAGGTCGGGGTGGCACTAGCGCCCCACGATGGGATGTGGAGAGCTATTGCCACACCACGGTTAGGGATACCCACTAAAACCCCTGTCCGATCCCGAGCGTCCTTTGTCCGGGCTGTGGGCTCGCTCGCGCATTCACCACCAGCCCGGACGGACGACGGCCGTCCCCTTTGCGGACTGGCCTCACCATTTTGTGGCCGGAGATCTGGGTCTCTCCGGCTCCTCTTCCTCACCGAACGAGGTGAGAGGGGGGCGCGCGGATCGGCGCACGTCCCTCCTCTCCGGCCTTAATGTGCGGGCGGATCCGGTTTCCCCGCCGGTCGCCCGCACGGCCGTAGCCTACGGCGGCTGGAGATCGTCGTGCACGATCCTCCGACGCCGCCGCCGGCTCTGGCGGGAGGGGAGCGTGGTGGTCTGCTCCCTCTCCCGCTCCACCGCCTCCTTTGCGGACATGACGGTCTCGCAGAAGGAGGCGGCTGCGTCCCACGCGTCGGCGCTCCCAACCATGACCCTCACCACGGCCGGGAGGGACAAATCCGCCCCGAGGGCCGCGACAAGATCTCGGCGCTGCTCGTCCCAGGCTGGACACACCAGGAGGGTGTGCAGCGCCGTGTCCTCGTCGCCGCCGACGCAGTGGTGGCACCCTGACGATTGTTCGCGCCTTATTTGACACAGGTACCTCCCGAAGCATCCATGCCCCGAGAGGACCTGCGTCAGGCGGAACGTTAGGGTGCCGTGACGCCTCTGCAGCCATTCTGACATAATCGGCCTCACCGCTTGGATGACGGCGAGGCCGGCGCTGGGGTTTTGTAGGCGGTCCGCCCACTCTGCCACCTGAACCTGGCGCAACTCGTCCCTGCGCCCCTCGATCACACGGGGCGCAGGTCGGCCCATATTGGCCTCCTTCTCCTTAAGCCAAACGTACAAGGAGGCCAGTACCCTGGCCTCCAGGTCCCACGGCAGAGTGCCGGCTAGTAGGGAGGCCGCTTCGAAGGATATCGTGCGATACCCACGGACGGCCCTGACGGCCAGCATACGCTGAGTCTGTCGCAGAGTCACAGAGAGCCGACTCCCTCGAAGAGTTTTCGGCACGTCACATTTGGACCCCCGACGTTAGGAAGTAGGCGCGACAGTGCGCCCGCCGCCCTCTTGAGTCTGGGGGCCATCTGCTGAAAGTGTGCCGAAAAGTCCCATCGGCTCTCCAGAACCAATCCCAGGTACTTCATACTGGGCTGGACGCCGATGCGGACGCCTCCCACTGTGATGCCAGATCCCGCCGGTGGCTTTCTCCGAGGCCCGTGAAAGACCACGGCCTCGGACTTGTGTAGGGCCACCTCGAGACCCAGCCGCCGGATTCGATGGACCACCTGAGCTACCCCAGCTGTTTATGCTGTTTTTTTCTTTCTGTGCCTAGGTTATTAATTTTTAGGCTCTTTGTGTATCTTGGTTTGTTTGTGAATTGTGCGTGTAATGCAATGCAGTGGTATTGCGCGTTGGTGTGAGTAAGTGTAAAGTTTTGTTGTTTTTGATTGGTTTACTGGTAAATATCCTCCTGCCAATGTAGATCAACATGGCCTTTCTCTAATCGACACCGCACAAGAACCTTGTATATTGTTCCTACATTCACTATAATGTATTTCTCATGTACACTCGCTATGTGTTGTACCTTAATTGACAGAGATAACAAGTAAATTATAAAGTTTATTCACTTGTTATTATAAAATACAGTGAAATGAATTCATGGGAAAAGCTTTTTGAATTTTAAGAGGAATTTTATTAGGTTATAAATTAGATTTTTTATTGACTTTATAACAATTTAAATTCTGTTAAGGGATCGACATTTTATAAGAAATTTTATTTGTACATTAGTTGAACGGTATTTTGTTAAATGGGTAACCATATAATACTAATAATACCGTTTTGATTTTATAACATATTAGGATATATACCCGCGACTTCCACACTTGACTTGAAATTCTCGTGGGATTGCCGGACACAAAGCAGCGCAGCATTTAAAAAAGAATCTAAACTATCATTTTAGTGACAACTGTGTATATATTGAATTATTTTTATGCACCCGAAGAACTAAAGACCGCTCCTGGGAAAATTCCCGCGGGATTCCGATGGAAAATCACACATTTTATTACATAAAAATTGCTATTGATCAGTGAAAAAATCACATTGGAATTTGATTTATTTTTTAATCTGGCCAATTTACAGAAATTCCCGCGGGATTGCCGGGATAAAAAAGGGCAGATTTGAAACCTAAGAATTTGCTGTCGACTCAGTAGTTTTTGCGTGCATCCTGAACAAACAAGAAATCTAAAAAAATGTATCGTTTCTCCATCGTTTATATATGTATTCCAGTTGTTTTTAAATACAGACACAGCATGTTCAAAATTTTGTGATATTATAGACAGATAATGACATGATACAATGATACATTGGACTCTCCCTGTAGTTGAGTCCTACCTCACTGCAACCCAGTCCGGATTCAATTCAGACATGGTAAATTTCGGAAATAAACTTGCCATTATTTATGGTCTGGGACTCTGCGATCGGCCCCAGAGTAGTCTGTAGTAGAGTAGTCTGTTATATATTACCCATAACACAAGCGGATCTTTCTTAGCTTTGTCTGCCGATTATTTATTATTCATGCATATAAGTGATGCCAAAAGTAATGCGGAGTGGAAGAAGTAAAATAAGGAAACGAACCCTGGATTCCTAAACAAATGCTTAGGACGCAACCGGGATTTTAATGATGATATACCGGGGCGGTGGTATGTGCATAAAGAATTGTTACAGCCTCCACAAGAAATACCAGAATAGATATTTCTACTTAAAGCAGTCTATTCCAGGTATCCTGACTTTGTGCTTATGATAGTGAAGTAATTTTAATAATGTTTTACGAACCTGTGTAAATTAAGGCTCATCACCATGTTTTCTTTGGTACTTTCACCCGTATTGTAACCTGAAACAATTATTAACAGCTTATTAGATTTCAATGTTTTTTACGGTTTATATAAATAAAATAATATAGTTTTCCAATAAAAAAAAATCCAATACAATTATATCTTGTTAATACAGTGGATTTTTACATATTTACAAAATGGGTCGTTTTGGTATTACGCCAAAAGAAAAGTTTGCACTGAACAACTCAACTCTGATTGAGTTGTTTCTGAAATAATTCCGGCACAGCAACATGCTGAGCGCAAACCTTGTTTGCTGAAAATGCGATGTACAAATTTTCAAAATATGCTCTGGAAGAGATCGCTTTTTAGCGATAAGACCGCCCTTTGTACACAATTAAATTATTACTAGTAGTTCGTAAGTTTTCTGTAATGGTGTACAATAAAGTGTTATCTATCTATCTATCTATCTGTATATAAGGATTGTAATTACGTCGCTATTTCTTCAAATAAAGTTTTTCTTCCTTTCTTTTCTTATTTTCTATTTCGGTTATAATGACGATGAGAAGACCACTATAATTCCCTTGCTATGTACTAGGTTTTACCTATGTATATTTATTAACAGATAATACAGTCGCGCAATGCGCAATGCAATGGAAAGCGGACCCTGGGCGTCGGAGTGAACGCTCCGAACGCAACCGGGATTTAACGCTCGGATGATGATGATGATGAATACAGTCGCGCAATGCGCTTATCTCGCCTAATGTCTATTTTTAATAATAGGAAATAATACTTTGCACATTTTACTAATACGTATTTTGATAGAAACTGCAATAAAGTTCTATTGCAGTTTCTATGTAAATACCTATTCAATTTCAGTTTATTTGTGCTAAAGTACTAAATTAAGATAAAGTACTAAATAAGTAACTCTTTCAACGTCTAAGTTATATTTGCCTACCCTAATAATTAAATGGCGTATGGCGTACTGCTGACCACTTGTGAATGTAAATAAGATATTTATGATGAATGAACCATTGAGTCTTTGTTTGTTAACTCGGTCGCATTATCTGCACGGGACATCTATGCACTTATTAATAGTTCACTAAAACTTGTCGCTTATACCCTTTGATAAAGCAATAATAGAGGAGGAGCTCTTTACATTGTGTATCAAAAACTATATCCGAATTATTTTCCTCTAAAATATAACTTAAATTCAAGGGACTTAAGTGTTACGAGTACGTCGCTATAACCAAAAAGGTTTTACAACCAACGTGGTTATAAGTCAAAGAAGCAAGTGAAGTGTGTAAGAATAAGCCTGAATGGGGCTCTGTTGTTCGTGCCTACCCCGCAAGAGATCTGGCGTGAAGTTATATATGTGGTTATAAGTTAAATCAACTGTATATATAAACAATATAATTTGCCTTACAGCGTGGCAATGCAGCTAGTCTTCTGGGCACGCTACCCGTTGGCAGTGATTTGCTACAAGTGCATTTTAGTTTTAATTTTTAATTCCTATTATCTGAGACTTCCCATGATTTTTTCCGATAATCTATAACTATGTATGAAGGATAATTATCGTTTAGTTTTCGCTGTTATAACAGTATATCTATAGATGAATCCGTGCTTAAATTCCGTTCAACATTAAATAACATGCTCGATCGAAAGTAAATAGATATTATCTTTTGTTTTTGTTAAACATATTCTGCTTTCAAGCCATTAGTGAAATAAAATAGTCCCTTAAACCCTTTTGTTCGAAGCTTTTAACTTACTATAAACATTCATTGTTCCAAGGTTTATTAATAAAGCATGAGTAAGTTAAGGAACTGCATAAACGAAGACACTTCATCCTTAATTGTAACGCTTACCACTTTTAAGTTGCTTATAATAAGTATAATAAATACCGTGATTAAGAACAGTGCATATTTTTAATTTAAATCATTATTTAAATTAAAAATACTAAATACGCTAATTTTCTGACAAAACACTGGTGCAGCAGACGCTCCTGTTTTGAGAGCTACTAAAAGTTTATCTTTTTTAAATAAATCGCTTTTTATAATAATTTTAGCACTATCTATCTATATTCTATGCAGTGAAAGTATCGTAGTATACTTTACAAAGAAACGTTTTAAATATCCCTCAAACCTAATTAAATATAAATAAATTGAATCCTTAACAGAAGATATACCCATAAAAATAAATACTCAAATTCAAAAATATTTAGTATCACGCTTAAATCTACAGCTAACTATAAGAATTTATGAAATAAAAGCGTGACGATAAATCTCTTTTCTTCGAAATCTATCTTGATATTCTTGAGAAAAGCATAGAGTATATGGTATATAAATTGAACTCAACTATCTATATAAAATATCTTTAGCTGTCCACTAAACCATCTCGAAGGTACGTAAGTACCATCTTGCTATACACTGGAGCCTCGGGGACCGACGACACTTCCGATAAACCATAAATCTCCTAGTTTAGGGACAGCCTTAGTTTTGTTTTACAATAGTTAATTTATGTTAAGCCAAGCACAGATGAAGGTTTCGTCGTCACAATAGGTCGTAAATATGTCGAACGCAACGCTTATTTGGACTACCGTTGGAACAATATTTAACCTATATATATTTATTTTTAGTTCATCGTATACAAATAAATTTCATCTTGATTACAATCTAATGCTGATTGATGATGCTTTAGATTATTTAGGTGATTTAAAAAATTCTTTGACTTATATATGTATACATGTTTTGAAGCAGTTAGTTAGTTATATATGTATGTATGTACGTGTATGTGTATATACGTACGTGTAAATAAGAATCTGATTTATATAGAAAATTAGACATGTAAGTATATAAGTTTTAAATGGTATAGATATTTCTCACAGAATGAAGTTCCGGTCACTATGATTGTAAACATAACATCAGTATCAAAATTCGTTTGGAGATTTGTTTATTCCGTTTTCATTGTTTTGAAAATGAACAACACACATTTTATTAAAAATAATGCCAAGATTTTAGCAAGAGCAAGATTACTTGAGATCCAATGAATCCTGTATTTTTAGGGTTCCATAGCGTGGCAATGTTTAAGACTTTAACGGCCTTATTCATATTAAGTTATTGTATGTTTGTAGGGAGGGCTTTTTAAGGCTGAAAAAGCAAATTTATTTTACTCAATATGAATAAGACCGTTAATATATAAATACAAATCAAACGTATATTCTAATACGTGTCGATACGTCTTCAGCATGTTCAAAGCAACCGATAAATATGCCGCACTCCATACAAATAAACCAATATTTGTTTACTGATGAACTATTTCCTGTACAAACATGGGTATCATATGTTACTTCCGCGTGTGTATATCTATGTAAGACGTATATGCAAGAAAATTGCGAGGGTATTATGATACTGTTACGAGTTTAGCAGGACTAGAATTAAAGTGCCGTTGGAAATATTATGGAGTTTATTAGAACTATACAAACACGTATAACGCAGGTACAAATATAACCGAACACAACAAGTCCAAACGTAATTCAATAAAACGCGCAAAGTCCGTCACTATGGTAGTACCCGATTGTATACACGTCACGTCTTGACCGTAGTTTTCGATGAATTGCCCCCTCCCTCAATCAGGCCATCGTTTTATACTGCACAAATGCAATTTTCCCCTATCGTACTTGACTTCATCCGCAACACCTGGCTAATGATTCAGCCGTAAAAGATTGCAATAAAACAATGGGCTGTTCTCTAGAAACGTATGACATTCAATAAGCAAACAAATGAGGACGACCACATAAGAATTACAATTATTTCAAATGCCGACGCCTAGGTTGTAACAATACATAACTTAGAATGTAAAAAATTAAAAAATCTCAAGACTGCAACAAGTTTGCATGTAAAAAGATTGACTTCTACACTCATGTGAAACAAGTATGTTTGTCATAATTTTAAAAAACTTCGATACCAATGAATTTTTCTACTATTTCCCGAATGAAAATATCGCTATATTTATTCCCATTTTCAACTGTACTTGCACTTCACATTAAAGGATTTCCTTTTTCGACAAAAGTTGAAAGTTTTAATAATCAACTATCGACTGATTTGGTCTACAAAATTATGTTTCTATCCAAAAGCACGTTTATTTAGTAAAATATGAATGTTGCGGTGCCTTAAAAACTAAGATTATACCGTTCCAGCTTTCGCTTGGTACTTGCTTGCTTAATATTATTCAATATGTTTTGAATAATATTAATGATGAATAATACACATAATTACAATTACTTTTAATCAGGATGAAAAAACTACAAAATACCTGAACAGAGTTGACTCCGATTTTTTTTATTGCACAAGTTCAGCAGACAGGCAGACGGCTCACCTAATGGCAAGCGGTTACCATCACCTATGGACGTTGGTAACACCAAAAGCTTTACAAATGCGCTGCTGCTCTCTTGAGGAAGTCTAGAATCTGGCCAATAATGCCGGAACACCACTCAAAGTTGTTATGGCGGCACACTCTAGACCAGAGATGGTAGCCAACCAGACGGGCAGATACCCTACTACCTGGCAAATTTTGAGTTGAGTAAAACGTGAACAAATAAATATCGTAAAATATGCTCTCAGGTTGTCGTGCAAAGGGAGAAATGTAGCACCTGAAATCTCAGTTCGACGAACTTGACTGTTACGAGCCAACAAGCCCGAAGCGTAAACAAACATACAGAAACACACAAAACGTGCGCTTGCGCTTACATTATCAACTGATGCAGACGGGCGACTAAAAAGACAAACGTATTTAAGGAGTAAATTGCAGTCATGCATCGGAGCCGACACACACATTTTGAAGTGTTAACTTCTTATGGGAGGGTAAACCGCTTCGTTACGTGACGCGTTACGGCGCCAGTCTATCTGGCTTCCTTTTCTCTCGCGCATACGGCAGCGGTAGGTAGACACCTCCTTTCTCACTCTAACCCACAGCGCTAGCCGTATTTCAGTAATTACATTAAATAATGATAATAATAAAGAATTATAATGTACATATTCCAGAATTGTAACTAAAAATAAAATATATTTTATAATCAATAAAACATTTTATAATAAATAACCTTTCCTTACTTTATCATATTAATATACATAAAATTTAAGTAGTAACCTTAGCTTTTCTCAAGTCAAACAATTTCAATATTAAATAGTGCAACTTGGATTAGTTTAAGTTATTACTTCTGTCGGGCGTCCCGAGACGCACACGTTTTTTAATAGAAAGAAAGAATAAAAATAAAAACATTTAATTGTCAACAAGACATTGCGAGGCATACTACACAAAAAAAAATAACACAGTAATCAAAGTAGTATACCGTTCTTTTTAATCATAAGCGGTCTACTTTTTTCACAAAGTAAACTCGACACATAAAACATGAGTTGTCTGTCTGCCCCAACAGTATTTGAGCAGGAGTTATTAATTAAACACATTTCACAGCGATTCTTCATTCGCAGTCTCTGTCTGCACATTTCACAAAGCAACAAAAAAGCTTATGAACCGCCAGTCTGAGTTAACTCGTAACAAAAACAAGCCACATTGATAAACTCTTTATACAGTTTGTTTTAAAATCGAAATTTACGCAATACGCGTAAAGTGTTTTTAGTTTCAATTACACGTAACACATTTTTAGGTTAGATATTAGCGGAGACGTATTTTTTAATTTTTATTGCAGGAGTTCAGCAGACAGGAAAACGGTTACCATCGCCTATGGACATTTGCAACAACAAAGATGCTACAAATGTGCTGCTGCTCTCTAAAGGGAGACTGGAACCTGCCAGAACACAACTCAAGTTTGTTTTACTTCCTATTTTGAACGCTGACAATCATAGGGTCTCATAGACTGAGAAATATAACAGCCCAGATAACAGCCCATAAAGACCCCACTGTTGGACTCGGACCTACCACTAAAGGGGAATGGACAGTATACCCGCCACGCTTGTCCAAGGCAGCTTGGCAGGTTAGACGTATCTCGATGTGCATGTGTACGATATTTCCTTCACCGTTTTTTTATTGCAGTAGTTCAACAGACAGGCAGACGGCCCACTTGATGGAAAGCGGTTACCATCGCGTATGGACATTTGCAACACCAAAGGTGCTACAAATGCGCTGCTGCTCTCTTAAGGGAGACTGGAACCTGGTCACTAATGCCGGTACACAACTCAAGGTTGTTGTGGCGACATACTTTAGACCAGGGGTGGTAGCCATCCAGTCGTGCAAATTCCCTACCACCTGGTTATGGGTTGTTTTGTCGCCTCTTACGACAGGCCGCCCGGCCGCAGGAAATTTTATTCTTTCTCCGTTCCTGCACGGATAGTTGGCACCACGTGTGTGTGTGATGTGATTACTATTTTCTGATCTACAGTTAATGTGAATTGAATTACGTGTGTGAACTTCTAATAAAGATTGCGATAATTTCAACTGCATATTAATTCACATCTCACAACTTAATAACAATATTAAAGCAGTTGTTTATGATCTAAGTATATTATATTACTAAACAAATTATAATACGCAAAAAATTTCTTTTGATGCTTTTGATGATCAAAGACCATCCTTCATCGATCATGTTTCAAGTAACCGGAGTCTATAGGGAGGTACTATTAAAACTCGACAATTAACAGCGTCAACAATGATTATTCCGTTATATTAATATTCATGTATGAGAAACATATTGGTATGCAATTGAAATTAATGAGAACTTCAGTATTGCACAAAAATTGAGTAACAAATCATCGAAGTTCTCAGTAATTTAATAAAACAGATATGTAATATAAATAATCTCTATAAATGTTATAAACTCGAAAGTTTGTAATTTATGCATGTCTGTTTGTTACTCTTTCACGCAAAAACTACTTAATGGATTTTGACGAAACTTTACAATAATATAGCTTACACCTCAAAATAACACATAGGCTATAATTTATAAAGATATATAGTGTGAATTATCCAAAATATAACTATTTTCCAACACCACGCGGGTGAAACAGCGGGCGCAAGTAGTAATCTGTACGAGTATAATACTATCAAGGGATAAGTTGATAATACACCCGGTGTTAACACTATCAGGCTATAAATCCTATTGATTTGTTCCGTCGTCAGCCAATCGTAGTTCACTAGTCTAAACAGGCCTCGACAAGTTTGCTCTATATACCCCGGTCTACTTTTCTCATTCAATGCCTATCCGCGTCTTTACGAAGGTTGTTGATCCACCATGGCCCCAGTCAGTCATTATGACGCCAGTGGCCGACCATTCTGACGATATTGTAGTAACAGAATTGGGGCCATGCTGGGGGCGACCTACACTAAGTACGTTTATTGAAACGCGGTTTCCACTTCAGGATTAGTCTTCTCCATCAACCATTGGTTATACGATAGGTGTGCTTTACTCAGTCTAAGTTAGTTAATTTTCTGAGTTCGAATTATACGTGAGTTGCATCGGAGTAATGCTCGAACTAAAGCTGCTTACTACAGCTCCCTAACCATTTCGCTTAGTCTGTTCCATTTTGTAAAGTACTTAATTCACAATTTAAAACGCTAAGTTAGTAATATCTCCATTTGGTAACGATAGTTTCATTACATTAAAAGATTTAATTCCAATTATCTTATAAGAAGAAGAAGATGGGACGCTGCCAAAGTTGTTAAACAGTCACATAATTTATAATATAAAACTGTACAATATGGATTTATTAATTTCTGAAATAAATGAATTATTATTATAATGTATGTCTTTCAAGACCACAGGCCATAAAAATGGCCCGGACTTTTGGATGGCTTGCGTGGGGCCATGAGGAGGCCAACACGTAGAGGCCCCTAGACAAATTTAATCTAAATGTGGCGTGACACTGACCGGCGATTATCCCTGTCTATATACTAATGCACCCAGGGACAAGCCCCGGCCAGAATGAAGACAAAACGTACCGGGCTATTGGGGTGAACTGCTAGTGGTACTAGGGGTCTGAGAATATGGGGACTATGGCGTCTGCCCGTCGCAATGTTCGGGGAACATGGAAAAATGGGCAGACGGTGACTCGCCACTCCCTGCATGGGTCCCAAAAAATGCCATAAAAAACAGGGGCAACATGGGTGTGATTGGCTAAGGGGTGTAGAGAGGTGGGCTGTAGGTTCACCGAAGCTACTTCCGACGTTAGCCCATTTATCACTTCCACCGCTGGAGCTTGAGTCTTAGCTCTAGCGATCTCCACTCTGTGCCGGCTGGTTAAGGCAAGCACAGAGGCGGAGGCCTTGCCTTGGCCCCCGGAGTCAGGTACGAGGTGTCGCTACTCACCTAAGGCTTCGCCAAAAAGCCGCCCTGCGGGTCGCTATCATTATTATTATTAAAGTGTCAACGTACGTTGCGTCCAAAACTAATGGTCGTGCCATCTTCCATGGTACCAAAGACATCCTGTCCGGTCTCTTACCATCGTCGCGACACAGCCCATTTGGCTTTAAAATGGCTGAGGTCGGGACCCCCCAAAGTGCTATTTTCAATAAGTAAATTTAATGTCAATTTAGGTAAAAGAACCTATTTACTTGACCATATAAACTTTAATGTTCACAACCCTACCTCTTGTTTTCCCACTCTCGCTAGATCCATAGCTTTGTTGGAAGAAAACTCTAAGGATTACGCTTGCCTTTGTACATCACCACTATTTTGTAGTTTTATTTGTAACTATTTTGTGTACAATAAAGAATTATAATATTTTAAGAACAATTTTGTAATATAGTTTTGAGTACTTAGACATCTATAATTATCTAAATTACTTATATGCTATCTACCACGACAATAACATCCAAGTCGTTGAATGTGAACTAATTTCCAAATCAAGAATGGGAGCATTAAATATACATATACAGTTTCTAATAGTCGCTCTACATTGTCACGAATATCACGAGGACTTCGCGAGAATGCAGGATAAAGAACGAGACACACGAGTTTAAAAAAGCCGAGTACAATCGGAGAACAACGCTAGAACCCATTATGTTTGTCTGTTCAACGTTTAAGGTTTTCATGCTTTGCTTACATATTCACGAAAATGTAGAACGCCTTTAATTATGAATAAAATCTAAGTCTATGATTTACATTTGCATTAGTTAGTCAACTTGTGAAAAATTCCTTATCGTCGTCACCTGGATAGACATCAGCTTGATCATTAACTTACCTACTTAAATGACTTCAACCCAAACGATGATACAGGCTTAACTCGCTAGTTTTAAGTATTACATTTTAATTAATTTAATTTGTTCTTAACTACCTTTTATTCCATCATGAATGAATTAACAAAAAGCTATGCGCCACAACACAAATCAATCAGTCGAACTCAGGAGTCAGGCCAATGCGTTAATCAAGTGCCAGCATTTGTCTTTGTTCAACAGCGTTTGTCTTTTAATGTCTCAAATGGTTGTAAGATATTAAGTGATTCATCTGCATATTTTAGATTCTATAATGTCTTTAAATATAAGAAAATAAATTAGGGTATGTTGAGAAAAAGAAAACCATTACAACGCTAAAATATAAATCATAATAATGACAGCCAATAAATGTCCCACTGCTGGGATCCAGCCTCCAATTTAAAGAGGAACGGACAGTATACCCGCCATGGTTTTCCAAAGCGAATTGGCGGGTTTGACACATTCGGTTATTTCAATGTACAGGTTTCATCGCGATGTTTTCCTTCACCGTTTAAACGTGGTAATTGTAACAATATAGGTACATTAGGTCAGAAAACTGCCCAAACGGCGCATGCGTTCCGGCCAGGATTCGAATCCGCGCCCTTTGAGTTTGGGAGCCAGCTAGCTAGATGCTAGCCACTAGGCTACCACGGCTTCATTACAACGCTTATTCTACAAAAATCGTTATTTAGGTTTGAATTTGTTTTTGTCGGGACCAGAGTCCTAACAATATTATAAAATTCAAAAAACATGCTGTATCTGTTGTACATTGAAGCTATTAAAAAAATCAACTGTAATACACTATATGAACGATGGAGAACACGATGCAATTTTTTTCAGATTTCTTGTCTGTTCGTTTGTCAGTTTGTTTGTTTATTCGGGATTCACGTAAAACTTCGATCGACGACTCGACAAAAATTTTTTAGACTTAAAATCTGCGCAATTGTTATCCTGGGAATCTCGCGGGGATATTTCGGGGAATTATTTAAAATAGCCGGATTACGAAAAATCGTTGAGTCAGCTAGACAAAACCAGTTGATTTGGCTAATGGCTGAATAACTCGTCAACCGACAGCTGACGGCTTAGCGGTTGGCGATTTTCAGTTTTATTCGACAACCATTATATACGAAGTGTTTGACTTCTTGGGGCGCGTTCTCATTATGTCGTAACGATTAATTTATCGTTGGACGACTGTCGTCTCTAGCTGTTCCCATTATTACGATTGTCTGTCGTCAAATTTTTTTATCGTTTAGCGACTATCATATCTAGCTGTTCCCATTGGATCGCGTTTCACGGCAGTCGCTTTATCGTTTACACATCGTTAGCAAGCTACAAATCTACAGTCGCGAGGGGGAAGGGAAACACGTGTAAAAGACGAGACGATATTTCTATTGCGGCTACGATAGATTTGCCCTCAGGATTTAGTCCGAACGATGTTTCATCGTGTTACGACTGTCGTGCTAGCCGTTCCCACTGTCATGACAATCTGTCGTCACTGCAAAAAATGTCGTACGCGACAGTATATCGTGTCGTTCTATATGTGAACACCTACATTTAAACATAAGCCGACACTTAAAACTACACGATTATCTCTTGTCACGACAAAGTGGGAACGCGCCCTTAGCCGTGGCTATTTTGTTATCAACGGATAATTTGATTTACAATAGTTACCTACCTCTACATAAACATAAGGTTAAATGACAAAAAGAGACAGTCTGCACATAAATATTTTTACAGAATACGGACGTGAAACTCTTTAAAGGAGTTACTCAACAATCAGTGAAGCATCAATGACCCATAACAGATAACCCATACATGCAACATTGTCGTATAAAAAAGACAATAAAAACGTCGCGCCCTGCGCCGCGCAATGGCATTGATGATACATCTATAGCTGCAATAAAAACCCTGTTGAACAGGGCTGTCACCTATATGATATTGTTACATACCGACAAAAAAAACGCGCACCTGGTTTATTACCCTTCTCGCATTTGGACTTCTTTTGTTTACTTTGTGTTTAAAATTTGCAATTAGACAATAGTCTATTGTTATTGTTTTCGTTTATGGCTGTTCGTAGGAATAATTAACAGGTGTGCAGATTACGTTTTCTTGGAAAAACTCAGCCCACGCAGTCGATTGCTGTATTATTCAGTTTACTATAAAACAATGCCCAAACGGCGGGGTGACGCAGTCAAGCGAGGATTACGATACGAGCAAGACGTGACGTAAAGTTTTTTACAAATGGGTTGGTGGCGACAATGTCACTAACGTCACTGTCACACGCGACGCTGATACCTTCTGGGGAGCGTTTATGTTAAATTGCAAGCATTAAAACCCTTCAAAAGTACTATTGAAAATTAAGATGCTTCAGATATATAATTACTTGAATTTATACATTCCCTTAACAGCACATGGATATGCATGTGTGGATATAAAGATTAGGAGGCCGGTTACAAATATTAAGTGTCAAAATGAAGTAGGACTTTTTATTTCGGCTACCTACCTAATTACATTAGGTTAATTTTTCAATACCAGCCCAAAAAGTTCTTCATAAAGTATACTAAAAAAAATCATGAAGCGAAGGAAAGCAAACAAATAACTGCAATATCTACGTATCAGTCAGGATTAAGTAAGGATTTATTCCACGATTCGTGTTAACCCTACCACATTGACAATTTTACTATCGCTGCATGTTTAATAGCTTCCGTCGGGCTGCAGGTCTAGCGTCCCTTTTGGGGGGATCCAAATTGCTTTTTCCGCACATAAATATTGGTTTTCGAAAAAGGGCACTACCAATTTGTACGTAATTGATCGAAAACAGTTATCGGAAAGGGTTTTGATGATTATCTGGTTAATGCTTTTATGCGTTTTACGACTAAGAGACATGAAAGTGAGAACAGGTAATTGTGTGGATAATTCAATACTACATCACAAAATATTTTTGAGTATTATATAGAATGTAGATGTTATTATAGTAACTGCTAAGGATTCGTTTTAATTAGCCGATAACTTGATCGATATAAAGCATCAATGCTGATATGAGACGAAGCAACCGAATTGAATGAATTTGGACCCACTCCGTCGATCAACAAAAATTAATTCGAATTAAATGGTGTGAATTACATTTAAAAACAGTAAAGCCTTAACACTATAAATAACTCTAAAACATTTCAAAAAACGTCAAAAATTCACAAACATATAACAATGGCGCCATATACTCGTGTAGGATTTAGGTACTTTTCTTAACTAAATTTAATATTAAATTAATTACATTTTTTTACCAAGCGATTGGCAATCCTCAGCGTAATATATTTTCATCCGTGCAGGAACGGAGAAAGAATACAATTTCCTGCGGCCCGGCGGCCTGTCGTAAGAGGCGACAAAACAACCCACAGCCAGGTGGTAGGGCATTTGCCCGACTGGATGGCTACCACCCCTGGTCCAGAGTATGTCGCCATAACAACTTTGTGTTGTGTTCCGGCATTAGTGACCAGGTTCCAGGCTCCCTAAAGAGAGCAGCAGCGCATTCGTAGCACCTTTGGTGTTGCAAATGTCCATAGGCGATGGTAACCGCTGTCCATCAAGTGGGCCGTCTGCCTGTCTGCTGATCTCCTGCAATAAAAAAAAAAAAAAAAAAAAAAATATCCTCCGCACTATTATTGAGCGGTGAGCTTGGCTTGAAACACTTGTTTCGGAACTCTTTTAATGATTGAGGTCTCCTTTAGAGTAAGGAGACAAAAACAATATTATCGATACTTACGTCAAAATACCGCAATCACATTGCCTATACTGAATGCTCGTAACATATTGTTGTATGCTCTTCTTGTATGCGATGGGAGTGTTTATTGAGAACAATACTAGAAAAACTAACTCATTATATAAAATTATCAAACCAGGAATCGTAGGTTCTGTGAAAAATATCTATATTAAAATTCCTGATTGTTCATAAATTTCCCACAACGTCGGCATACATAAATCACATTCAGTTGCATTATCAAGATTTACATACAATGTAGGTATGCACTTGATCTGATTAATTTTTGGACTACCATTTAAGGTTCATGGGAATGTGAGATGGACCGTAGGGGACAATAGAACCATCTTTCATCTAAATCTATTTTATATACAAAATAATCACTTCTTGAATGTTTTAACGGTTTAGGTCGAGTAGCTCCATTTCAGGAGTACGGACGATAAATCCGTCACAAGTCTCTAAGGCAAGTTAGAAGTAAATACGCAACGGTACCAAATCGCGATGTGTGTATTTTCTCAAGCTGACGTTTGACTTCTATGAAGAGATTCATTAAAGTAGATGAAGCAAAAGGTGTATAGATCGTAGCCAGTGGAGATCTATCGTTTCTTCTAACCCTATGGGAAACCTACGTGAGATAAACTTTATAGACTGAGAAGACTAGAAAAACTGTACAAGCGTTGTGTGCTGTTTGCTACGATTTAATGTGTATGATATCCTATATCTTGCAACTCACGAAGACTGGGCTTTACTTATGGTAAACAGGTATCTACGTGAGAACAAAAGCGAGAATGATAGGCCGGCACGCTCGCAGCTGATCGTTCCGACATACACGCACACTATCGCAGTGTGCATTACACATTCAACAAAGAGTAAAGTCCACTTCGTGATTTGCAAGAACTATAATAATAAAGAAATTTTGTAAGGATATTATGTTTATGGAAACATTATTTTTCTTAATAATCAAATCGTATCAGAGCATATGACACAATGTTGTCATGTATAGATAAGTATTTGTTTGTACGATGTACTACCTACTCTACAGCCATGAACACACCCAGGCAAGGCACGTGGCCGCGCGTCATTGCTTACATACTAGACAACACTCTTGCTGAATTATTTTTATTGCGGCGCTTATCCCTGTCTACATTATATATTAATGCACCCAAGGATAAGCCCCGGCCAGTGTAGGACTATTGTGGGAAATGAGGACATAAATAGGGTGAACTGCTAGCGGTACTAGGGGTCTGGGAATATGGGGACTATGGTGTCTGCCCGTCGCAATGTTCAGGGAACATGGAAAAATGGGCAGACGTTTACTCGCCACTCTCCTTCACGGACCCCAAAAAATGCCATAGAAGCCGGGGGCAACATGGATGCGAGTGGCTAGGGGGTGTAGAGAGATAGACTGCAGGTTCACCGAAGCTACTTCTGACGTGATGCCATTTATCATTGTCACCCTTGGAGCTTAGGTCTTAGCTCTAACGATCTCCACTCCGTGCCGGCTGGTTAAGGCAAGCACGGAGGCGGGGCTTTGCCCAATAATGATGATTATTATTATTGCATTTGAGTACATTATTATTGTATTTGACGACGTCTGTGGTGGAACGGGCTAAGCCTTTGCCGGCCTACGTCACTACAACGCATAGTTTACTAAAGTCTGAGGGTCTGGGAGCCGCCCCAGAGTAGTGCGTTGTGCGGCGTGTATATTACCTATACAACAAGCGTAACTTTTTTAAATTGGGAATATACATGTCGATTATAATTATTATTATTACTCTTTTTATTTTATTTTCCTCCTTTTTCGTTAAAATGGGGTAAGTTCTATGACGTGGACTTCAGTCAAACGCCATAATTATCATTACATTTATCTGTACTGTATAATTTGCCGAAGATGAATATACAAAATGTTATCCTGGAAATTGTGATGAGTGATTTCGAGATTACTCAAGACGTAAACAATTAGAAGGTATGCTGTACGAGCAGACCCGCTAATTGAATTAGCGCAGTCATGTGGCAATGACCTTTTCATCTCAACGTTCCAAGCTTTATTGGACTCATTTGATGGCTAGAAATCCACCTTGTCTACCTATGCAAGTTCTCCTGTGAGAGTTGGATGGCCACAAGCTTGGGGAGGACTAAGTCTAGTACTTTTCAATTGTTGGCTGACAATATGGATTTTATACTAACTTAATGGGTATATATTGGACGTCAACATATTGCAGTGCTGACTGACACTGCACGACACTGCTGACACAAGGACTGATCCTTAACCGTTACATATATAACTAGGAGTCTCGGCAGTCATTGTCGGGCCTTTCAATCCGATTATTTAAATTATATATATATACCTATATTACTCAGGGATAATGTAGTAATCTAATGGTGAAACAATTTCGAACTCGGTTAATTTATTTGTTACAAACATACAAGAATACAAATCTTTCCTCTATAATATTTGTATAGATTCATCATCATCATCATCATCACCCGAGCGTTAAATCCCGGTTGCGTTCGGAGCGTTCACTCCGACGCTCAGGGTCCGCTTTCCTACTTTTTCTACTCCACTTCGCGGGGTCTTCGGCATCCCCGTTTTGAGACCATTGGCACGCATGTCATCCTTCACGACGTCAAGCCAACATTTCTTGGGCCTTCCCCTTCGACCGGGACCTGGCGGGGGTGGCATGGCTAGACATTTGTTCCCCACATAATTAGCCGGTCTCCGTAAAACGTGGCCGTACCAACGTAATCGACACTCTTGCAATTTGTCTGCTTTGTCACGGACATGAAGACTGCCACGGATGCGGGAGTTCCTGACACGGTCTTTCCGCATCACTCCACACATCCAACGCAGCATATTCATCTCCGTGACAAGCAGTTCTTGCTTGTGTCGCTCAAGTACAGGCCACGCTTCGCTGCCATACAAAAGGACAGGTCTAATGATAGATTTATAGACCTACCCTTTTAATTTGACCGGCATTTTGGGGTCACAAATACAGAGTAATATTTGTATGGATTACTCTGTACTTATGTCAGTCTGAACTCATCGTAAATGGCTGGACCAATTTTGATGAATTTTGTGTGTGTTTGAGTGGGTCCTTGGATGATTTAGATTCACAATTAGACACGTTAAGTGGCGCTGCATTGGATTCCTAGATTTATTATTCCAAAGCATGACTACGTCTGATGGAACCAGCTAGAATACGTATAAATACAGGGACAATATTCGTAATAGTGATAAAAACAAACTGTCTGTAAAGAATTAATAAATTTCGTGGCTCTTGACGCAACCAATACAACCATTACTTAGTTTGTTGGTTTTAATTTCCGAATTACAACACGCTTAGTGATGGTACCATGAGGGAATGGAGTGGATATACTTTTAGTCGATTTATCGATTGCATGATTTTTCAAATAACAATTGGGTTGTGTTGAATACAACACGGAATCAAAGTTTACCTCAAGAAGGTCTTTAACTGGTGCCAAAGGAGAGAATCCTTGTGGCAGCTCGCATAGACAGATCAGGGTTTAAACACTAACATGTAATCTTGATATATAAAAATGAATGTTTGTCTGTACGTCGTTTATAGAATCGTAAACTATACATTTGGTTTTGTGATGATCTTTAGCAAAGTTGTTGTGCATGAGGCAAAGAAGTTTGCGAAGAGTTGGTTCACAATTGAACCCGGTAGGTGGCGATGGTCGGTATATCGATTGAAGTTTTTCCGGGCAGGACGACATCTGCCGGAACAGCTAGTTGTTCATAAAATTAATGTTATATTCTACAACTATATAATTGTCCACATTTTACTAATTTAATATATTTTTTAAAAATAAAACTGCATAGCAAAACATTATCCACTCTTAAAATTTCGTGACAAAATCTCCCAGAATAACATGAATCAATCAACCCCCGATAAACTTATAATCGACTAGGTAATTTAACCATGCGGTCAATGTGCGAACATCACTAACGACATGCACAGTCGACCGTTTTGAGTCAATATCGTTTAGTTAATTAAGCATTATTTTTAATTTTACGGCTGTGGTGGCCGGCCATCGAACCCAGTTCCCCGCACGAACTCCCCGAAACACCTTGCCTAATGTTTAAACGGTGTCTTCAAGTGACATTTTCAAAACTAAATGTGAACTTAAATCAATTTAGTGTCTCTTGGAGAACATAATTATAATATGACCATAATTTATGTCTTTAAAGAACACGGGCCATAAAAATGCCCCAGACTTTTGGAGGGCTTGCGTAGGGCCATGAAGAGGCCAACACGTAGAGGACCCTTGACCTATTTAATCTAAATGAGACGTGACACTGACCGGCGATTATCCCTGTCTACACCATATAATGGTGCACCCAAAGACAAGCCCCGGCCAGTGTAGGTCTGTTGTGAGAAATGAGAAGAGAAAGTACCGGGCTATTGGGGTGCACTGCTAGTGGTACTAGGGATCTGGGAATTTAGAGACTATGGCCTCTGCACGTCGCAATGTTCGGGGAATATGACCATCATTTATTACTAACCGATATCCAGGAGGAGGTTCTCAATTCGACTTGAGATTTTGTTTTGTATTGATATTGTTAAGCAATGTCTCCGTCAATTGTGGACCGATTTTCATTTTTTTTCAAAAAAGCATACTCCCAAGTGTTCCCATTTCTTCCAAGTCAGGATCTGAAGAGTGGATCCCAGAGAAATCGAGAGCAACCCTGGTTAAAGAGCACCTACACTCAACGAAAGGCAAACTTGTATAAAAGAGAAACAAAACCAACTTCAAACTAAAAAGCAAAAAATAGGTATTTTCGACAACATCTTGAAGCGTCCAAGTAAAACATAAAAAACAAAATTGCAATTTTTTGGATTTAAGTGGGTTTAATTTTTTTAAATAATTTTTACTCGAACTTTTTAGTTAATTAAATAAATACTACTTGAATAGCTTTAGAAATAATATATTAAGCGCCTGTGGACATTTTACTACTGGCACGCGTATACAAGTTTGCCTTTCGTTGAATGTAGATGCTCTTCAACAAATAGCTATCAATTTCCCTGGGATCCACTCATAAGATCCTGACATGGTGGCAAAGGGATTACCTCAAGAATGTACATATTCTTTCGAATACTTTATTGTTAAATTTGGTCCACAATTAATGGAGAATCCCGTAACAAACATACAAAAACAACACATTAAAATTGAGAACTTCCTTCCTTTTGAAGTCAGTTAAAATGTAACAAAACATTGAAACCATGCCATACAAAAACTATGTTCACAATATACCCATCAATAAGTACGGGTATTCTTTAAGTTCGATACTTGGGGTTCCCATGGCCGATTCACACGGCTCGTCACACCCTGTGAGCAAGGCGGTGTAATAGAGTCTAGTTAAATGCCCATTGGGAAGGCAGGGCGGCCTTTGACCTCGTACGTGAGACCGCGCCATTATTGTAACACATTTTTCATAGCACGTATTCGTAATGATTTATGGCAATATTACAAGGCAACGTTGACAGACATGACGACGATCGACCGATAACAGAATATCGTAGTTAAGGTGTGAGGGGTTTAGAAAGAAAGAGTATAGCATACAAATCATGAGGGAAATGTATGCAAATCGATACGTACAATGTACAAATATTTAAAAGAACAGAATCGAGAATATAAAAGTTTTATGCAAAATTTGACCCCTTTGTCTGTGAATTCTAGCTGTTGAAAATCAAAAGACATCAAAAATATTCTACACTTAAAATTATGCTATTAAGGATACCTTAAATAAAAAAAATATATTCTTCAAATATTAATAAGTTGTTTTAACGTATATTCTTTTAAATAAATTTTCACGTTTATACAAGATTTAGAAGTCAATATGGTCATTAATGTATTTTAGATAAAAAATTGACCAAAGTAAAATTTAGGTTTCTAAATATCTTTATACAACGATACATAATTGTTCATTTTTTTGACTTTTAACTTTGTTGTTGACTAATTATTAAATAAAGTTAAATTTTTTGAAGTGCCTTTGCTTTCATTCCGTTATAACCTTAGGGTCCGCCACTAGGGAAATTCCCCAATTGATAGGCGTAACGCACGTGGTTCTACTTTAATATTCGAATCTGTGTAAATGGTAATTTTAAACTCGTAAGTACTTCCATCGTATATTAATTACCTTTAAAACATGATGACTCTGTAATGTATGTATATCATATTTATTTGTTTAAGAATAGGAGGAACCACCCATTTTTGTAATTCGCTGTGTTTGATTTCAAAATAATATTAAGTATTACACACAGCGCCCCACTCTTAATTACCAAGAAGAATAATTATTTGCAAAACTACCCTCAAGTATATGTTAAAAATCTTTTTTTTTATTAACCGACTTCGAAAAAAGGACGAGGTTCTCAATTCGTCAGGGATCTTTTTTTTGTTGCTTTTTTTTGTATGTTCGCCGATTACTCTGAGATTTATGATTCGATTTACGCGATTCTTTTTTTGTTCGACGCGGAATAGCTGCCATATAGTCCCCTAAAATACTGACATAGTTTGGCCCAGTAGTTTTCATTTTACGATCATTTTTTTTGTACCCGTTTCTTGGGACCTATATTTTTTAAGAAGCGCGGAACCATTCGTAGGTACCACCCATACATAGCTAGACACTAAAAAGTAACAAATAAAAAAAAACTTCGTTTAAAAAAACCGACTTCAAAAACTAAAATGTATAAAATAACTTATTTCTAAAGCTATTATTATTAATATATATTATCTAAAACATCTTAAAGTCGGTGCAAAGTAAAACATAAAAAATACTATATTTTGAAAACTACTAAGCACCTACTTTAAGATATTTTAGATAATATATATTAATAATAATAGCTTTAGAAATAAGTTATTTTATACATTTTAGTTTTTTCTGCTTGTATTGAAATTGATTGGACGCAATTAATGTAATTTTTGACAAGTGGCAATTGCCATTAATCATCATAAATTGTTTTGGACATAAATTCTTAAAAATAGCTTCAACGGTAGGCTCGTAAAATCGTTATGCATACTCTGACGTGACAAACGGACACTTGCCATTGGAGTTTTGTTTTAAAATTGGAAGAATTTCACAGCCTCCAAACGTTATTGAGATAAAATTAATGGGTTTAGTTTTTTTGGCGCACAACTGCCATATTCAAACATCTGCCCTCTCGCCAATATCACGCTGTATCCATTTTAAAACGATCGACAGGTGCATTGAAACACCTTGTATAACTTTTGCTATACTTAACAAAAATAACATCAATATCCTGAAGTGAATATTGAAAGTTGTGTTTACCTTTGTCAGTTTTTTATCTTAAAATGTGTTTGCACATACAGTTGACAATCCAAAGAATGTCCGGAATAAAAAATTTTAACAAAAACAAAACTGACTTCCATCTAAAAAGTAAAAAATAATATTTTCTATATCATCTTGAAGTCAGTGCATTTTCCAATTGACAACAGAACCTTGATAATGTTTAAATGTATATTTAAATTAATTATCAGTATTCTACTTATAGTCTTGAGGGACTATGGGTAGAATACAATACAAATAAGTTAAGTTTTCTTACATTGTATTCAATAGTATGTAATTTATATTATATTTAGTTTTATTTTCAAAATAAATGTTCTATGTATACGTAAAAATTAATTATGGTCGAATTTCGACCACTGGGCGACCACAATTTTTCATAAATATGTAATATTGATTGTTTAACTCATTTTAAGATAAAAATGTATGGGTGTGGCCGGCTCCTATATCTTACTATTCAATCACTGGCCTTAGCATTGGTAGAGAGACATTGTTTGAATGGAGCATATGGGATATTATAACTAGTAGTAAGTTAACGGTAATATATAAGAAACGTAACAAAGCCGTAGTTATATAAGATCCTCATGAAAGCGAAATGGTCCTGGATAATGTTATCTCAATCAAGCTTCAAGCTAGTTACATAGATGCATTGATATGCAATGATGCAATATCTATTAATGGCCTTTTATTATTCATTACTTTAGTTATTAATCTACCTACCAGTGACTAATGTAACTGTTTGAAGACAAGTTAAGAGTTAAGTATCTAGAATTCTAGACTATTGAGTCTGTCTTGGGCAACAGATCAAAATGCCAATCCAGCGAGGTATTACCATACCAACTTTTACTATCAGACGGTGTCCTAAGCTCAGTTATCTACTTATAGTCTTATGTAATTATCTTACACTAATATAGAAAGCTGAAGAGTTTAGTCTGATTTGAATTTAATTTAAAATTATTTCAGAGTTAGATATCGAGCAAGGCTATTAGGCTATACATCATCTCGCTCAAACTAACAGGAGCGGAGCACCAATGTTTCAAAATCGGGGTTTATTTTAACTTACTTTTAACTATTCCACGCGGACGAAGTCGCGGTACAGGTAATGTGTAGATAAAATATGATATCATTAAATAAAGTTTTCGTTGTTCAATTAGTTAAATAATTATTTATGGTGGACTAACAGTGTGTAAATTATTTCTTTCCTTAAACTACAAAAAATCAACTGTGAATAATCCATAGACATAAATTCACGCTCTACACCTCTAAAGGTGCTCCACGGTAAATTTTTTGTGCAATTATTGCTTGGTAACAGTAATGGATCAATATGAAGCAATTAAGGAAAGTAATTGAAATCAAATGCGGCAATTGTTTTGGGAATATTGCTGCACATGTGCCACGTTTCTCAAGGTCGCCATATGAGTTGCCAAATATCCAATCGCATTAGAAATTTTTCGGCATTATTTTTCTACCACGTTTATACGTATAACTACATCTCATTTTCGCGAGAGGAACAGGCCGGCGGCGTGGGGTGCCTAATTTTTTAAGTTCCTACATATTGTCTGGTATTGTGTGGCCGCATCTCAGCAGCAGCTTGCTACATATTGCCATCGCCCTAAATTGCTTGAAGAAGGCGTGATTTTGTAGTTGACGAGAATTGACCGGGACTGAGCAATTTTAGTTGCTCGTGCAAGAGCACTGTAAACGAATACGATCTGAGGTCAAGCATGTCCCCAATAGTGTTTGAGTGTTTGGCAAGGTAATCTGTATGCAACGGTTTCTTTATCACTTTTACACATACACAACATCTAATATCCATACTAATACTATAAATGTTATAGTAACCGTCCATCTATCTCTTACGCTTTCATGGAAGAACCACTTTACAGATTTTGGTGAAATTTGTTATTTTCTCATTATCAGTAGAGCGATATTTCTTTCTTTTTTTTAATTCTTACAGGTCGGCTACGTGTTGGCGACAGCGCTGGTGTTGCAAATGTCCATAGGCGACGGTAACCACTTTTCATCAGGTGGGCCGTCTGCCTGTTTGCCTGGTTAAGGCTATAAAAAAAGACTATTATTTGGGCTACATTTGGTTACATACATTCATACATTCAAGTACCAAAGTCGAATAAAAGAGCGTGTGTAAGCTCCGATGCGCGACTTAAGTTAACTACGAAGTGATAGGTGTGCAGAAAAGCATAAAGCTTTTGAATTAACGCCTATATTAATGTCATTGCTATACACGGGGCCCTTTACAATTGAAAATCGATTCTTAAGGAGTAAACTCTAAAATTTGTTGTAGGAACAATCCTCATTCAAAACATGCTGCCAATGAAACAAAGCACAAGATAATACGTTAACAGTAATTAATATTAAATCAAACTTAATATTAATTACTGTTAACGTATTGTAAATACTATAAATGGTCTCTCATTAAGAAAAATACATCATTATATATAATATGTTGTTGTGAGTAACCACATTTCAATGCCAAGGCTGTTTGTTGGTTAAACTTGACCGTTCTTCGTTCTTACTTCTCACATAACAATTTATCTAATTTATGTGTGTATTAATTTGCTAAAACGGTCCACACACGTGCCAAAAGTAAATGTAATAATTATTCGTAGTTAAAAACACTCTTTAAGTGTCATTTAAGAGATGTATTTAGAATTAGAAACAAGGTATGATTCACAGAAGTGTTAGGTACTAAATTTTTTACCACGGCCTGCTATTGCAATTTAGGTACCTATATTATATCCAAAACTGAAGGTTTTATTACTGGCATTACTAAACATATGGATTTTCCAGTCTTGTTTATTAATTACCTGTTACGTGGTTAGTTATCAATTTTTTTGTATTGGAAATATATGTTTTAAATACTAAAATTGACTAAGTTATAAATAAGGTACTACAAACTATGTAACAAATCGCTGCCAGAGGGAAGCGTGTCCTGAGGGCTGGCTGCATTGCTGTATGACAATGCTGATTCGTTGCTCGAAATACGAATTAGCCTTCTGATCACGGGTAGTATCAAAGAGTTTCTAACAAATTTATTTATAGAAACCCTTTGCCGATGGGACATGGATAGTATGGACCACACGGACAAATATTTTCACCTCCGAACGGCACAAATTTACCTAAGAGTTTCATATTTGCGTCGTTTGGGAGCTTCAGCTGTTGAAGCAGCGTTAGTCATTGGAAGATTTGATGGTCCTAGTGTCGACGAATGTTGCGTCTCACATAAACAGCGGTCCCATCTTCCGAGGAATAAGTGACCATAGATAATCTACAATATTATAAAATTCTAAACATACCGTGTCTGTACACTGCAGCTATTTAAAAAAAAACAACTGGAATAGGCTATAAAATATGGATGCCCAGTAAAGCTATATTCAAAACCGTACAATATTCACGAGTGCTCATTAGAAAATGATCTAAAATACGGTAAAAACGGTTTGAACAATAACAAAACAACTGAGAACATTAAAAGTAAATTAGAAATGGAAAAGCAACTTTGCCCTTTGTGCACTAAGCTTGTTACAGTTTGTGAACTACAAAAGCTTTCTTTATGGAACGTTCGAAAATCAACTTCAGGTCCAATTGAACGCAATTAGATTGTAGAATCTTCATACCAGTTTCTAGTCTTCTTTACGGTAAATTGCAGTAAAATTTCTAAACGCAACATGTCATATTTCATTCAAAAATAAAAAAGTATTATATCAAATAAGAATATCTTCTCTAGCCCGGTTCATTGTTCGCCGAGAGACTAAAACGTGGACAGAGGATATCAGTAAGAGAAAATATATTATCGACAGCGGCGGCTCCAGAGGAAAGGTACGGTAAGTAACTGCCTACGACGGCAAAATTTAGGGGCAGCAAAAATACCTGCAAAAATGTCTGCAAAAACAGTTGAACTACTAAAGTAAAACGAATACAACAGAAAACACCGAAAATCTTTTTTTAATTTTCAGAAAACAGAATTATTTAAAGTAGATAAATATAATGTTAACAGTAAAAACAATACTTAATTACAAATTAAACTATACTATAAATAAAAGTTCGTTTTCGTTTTGTTACTTTTTTAAAGATACATATTATATTACATATATTGATACATGTGGATTGATACATGTCGATTTTCAAAATTAAAAATGAATTTAATCTGTAATACCATGGTAAGATTCAGAACCCTTTTAGTTTCAATTTTTGCCGGATCATAGTGAACTCACAATTAATTAAACATATAAACTATTCTATACTATAAATAAAACTATACTTATACTATACAAAATAACATAAATCTATAAGTAAAATATTGACTCCGAATCGCTGTCGGCGGAATGTGCCCAAAATGCTAGCCACATTTCCGCGTTGGATGGATATGCTGATGGGTTGCCCTAGTGGTGCAAGCCAGTCTTTTGGTCACGCGAGACATCGATTAGACGCGTTGAAAGGTCTCAATAGAGGTCATAGCTTCAGGACCCCACGGCCGCAGGGCCTCGACCCCGAAAGCCAGAAATCGTACATTACCCATCGAAAGTTACATTTCAATTCGTTATTTAGAAAATATATGAGTAGTGAAATCAATAAGTATATACAACACGAATAGACAGGGTATTGGGAGAAGAAAGGTAGATAGAAGAATTCTTTTAGTTTTTTGAAGCTGGAGCCGGCCTGATGATCGACGAATAGAGTTGTCCTCTCCCGGTTACGCCGCGTGTCAAGTTCTAGTAAGTAGGTCTATTTTACATACTTAAAAACTTAAGTAGGTTTTTATATATCGCGACCGAACTCGGATAAAAGCTAGTGAACATATAAACTTTCCTTGAAAAATTGTAATTGAACTGATGGTGAAAACCGCTTAAAAATCCGTTCCGCATAAAATACAGACAGACAGACTGATAAGTTGAGCAAGGACCCTGCCTATTAGGGCTGGATGAGGAAAGCAGACGGGCGATATAAGAATCAAACTACGCCTAGGGAAGTGATCAATTTGATCCTGTGGCACCTCACAAAGACGCGAAGGACGCTGGTAGGTTTACAGACAGACAGGCAACACTTTATTGCTTACGAAATAAACACTTACAAATAATAAAATATATATGTCATGGTAAAAACAATAGGCGGCCTTGTCGCTTAAAGCAAACTCTTCCGAGCAACCTAAGTTAAGGAATATTTTAAACTAATCTGGCGATGTAGGTGGAGGGGAGCATTACATAAGACATAGGTTTAGTGCTGGTAGTCTGGCGGCGAGCATATCGCACCTCCTTCCTTGGCGAAGGTATATGAAGAACTGGCCCCTAGGAGCTCCACATACCCCTCGTAGACTTCCTCCGGGGTCCGAGACATAAAAAAGGACCTATATATATGGCGATGTCTTGGGAAGATCTATACGCCCAGCAGCGGATATCATGATCGCTGTTGACGTCATAAAAACAGCCATATTTGTACTAAGATACAAAATTCGCACTGGTGCGGGCGTGTTCCGAGAAATAATACTATTGTATGAATTTCTAAGAACAATACCATACGATTTATTAGAGATTGTCGACAATCTCATTGCAACTTAACCTCAAGTTCATTGCACTATTATTTGAAAAACAACATTATCGCATTTCCTTCTTTGGTCTTTACAGAAAACCACGTAAAAGGAAATACTTAGGTAGTCGTTATATTGTAGTTTGATACTGCTATTTCTAGCTTTTTGTTACTTTATAAGTAGATGCTTGGAGCTTTGTTAGGTTAATAAGTTTTTTCTAGAAAGACAGTTAACTGTCGTAGTTTGCTTTGATAAACAAGAAGTAGCTCCGCTTTTCGTTACATTCGCAAAATTATTTATTTTAGACCGAGTCGATTATTTGCTCTAAAAACAGATTTGGCCATAGTATGCATAATAATAATAATAATGTTTTACTTTTTTGAAAATTAATAAAGATTAGGTGTATTATTTTTTAACGGGAAAATCACTCAATATGCTTATGTCAGACGATCAAAATAGGTAGACCGAACTACGAGCTCTAACAGTGAAGCCGGCTAAAGGAAGCCGATTGATACGGATTAAGGTGGAATAGTTTCCAGTGGATTCATACCCACATACACGCAAACCACTGGTGTACTATAAGGTATTTTCAAAGGTTTTAATCGTTTCTTTATCAAAGAACAACACAGTTCACTTAAAGTGAAATACACATTATTATATGTCTAGTAAAATATATCGAGTATAGTATACATATAAGCCAAATTAATTACCAACTATGAATACTGCATTGCATTTATAGGTATCATGATATGATATTAGAGTTTATGTTTGTGTGTCTGTCAGATCGTACATAATACACTGTTTGATCCTTACAAGAGCATTTTCGTATATTATCGCTTTTTTGCCGATGTCGGCAGACTCAAAAATGCCGACCACACTGAATCTTAAGAAAACTTCGTTAAGCAGACAATTTCGATATAATTGAGTTAAGACATAAAATATTAATACAGATTTTATAACTTTCTGACATTTACTTTCAATTAGTTTTTATTATTTGATTTAATTGATCAATAATGGCAATAATAATTCAACAATACTATAAATAAACCTAACTTAAAAATAAATGTACATACAACAGTAAAAAAACCTATAATAAAGCCCGTCCAGCCCCAGCAGACCACTGTCGCTAGGCATTGAACCTAGAAGGCTGGCAGCATTACCTGGCTGGATACAAAGGCTAATGATCCTAGCGAGGTTAATTCCAGCCTTCCGGTCTCCCAAACGTTTTTTAATATTGTTACATACCAACAAAGAAATGCGCACGCCTGCCCGTCGTAAAACGCCGTTTATTGCCTTCTGTGATTTAGGAATTATTTTGTTTACTTTGTGTTTAGAATTTTTAATCCAGAAAAACTTGCTATTGTTATTAAACTTGTTTTATGGCCGTCCAAGCTTGCCAGGTGTGCGGGATTAACTCGGCGAACGCGATCCTTTATTCTACTATACAGTTTAGTATAAAACAATGCCTAAACAGAGGGGTGGGGCGGTCAAGCGACATAGTGACGGACTTTACGCATGTTGAATTGCATTGAATCGTGCAGTGTGAACTGGTTGTATCCAGTTTTATTTGTACCTGTTTTACACGTGTTTGTACACTTCTAATAAACTCCATAGTAATTCCAACGGAATTTACTGTAATTCGAGTCCGTAGCTTGTAACAATATTTTGAAATAATTTGTGGGCAGTTGGCCGCCATGGGCCCAAGTCTTCACCCCAAATTTTATTAATAAAAAATTGTGAAAGTTAAGGATGAAAAGTTTACAGTTCTTTTTATGGCTTTGGTTCAAGCGTTTTTGCGGATATTTTTGCCGCCGTAAATAATTGCCTGCCGTCTCGAGCCGCTCCTGATTCCATCTATTCTACACTAATGCAAATTGTCATGACCCAACTGCGACCGAAAGGTGGGGTCAGTTTCCGGAATCGCCCGCATTTGTTATTGATGTGATTATATTTAGAACAATTATTTTTGTAGTAACGGACAGGGAACGAGATCAACAATATACTTGATTTTGAAGCAAGCTCTCCAGTGGAATGAATATTTTGTTAAGAAGCTTGTATTAAAATTAAAAAACCAAGTAAGTACGTCACAATCCATTAGTGTTTCGAAGAGGATCAGCCCTCCTCACAACAATAACATGATGTTTTTTTTTATTGCCTGAGTTCAGCAGACAGACAGACGGCCCACTTGATAGAAAGCGGTTACCATCGCCTATGGATATTTGCAACAACAAGACGCTACAAATACGCTGCTGCTCTTAAGGGAGACTGGAACCTGGTCATTAATACCGGAACACAATCCAAGGTAGTTATGGCGGAATACTCAAGACCAGGGGTGGTTGCCATCCAGTCGAGCAAATACCCTACCATCTGGCTGTGAGTTGTTTTGTCTTCTCTTACGACAGGCCGCCCGGCCGCAGGAGAATGAATTCTTTCTCAGTTTCTGCACGGATAATTGAACATGTTAGTTGTTAATATTGAAAATTTTCGACATTTGGCTACGGAACTTAAAACAATCTGAAATTCTCCATACATCTTTAAAACTTATAAAAATGCTCAACGGGTCTTATTTAAACTATTTTTATTGAAATAGTATCGTTGAATGTATTCAGATTTTTGCACTTCATTACTTCAAAAGTTGAGGTTAAAGCAAATATCTCTGCACTCATTTACTTAACTCAACAAGTCATTACGAGGTATTGCTATGATTTCTCAAGATCTGTCAAAAGAACAAACTATTCTCGTATTACATTTTAAAAAATCGACCTGTATGTTACCACCCCTAATCTTTTTCGCGATGTCATTACTTATGTAGCAGCATATAGTTTTTCTTCTTTATTCGGAGAAGGGTTTGGTCGATACTGACCATGCTACCGTCATAGGAACAAAACACTTAATTTAGCGACAATTTATATATTACTAGTGGTCGCCCGTGCTCGAAATTCGACCATAACAATTAATGTCAAAGACTACTTCTATAATCACAGATTTCGGCAAGGCTACACTGTTAATTTGACTTGACCAATAAACCAAAGAGTATATACGAGTGCGTGTGTCAAATACATGCTATTGTGTGTAATGTTTCTTTTATTGATTACTAGCTGTCCCGGCAGACGTCGTCCTGCCCGGTAAAAAATAGGGGTTGATCGTAGAGGGTTGAAAATCTAGGGTTGTATGTATTTTTGTATGTTGTATCATAAAAAAATAGAAATTAAAAATTTTGTCTAAAAAATAAAATAAAAAATTTAGAGGTGGACTACCCCTAACATTTAGGGGGATGAAAAATAGATGTTGGCCGATTCTCATAGATACCGGATAAGCACAAAAAATTTCATCAAAATCGGTCAAGCCGTTTCGGAGGAGTATGGCAACGAAAACTGTGACACGAGAATTTTATATATTAGACATATGTGTAATTTTATCCATAATTTAAAAAATATATTAGTTTTCTTCGCTCCTTCTCTATATAAACTATAAGTGTGCGAAATTTCATACTCCTCCATCCACGCAATTTTCGCAAAAAACGGTACAAACTTTTTGCTTCACGTATTAATATATAGATTATCTAGAAGCATATAGATTAAGTGTTGCTATAGAATTTCGTCTTACAGATCCAGTAGCTTCGGAGAAAAATGACTGAGATCCAAATACACAAAGGACGTACAGATTATAGCTGCGCTTTTCTAAAGTTGCAATATATTTCCAACCGTTCATAAGTTAGTCTAACTCAAGTCCATAATTTACACTTAGGACCAATTGCCCGCCATTTTACAGTAGCCGACCCCACAAGTAACAGTTATTGTAAAACCTCGATTTGTCTTCTGATCTAATGGCGGGTCATAAAGACCCTCCCGATTCAGTCATGCAATTTTTCAATTCAATTCGAATTGGTAGTTTCGTGCCGCTCGCCAATTTCATTTAGATTTATGGGAACAACTTTTGTTTCTTGCTATTGGCATTTACAATTGAAAAAAAAACGATTAAGCCAGACAGTCTGGTCATAGAATAGAGAAGGGAATATTAACTTTGTTTTTTTTTTAAAGCAGGAGTCAGGCAGACGTTGCACTTTATGGAAAGCTGTTATCATCGCCTATAGGCATTTACAACACCAAATGTGCTACAAATGCGCTGCTGCTCTCTTAAGGGAGACTCAAACCTGGCCACTAATGCCGGCACAATTCTAGGCTATTATGGCGGCATACTCTAGACCAGGGGTGGTAGCCATCCAGTCGGGCAAATACCGTAGCACCTGGCTGTGGGTTGTTTTGTTGCCTCTTACGACAGGCCGCCTGGCCGCAGGAAATTGTAATCTTTGTCCATTCCGGCACGGATATAATTTACAAAGTTTAAACTTTTAAAACGCCTTAATAATATTAGGCGCGAAAATATTTCACTATTAAAAAAATTGTCGGTTTCGAGGCCGCTATCCTACAGCTAGATTATCGTTTTTGTATTTAGATACCATAAAATAAATATTGTATTTTAGACATACCGAGCCTTCACCACTATTTTATCGTAAGCGACATTTGGACCTAGGCATATTTTTTGTTGCAAAAGAAGTGTCTTATAACTTCAGAGGCGTAGTACCGCCGTATCAGGGACCCCGAAACTGTGTAAGCAAAAAATCCTAAAATGTTATCCACAATCTTTTATAGGTTAATAACATTTTTGAGAATAACTGCTGGGCCAACAGGAACGAAAATCTAGAAAAACTGAACTAAAGCTATGGATGATTTGATAAATAATTTTTCCGAAAAAAGGCCAGAAAAGTGTTTCTTTGTTTCGATTTGTTTGTGTAACTTAATTCTTTGAGCATTAATTAAAAGTAATTACTTATAATCAATATATAATTATTTTAATTCAATTCAAGTATTTTTTATTATTTTATAACAAATCTTTACATTTCCTTTGGGCCCCTAAAACATTTTGATACAGGGCCCGCCTAAGGCAAGCGACGCCACTGTTTAAACTTTTATTTTGTTTTAAGACTCAGTTCTAGCTACATTAGACCCTACTGAAACAAAAACCAGTCAAAAAAGTCTTAAAATAATAGTTTAAAATATGCAACACAAAATATACTTAGGTCCAAATGTCGCTTACGATATAATGGCGGTAAACCCTCAATATAATAGACTAGCTGTGCCCGTTACGTCGTCCGCGTGGAATTTAATTTCAAAACCCCCGATTTTGAAACATTCTTCATTGATGCTCCGCTCTTATTGGTCATAGCGTGATGATATATAGCCTATAGCCTTCCTCGATAAATGTACTATCCAACACTTAAAGAATTTTTCAAATCGGACCAGCGTTCCTGAGATTAGCGCGTTCAAACAAACAAACAAACTCTTCAGCTTTATAATATTAGTATAGATTCAGGATTCGAGTAACCTACCTACTACACAAAATTTCGGACATGCGGAGACGTAAAAATTCTAAAACCGTTAATTAATGATTAAATTAATATCTTTTAAACAGTAGTTTTTTTTAAATGTTTGGTATTTATTTTTAAATGACAAACAGACATATCATTTTTATAAGTATAGAAGATAGCTACCCATAGCTTTAACAACAAGAAGTCAATGTCCCGATTATCCAAGAGATAACATGTTGCGTAAGAGTAGGTACTAAAACAATTTGGTTCTGCCTTATTACATTCATGATAAGAAGTTAGGGGTAGGGCCAAAGGTCATGAACTTCGCCGAACGTCTCATCTGTATACTACACTATAATTAGTTAATTAGACGTTTCCAAATATTACAATTTACACTTTTATTTAACTCTAAATGGTATTACTTGTAATATATTCAGGTGGCAACACTAAGCGGATGGCCAGCAGGCCTTTAGGAATTAGGATGGTATAGAGCAGTGGTTCCCAAAGTGGGCGATAACGCCCCCTTGTGGGCGCTGCAGGCTTAAAAGGGGGCAGTAAGTGACCCAGAAATAATGGGCATTGGCAGGTGTAGCCCATAAGAGGTAACTTGAGACCTCAGTGCCTTTGTGTACTACCTACAGCGCTTAGGTCTCAAGTTAACTCTTGCGGACTATAGTAAAAGTCTCGTTTAGAATGAATGGTTATTCTCCGCTAATGTAGCTCTTAATAGTCAATTAATTTAATTTCACGTTATAATGTTTTTTTAAGTAGGTAGGTGAAAAAATGGGGGCGCTAAAAAAGAATTTATTCTCAAAGTGGACAGTATAAAAAATAAGTTTGGGAATCACTGGTGTAGAGGAAGGGCAATTCGGCCATCAGCAGCCTCATTCTATTATTTTAATATATTGGCGTTGCGAAGATATTCAAAGTACGATTCCATAGCTATAGTGTCAAATTTTCCTATTCTACTAAATCCACATTCTATCTCCTCATTATCCTCGCGACGGATTATAACAAAAAAAAATGTTATTAACATTTAGCAGAAATAGCGTTAGTTGAAATTAATATTGAAAAACTATCAACAATTTGAACATTTGTATCACGCATTTTTTTAAAAATTTATTTTAAAGACTTTTGGACTAGCGTCCATATCAGTCCATGAAGACAAAAACTTACATGCACGTAAAATAATAATAATAAATAGATAAGCACAAAGTCTAAAACTAAGTTTGTTTTTACAGACTAGGGGTCGGCTAAAAAGGAATGAAAAACTCCAAGTCCAGCAAGTGTAAGCATAAGTCTCTCCTCAGACCCTGTCTCTCATTGTTATTTTTGGAGCATTCTACAAGAATATAATACATATCCTGTCTTTTATTACACGTATCACAATTTTAGCTGCTTGTCTTTTTCATGAGAAAAGCTCATGTCTTGAGCGGCATATGTCCAACACGCACACGATGAGCGACAACTAAGGAGCGGCTCAACGGCTCAACTTCCTCTCACTAAACCAAATGTCCATAGGCGATGGTAACCACTTTCCATCAGATACGTCTACCTGTCTGTTGATCTTATTCAATACAAAAAAGCATAGCACCTAAATTAGCTTAAATGATGTTATTTGATAGTATCAAATAACATCATTTAAATGCAACTATTTCTATGTAGTTACTTACCATTAACGATGAATCTGTGCCTATCATTCATTAACTCCTTGGACAATTTCGGACATTCCCTATTCAACACAACACACAAATCATTCAGCTTTGTCGCACATTGTTTACTAACAATCTCGACAAAGTAATTACACTTATCACTGTCGCAAGCACTGGTTATCAATTCTAGATCGTTTAAATTGAATATACCCTTTTTAACAAGAACATCTAGGATATTTGTATCGCGTAATTCTCGTAACAAAATGTGCTTGTGTCGTATAAGACCGGCACAAACATCACCCACGGTTGCCATCGTTTAACTGAGCGAGCGCGAGAAAAAACGCCATTCAATTCCGCCATTCAAGGGGCACACCAAAGTCACCGAACACATGTCGCGCGTTTTGTTTTGCTTCGCTTTCTTGGGGTGTTTTGGATCCTAGCGTAGGGTGGCAGGGTGCAGTGGTTCACAACTTTTAAATTTCGGCTCCACGAGGATTCATCTCTTGGATCCGATTTTATACATTTTTCTCTCTATACTCTTTTCGTCATACTATTAGCACTGAAGTTTTATTTGTGAAGTACTGATCATTGTTCATTTAGGAATCAGCGGATGTGCTACAATAAGCTTTTCCCTATAAGACTTTCCAATTTCTACCCTTAATTATGTATGGCAGTTACCCCTGATCTTTCTTTTTTAGACGATTTTACTTATTTTATGTAGCAACATTTAAATTAGATATAATCGGCAAACACACACACACATTATATATTCTCAAGCTAAGTAAGTTGAGCTTGTGTTATGGGACGATCAAAGAACCTAGACAGCAAGCACAGAAAGTTCCTTGACTAAATTCATTATGCCAGGAATCGATCCCGGATCCTATGCGTTCCAGAGAGCTCATCAGATTAAAGCCTAGCCCGCTCAACTAAAGAGACCGTCAATAGATAAAAAAAGGTCAAATATTATAATACTATGACGACCACAGAAATAATATCGAGATATTATTTCTGTGATGACGACCGAGGGTACAACTTTCTGGCAGCGTAAGCAGGTCTCAAGACTTAGACAACCGTAGAAGATTCTGTAAGAAAAAGACAGGCACAGATACATTTCAGAAAGGAGTAGGTGATGAACGAAAGTTCTAGAATAGAAGTTTCGGGAAAGAAAAGACAGAGATAGATAGATGTTAGAAAGGCATTGATGATAAACTTAAGTTCTAGAATAGAAGTTTCGGGAAGGAAAAGATAAATGTAGGGGCAACCCTGCGAAGAAGAATCACATATTAGGGATCTTCTCCAAGGCGTACTGGCGGGTCGGACACATTGCTTATCTCGATGTGCAGTTATCATCGCGATATTTTCTTTCACCGTTAGCACGTGGTTTTGCAAAAATATACACATCAGGTCAGAAACCTACCTAAGCGTTGCACGCTTTCTGGCAATGATTCGAACCTGCGCCTTTTGAATTTGAGATGCGAGTGCTCTGAACTCTAACCTACCACAGCTTTTTTATATTACTTAGATCAGTGTTTTTCAACCTTTTTCATGACACGACCCCCTTTAGTATGAAGAAATATTTCGCGACCCCCCTACCCCTTGCATTTTAATACACTTTTGTTAGCTTCATACGTATGTTAGTATTTAACGGAATCTTTCAAGTTATATTTGATCGCCTTTCCGGTTTCTGATTGAGCTGAAATTTTGCACGTGTGTGTATATTGCGTGACAATGCAATAATATGGTACCATGGAGATGATCTGATGATGGAGTCGGAAGGTGGCCATAAGAACTCCTGTACCAAACAAGATCGACCTGTCGTCTTTGGGCTCGTTTTACTTGTCTTGGCTAGCACTTTGCTGCTACATGATATGCAGGATCTCAAAAGCTTGTATTTAAAAACCTTTTTAAAAAAGCTTATTTTTACATAACGTTCCGTTTTATCATAAGAGTATATTTAATTCTTTTTTCAAAGTTTCCACGGAGAATCACTAAAAAATAAAAAATAAATAATATTTTAAAAAAACTAAACAAATACGCTTTTATAGAAAATCCAACTAAAAAATAGAAAATAAATTGTAATAAATTTGAATTAAAAAATGATTTTATCTAAAAAAAAGCGTGGGGTGCTTTTCAGGATATTATCAAAATAACCCTTTATATCTGTTTATAAAATATTTATAACTATTCATGATACCATGCACCCCACGCTTTCTTTACAATAAAATCATTTTTTCTCACACTATTTTAATTCAAATTTATTAAATTATATTTTTTAGTTGGATTTCCTATAAAAGTGTTTTTATTTGGCTTTTTTAAATTATATTTTTTTTAGTATTTTATTTTGTGACAAATATTCAATCCAACATATTTATTCTTTTTCATAATTAGGGTTCGACTAAATACATAATTAAATAGGAAAAACACATTTTTTACATCATTTGCGTCGCCAATAGATAACGCAATTTACGCGCATACGTACAACCACGTCCGATGCCGGCCGCCCCGCCCTCTCCCCACATAAATGAGAAAGCGTTGCTATCCTGTATCTAAGTCAGAAAAACCCAATACTATTGGCGAAAGTTTGATTTTACCAGTGGCATTAGATATGGCGGTGGTTATGTTTGGCAAACACGAGGTCGAAAAACTCAAAAGTATACCTCTGTCTGGCTGTACCACTCAACGCGGGATAAGCTATATGGCGACTGATGTTCGTGATCAAGTCATAGTAAACATAAAAGAAAGTACTTTTGTGTCCTTACAATTTGGTGAATCTACGGATATTGCACACTTTACTACAATAGCTTTCCCAACCTTTTGTAACTCCGCTACAGAAGCTTCGCGACCCCCCTAAGCAGGCTTGGCGACCCCTAGGGGGTCGCGACCCACTCGTTGAAAAACACTGACCTAGATGATTGCATTATATACTACTCGTATAATAATAATCGGCAAACAAACACACAGGTTGTATATCCGAAAAGTTAAATTATATAGTTACACCATTTTCTGAAATTACATATACCTACTTAACACTGAAAAAATAAACATCGTCAAAAAAACAAAACCTACAGCCCAAAGGTTTATGACTGTTGGTGGCCACCCGCAACAAAAAAAAAACTATTTTACTACACATAATCTATACTATCTGTATAAATAAAAATGAATCGTAGAAATACATGTACGTGAGTGACTGTGTGTGAGTGATGACTTTAGTGATTTTGATGAATATTTTTCTGTGTAATTTAGGTTCACAATTGGAACCGGTAGATTGCGCTGGAATCGGGTTCTAGGATCCCTTAATCTCCTGAACTATGTGTAATATACATATAACGTACCACCCTGGGGCAGAACCCAGACGTTAGTAAATAACGGAAAGTTCATTTACCAAATTTACTTCCCAATACTCTAACATTAAGTATTAATACATCCCTATTAATATTATAAATGCGAAAGTAACTCTGTCTGTCTGTCTGTCTGTCTGTCTGTCTGTCTGTCTGTCTGTCTGTCTGTCTGTCTGTTCCGTTTTCACGTAAAAACTACTGGACCGATTTGGCTGAAACTCAGTATATATATATTTTCGATACCGAGGATGAACATAGGATACTTTTTATCCCGAAAAATGGGATAGTTTTCGGGATAAAATGATATTTGTCTGTTTGTTTGTTATGCTTTTACGGAAAAACTACTGGACCGATTTGGCTGAAATTCGGCACGTATGTAAATTAAATACTGAGGATGGACAAGGGATAATTTTCATTTTGGCCTTTTTGGTAATTTTGGCCTATTTGGTAATTTTGGCCTATTTGGTAATTTTGGCCTTATTGATCATTTTGACCATTTTGGTCATTTTGGCCTATTTGGTCATTTTGGCCTATATGGTCATTTTGGTCTCTTTGGTCATTTTGGCCTCTTTGGTCATTTTGGCCTCTTTGGTCATTTTGGCCTCTTTGGTCATTTTGGCCTCTTTGGTCATTTTGGCCTCTTTGGTCATTTTGGCCTCTTTGGTCATTTTGGCCTCTTTGGTCATTTTGGCCTTATTGATCATTTTGGCCTATTTGGTCATTTTGGCCTCTTTGGTCATTTTGGCCTCTTTGGTCATTTTGGCCTATTTGGTCATTTTGGCCTATTTGGTCATTTTGGCCTCTGGTCATTTTGGCTTCTTTGGTCATTTTGGCCTATATGGTCATTTGGGCCTCTTTGGTCATTTTGGCCTCTTTGGTCATTTTGGCCTTATTGATCATTTTGACCTATATGGTCATTTTGGCCTCTGGTCATTTTGGCCTCTTTGGTCATTTTGGCCTTATTGATCATTTTGACCTTTTTGGTCATTTTGGCCTATTTGGTCATTTTGGCCTATTTGGTCATTTTGGCCTATTTGGTCATTTTGGCCTCTTTAGTCATTTTGGCCTCTTTGGTCATTTTGGCCTCTTTGGTCATTTTGGCCTTATTGATCATTTTGGCCTATTTGGTCATTTTAGCCTCTTTGGTCATTTTGGCCTCTTTGGTTATTTTGGCCTATTTGGTCATTTTGGCCTATATGGTCATTTTGGCCTCTTTGGTCATTTTGGCCTCTTTGGTCATTTTGGCCTCTTTTGTCATTTTGGCCTATATGGTCATTTTGGCCTCTTTGGTCATTTTGGCTTCTTTGGTCATTTTGGCCTATATGGTCATTTTGGCCTATTTGGTCATTTTGGCCTATTTGGTAATTTTGGCCTTATTGATCATTTTGGCCTATTTGGTCATTTTGGCCTCTTTGGTAATTTTGTTCCTTTGGTCATTTTGGCCTATTTGGTCATTTTGGCCTATTTGGTCATTTTGGCCTATTCGGTAATTTTGGCCTCTTTGGTCATTTTGGCCTCTTTGGTCATTTTGGCCTTATTGATCATTTTGACCTATATGGTCATTTTGGCCTCTTTGGTCATTTTGGCCTCTTTGGTCATTTTGGCCTTATTGATCATTTTGACCTTTTTGGTCATTTTGGCCTATTTGGTCATTTTGGCCTATTTGGTCATTTTGGCCTATTTGGTCATTTTGGCCTTTTTGGTCATTTTGGCCTCTTTGGTCATTTTGGCCTATATGGTCATTTTGGCCTATATGGTCATTTTGGCCTCTTTGGTCATTTTGGCCTTATTGATCATTTTGGCCTATTTGGTCATTTTGGCCTCTTTGGTCATTTTGGCCTATTTGGTCATTTTGGCCTATTTGGTCATTTTGGCCTCTTTGGTCATTTTGGCCTTATTGATCATTTTGGCCTATTTGGTCATTTTGGCCTCTTTGGTCATTTTGGCCTCTTTGGTCATTTTGGCCTATTTGGTCATTTTGGCCTATTTGGTCATTTTGGCCTATTTGGTAATTTTGGCCTTATTGATCATTTTGGCCTATTTGGTCATTTTGGCCTCTTTGGTCATTTTGGCCTATTTGGTAATTTTGGCCTTATTGATCATTTTGGCCTATTTGGTCATTTTGGCCTCTTTGGTCATTTTGGCCTCTTTTGTCATTTTGGCCTCTGGTCATTTTGGCCTATATGGTCATTTTGGCCTATATGGTCATTTTGGCCCCTTTGGTCATTTTGGCCTCTCTGGTCATTTTGGCCTATTTGGTCATTTTGGCCTTTTTGGTCATTTTGGCCTCTGGTCATTTTGACCATTTTGATTATTTTGGCCTTTTTGGTCGTTTTTTCCTATTCCGTCATTTTAGCCATGTCGGTCACTGTGGTCTTTTGGTCATTTAGACCATTTTGGCCTTTTTGGTCAAGTTTTGTAATTTATTTTGTTTACAGATAGACGGGGGATAGTATATATAATTAGCGATATAGAATGAAGTGAATCTTCCGTGGGCAAATACATAAAAACATTGTAATATAATATAACCTGTAGCACTTGCTCTTTAAACAAGAGACACGCACTAGAGGTTAACCCGCGGCGCAGCCGCGGGGTAAACTCTAGTGATAAATAAATATGAAAATTTTGATATGTCAGTGAATAAGACAGCCAGGTGTCGTTTCAATAAAGCGGGTTCGAACCCTGGAGTATACACCGTATTGACAGGTTCACTGAACTTGTATTCATATCGTTACAATCACCACGTGTTAACCAGCATCAATATGTAATCCTACTAATCGTAGGACAAACACGGTGAGTACACTAATAACTCCCTGAAATACGGAAACCCCACCCCACAAAGCCGTTGTTATAACTATGAAATATTGTAAAATAATACATCAAAATCTAGTTTGGTTTTTAACATATTTTTAAGTTAAGATTTTCCTTCACTGCCTTAGGCATAATTCAAATATTACGTACAAGCTGTGTGAAAACAAGTAGGTATAAAAAATATTAATTTAACTTACGCTTAATCGATCTAGCAAGGTAGCGAAATCAAATCTTTTAAGAACCTAAGCCGTTGACTTCTATGGCCTAGGCTTAGGAAAACGAAAGAATACTATGTTTTTGACGCAACTTTTATCATATACAGGTATATTTTATATCCAATGATAGCAATTGGATATAAAATACAGAGACATATTAAAAATAATAGGATATGTTAAAAGTGCTTCTGGTTAATTTCACAAACCATGCAAAGTCATATTTAAAATTATCATTTTTTTTTAATTTGACGTTTGCCAACAAATGTAGCAAAACGTCAGAAAATGCAAACATAACCAAAAAGCTTACGATCTAAAAATAACGTACATTAAAGTTTAAAAAAGATTATCGTACAAAATTCGGTAATAAATTATCAATAACAGTTCGTTGAAAATATATTGTGAAGTGACATTTTGTTTTGTGTATATATTTTAACACAATGGCTCCTTTAAAGAAAAGCGCTTTTAACGGTATGTTTTGGTCTACGTCTCAGCTATCTCTATATTTTATATGGTTAAATATCTTTGAAATTATATATATAAGTTTATTTTACCCTAAAAACCAAATTTCAATTGTAGACTGTGTTTTCTAAAAATGAAATCCTTATTAATAATATAAAACATATATGTTTATGTAGTAGCCTTGATTTGCTGAAAATTTGGTTAAAATATTAATCAAATTATTAGTTTTACTTTATATTTTCTCTTTACTACCTGCCTGTTATAACTATCACACAAGACATTGGCAAAATTAAGGTCAGTACTGTGGGAATTATCTTATAAAAAAATGATTGTGATCTAAACATACAATCAAATAATTTGGATGCTAAATATTAAGTTATGGATTTAATAAAATTTCTGAAAAATATTTTATGCTGCAGTCATTTGTACTGTATATTTGTTAGTTTGTTTTACATTTTTCATAATCAATTCTAGGCTAAGTTTTTAGTGGGAACTTAGATATTCATGGCTGAATGGAACTTCAATATCTGGAAGAGATTGGGCTAAAGCGATAAGGCTGCCCTTTGATCCTGCCTTGACATGAAATTACTGTAAATTATTTACTTTATGTGTATATGGTGAACAATAAAGTATTTTCTATGTGATCTATTCATTGATAATGGACACATCATGTTGTGAAGGATGACATGCTTACCAAAGTCTCATAACAAGGGTTATCAAAAACTGTAAAGTGGAGAATGAAAAATAGAATGAATGAAAAATAAAACGAGAAACAAATTGAAACACTGGCTAGAGACATATATAGTGTAGAATGCTTTCTTTTCTTTGCAAAAATCTTTCAGAATTCAGAGTTTGGACAGTAATTTTATTCTGTGTTTTAGAAACTGATTCTGGTTCTGAGTCTGACAGTGGCTCCAGTGCCAGTCGCAGTAGAAGTCCTAGTCCAGCACCTTCAGGCAAAGAGGGCAGTCGTTCACGGTAAATAAAAATGAATTCATATCATTCTATAACATTAGAATTACTTGTTGGACTAAGGACTGATTTATCAAGTATCAGATAAAAGTTATTTATAGCTTGAATAACACAGTTGGATGGTTTCACTTTTGTATTTACTCAGGTTCTAATTTATTCGACCAATAATTTTATCTGATGATTGAAAAATTGGCCATTAAAACGTGATCTTTACCTCTTTTGTATATGTAAGGAATTCTTACTTATAATGTGAATATGACTTGTCATGTTTCTGCTTCATCTGAAATTATGTTAGTGACCATTTCCTTACATGAAGCATTAGGGTTTTAATATGATTACTTATGATGGCACATTGTTATTAATTGTTAATGACTATTTACTGTCATTATCATACTTATTAACTGTCATTGTAGTCATCTATTTTAGGTAGCTGTTGATTGTTAAATAACTGATTATTGTGATAGGTTAGGGCAGCAGAAAATATTAAGCACAGTAAATTTTTATTATTATTATTAAGTACATACGGAACAAACAAGAAGCCACATTAGAGAAGTAGTGAGTGTTGCCACACACATAATAGTGTTGTCAATAGAATACATTGCTCTCCAACAATTATTATGAAATTTAGACTTGAATAATGGAATGAATATAAAATTCCTTCAAAAATATGGAATTATTTCCACAGTATAAGGATTTAAGACTAAGATAGCTGAAAATTTTGCATTTTTGAAATAACATTGCATGGATAGTTATAAAAATTATTTATAAGTGGTGTAAATGTGCAATCCTATATGAAAGCTACTTCGTTATGCCACTTGCTGGTGAGACATTTAGATTTTATTAGAGGATGTGGTACTAAGATTATTCTATAACAGAAATCACATTTCCTTGTCATAGCTTATCTCATAAATAAATTGGAATTTAACTTTTTTTGCCAATATTCTGTATTATATATAAAGAACAGTTTTATTTTATTCTTATCTATACCAATAAATGAAATATCTGTCTATTATTTCAAAGCAATTGCTTAGAATAGCTAAATACAATCAATAATTTTAGAATTTTTGTATCTCTCTCAAATAGGTCCTGAAATGGCTCAACAGTTTTAAAGAAAATGTTAAGTCTTTAAGACTTAACATTTTCTTAACAACAACAGATATTTTGTCTTACATTCTCTTTTATGTATGATGTTTGTTTTAAGTTTCAGAAAGTACTACAATAATAATAATTATTGGTCATACTTAGGCTGAGTGTAAGGAAGATCTATAATACATGTTTATGGTTTTGTTTAAAACATTCACAAATTGAATTATTCAATTTTCAGATCAGTTTCACACAGTCCAGCAAAATCAGGCAGTGGTTCACCCAAATCAAATCACTCTGCTCGTTCAAGGAAGTCCTCAAATGCCTCCCGCAGCAAGTCTAACTCTCCAGCTGGTTCTCAGAGGTCTGGTTCAGCTCACAGCAACAAATCTGGCTCATCCAGTCCAAAATCACATGTATCAGGAAGCCCTAAAAATCGGGCATCTAGGTCCAGAAGCGGTTCTAGAAGGTCAAGGTCTGGTTCAGGTAGTGTTCGTTCCAGATCAGGCAGTGGAAAATCCAGATCTGCCAGTCCAAAATCTAAGCCACAAAGTCCTAAATCTAGATCACAAAGCCCTAAATCAGGCTCTCATAGTCCAAAGTCAAGGTCGCAGAGTCCGAAATCGAATCAGAGCCCGAAATCGAGGTCTCAAAGCCCAAAATCGAGGTCACAAAGCCCGAAATCTAGATCTCAGAGTCCAAAATTAAGGTCTGCGAGTCGTAATGCTAAAAGTCGTTCGAGATCTAAGTCTGCAAGTACTAGCCCAAAAAGCAGGAAATCTAGATCAAGAAGTGGTTCATCAAAGTCCAAAAGTCCAGTTGCAAGACAGGATGTTCAAGAAAGCAGATCTAATTCACCAAACCTAATGATCGATGATGAAGGCGCTAAAGAAAAATCTAAAAGCCGATCCAGGTAATATTACTTAAATATATTTAAAGATATATATAAAATTTTGATTAAGAAGCGTAATTAACACTGCAGTCTATAATTTATGTTTGTCACACTTTATACAATAAATTATATGCTATTTTATAAGCAATCTTGAAAGGGATAAAAAAATAATTGAAATTTTTTAATAAACAACACATATTTCCTGACTTAAGAATGTGAGAATTCATATATACAACATATGTACATAATATAAAACTTTTGTTAAGATATATCAATTATGATGAATTTCAACATAACATTTGGGTTTTTATAATATTTTCTTTTTAATTCTATTCACCTTGTTTATTATATTCATCTTTGTGCGGTTATACTTTGAAATTGTATAAAATTCCTTACAGGTCTGTTTCCAGGCAATCTCGTTCAAAATCCAGAAGCAAATCTAAATCTAAAAGTAGATCCAGATCAAGATCTAAAAGCTCAAATGCTTCTGAGGGTGACATAGGTATGAATTTATGAAACTAATATATTTGTTAGCTTTGATTAATTAGCTGTTTGTGTATTTAAACAAATTGTTTAGGCCAATTATTTCGATTGGTTCATTTCCTTGATTATATGATCGGAATGAAGTCAGTCGCGCCGACATCTTCCAATCTGTGCCCTGCTAATTGGCCAACGACGTTGTGTCGTCACGTAATGTGACTGGAGGGACAAATCCGCACCACCGCCCCAATAAGTCAAAAATCGTCTACCTGACCGCGCGCGTATAACGACCCGCGCCGTAGTCATATGAACTACCTATTTTAATATTTAACCGCCATTGTGTGAATTTGTGTATCATAAAAAAGACATTATGAATCCACTGTGTGTGCAACAAACAAAATTGATCCTCGACGACCGCTGTTAGACGTCTCCAGGCTAGCCGAATTAGGAGAAGTGCAGTTTCGGGAGGTCAAGGTTAGTGGCTTGATTTTCCTTCCCATATAATCAATTGGATGCAACGATTGATCTGATTGTCCTGCCGTCCACTGCTATTGAGCTATATTATCGAAGGCCGCACCAGTCCAGGAGGTAGGGCAATAGTAATTACAACCGCCGCCACGTGGTGTGCTATAGGGGAGGTGGGGAAGGACCTGAAATTTTACCCTGGCACCACCACAAATAAATAATACTTATCAACGGTTTGGTTATTGGTAATGGTTTAGTTTAGGTATTAATAGAATTACTATTGAGATTTTAAAAGTTTACGAAGCTGCATCTGTGGCTGTTCTAGTGTCCATGATATAGCAGACAAATTTCAAAGGAAACCAATAAGTGATTTGGTGAACATGAATATGTTTCGGCTGTCATATCATGTCATATATATGAGTCGCGTTCCCAAAGTCTTCATAAACCTAATATCAAGTCCCGGTTGTGTCTTCCATCCATCCATTTTTAAGTCTCTATTTCACATAATCTTCAGCATCATCATCATCATCCGAGCGTTAAGTCCCGGTTGCGTTCGGAGCGATCACTTCGACGCCCAGGGTCCGCTTTCCTACTTTTCTTTCTCCACTTCGCGCGATCTTCGGCATCCCTTGTGTTGAGACCGTTAGTATGCATGTCATCCCTCACAACGTCAAGCCAGCATTTCTTGGGCCTACCCCTTTGACCGGGACCTGGTGGAGGCGGCGTGGCTAGACGTTTGTTCCCCACGTAACTAACCGGTTTCCGTAAAACGTGGCCGTACCAGCGTAAGCGATTCTCCTGCAGTTTGTCTGCTATGTCACGGACGTAAAGGCTGCCGCGGATGCGGAAGTTCCTGACACGATCTTTTCGCGTGACTCCACACATCCACCGAAGCATATTCATTTCCGTGACACGCAGCTCCTGCTTGTGTCGCTCAAGTACAGGCCACGCTTCACTGCCATATAAAAGAACAGGTCTAATAATGGATTCATAGACCTGTCCTTTTAACTTAACCGGCATTTTGGGGTCGCAAATGACACCTGTCACCTCACGCCACTTGGCCCAAGCTGCTGATATTCGGGCCTTGACGTCATGGTCTGAGTACAGATCCCAGGTACTTAACTTGGTCCGTGCGCTCGGCCGTATCTTCGCCTATGCGCACGGACGTAGGATCCGTAACGTTGCAAGCCAAGTACTCCGTCTTCGCCACACTTAGTTTTAGACGACATATCACATAATCTTCAGCATCTCATATTCTAATACAATTGGCATGCATGCATATCATCTTTCAACACGTCAAGCCAACCCTTTCTAATACATTTGCAGGTATTGGTTAAAATGACCATACCTGTCAAAATTTTACCTATCATGTCACAGACAATTATGTAGCTGAAGATTACTTATTTTATATTATTTACTGTAATTTATTTTAATAGGTACTAAAAAGAAACGTGCAGTACTATCGGACTCAGAAAGTGATGCTGATGGCGAGAAAGCTACTAAACGCAAAAAGGAATCTGCTGGTAGCGGATCTGACACCAGTGATAAGCCGAAAAAGAAATCAAAGAAAGTTGTTGATGATGAAGATGAAAATCAAGAGAAGACTGACACAGGTATGTTTATTGAAAGAACTTGTGTAATAGCATCGTTATTGCGGACATAATCACCCCCATGACTTCTCCCCCGGAAATCCCGTAACCCCACACCCTTTTTTTTTTTTTTTTTTTTTAGCCAGGGGAAATCCGTTTGAGGACTAGGACCGCGACAGGCGCAGAAGCCTGGGGGATGCTCGCGACCTTGGTGAGACAGTGTGGGATTCGCCAGATCGGGGGTGGCACTAGCGTGCCCGGTCAGAACCGGTGCCACGCTATTGCCACTCCCCAGTTAGGGATACCCACTAAAACCCCTGGGTGTTCCGTCCTGCGCCTTTTGCCAGGGCTACGGGAATAGGCTACCCGGCTCCGCAATCCCTGGCAGGCGTGGGCCCCGCTCACTGGGCCTCTTCCAATGCCGGGGGAGCTACTCCCCCGGCGACGTCTCGGTCTATTCCGGGCGTGGGGCGGTCTGTAACGCGCCCCACGGGAAGAGAGATGAGCGCGCGCGGAACACTCGCGCTCTCATCTCGACGGCATGTGCGGGTGAGTGAGAACCTCTATGCCCCTAGAGGCCCCACCCGCGCCGCCCGCTTACGGTGGCCGAAGGTCTAGGTCAGACCTCCGGCGTCGGCGCGTCCTCCTTTGTCGGGAGCGGAGTAGAGAAGTGCGCTCACGCTCCCGTTCCGCCTCCTCCTTTGCAAACATGACGTGCTCGCAGAAGGAGGAGACGGCGTCCCATCCGGTGTAACCCCACACCCCGCTTATCTTGGATATATAGCTCACTTCATTAGCTGCTAAGTGTCTGCATTTTTTGTAGTATCTTAGTAAGGACAGGGCGAGCCTCCGGTATTATTCGTTCGGTTGAATATATACACACATCGAAGAAGTATATACACACAAGGAAGACTATGAAGAACAGGAAGATCAAGGAGCACAGCAGAATCGTTATAGCATAGTACTTTTCTAGAATGCGATTATTTAAAATATCTTTAGACCATTTTGGCCTATAATTGAAATTTTGGAGCACACTAGGAATTTTATAATCATGTTTCTCCTACACCACTTTAGTATGGTTTTTTTAAAGGTGTTTTAAAATTCCTTTGCAATAACAAGTTGGTAATATCTCTAGTGTTGCAAATATTCATGGGCTATGGTAACTACCTCCCATTACATGGAATATCGGATTATCTGCTATACTCTAGCAATAAATAAAATGTCAATAATTTAATGTAGTGGTAATTTGTTTTCACAGTAACCGCGGATGCTCTCTTTGGTGACGCGTCTGACATAAGTACAGAGGACGAGCGTGATGCTGATAAGGGTTCAGAAAGGTCTAGATCACGGTCCAGGAGTCGAAGCCGCAGTGCTGAAAGGTCTGATGATGGAAGAAAATCTGGTGATGAAGCCAGAGCCAGTGGTGATGAGGTGAAGTATTTTTATGAAATTTTTTGAGTTTAGTAATGGTGATAGTGTTCTATGAGAGAAGAAAATAAGAAAAAAGGAGAAAAGTGAGTGTCATAGAGTCTATTCTCTTACTGTTCCAGGAAGGCCGTAATAAGCCAGAAGAAGAAGAAGAGGTGGAAATACCCGAGACACGTATTGATGTCGACATGCCCAAGATATGGACGGAGCTGGGCAAAGAGTTGCATTTTGTCAAGTTGCCCAACTTCTTGTCCGTAGAAACGAGGCCTTATGACCCTAGCACTTACGAAGATGAGATTGACGAAGAAGAGACCTTAGACGAGGAAGGTCGAGCTAGGTGAGTATTTTTAGGATTCCAAGTTTGGCAAAGTATAGACATAGACAACACTTTATTATTCACCAAAACAAAAATTACAAAAAACGCATAACAAGACAATAGTGACTTGGTAAAACAAAAGGCGGCCTTATCGATAAAAGAAATGTCTTCCAGGTAACCTGTCTTAAAAGAAATTCTTAAATTATCTATAATTATTATTATAATGCAATAAAGGAAAAAATAAATAATAATGACATACATGGACAGCAGATTACAGTCAAAAGTATAATAAACTAGCACATACATTATTGTGTAAGACTAACATAATGATTCCTAAGTGAATTTCTGACGTCAGTGAGCAAAGAGTTCCAAAGTAAGACAGCCTGCATGGCGAAGGAGTTGGAATAAAATTTTGAAGAGTATGCAGGTGCCATTAACAGGACATTAGTGGGCGCAAATTGAGTGTATGTGACGTATGAAGGAAGTTGAAACATTCCTTAAGATAAGGAGGGGTATAAGGGGTATAACAATATATGATATAGTAACTTGAGAAGATGAGCATTCCGGCGAAGTGAGATAGGCAACCACTCGAGCTTTCTGCGATATTATATATACGTACATACATATTGTAACGCCTGTTTGCCATTGGGGTAGTGGTAAGCAGAGCCGATGGATTTCCACCTGCTACGATTAAACGACAAACACTTCGCTTCATCAACTTTCATTAATCTCTTCATACATACACGCTTATTTAACGTACTTTTCGTATGACCTTTCTTCAAAGTATTTTCAATTTGATCATGATCATGACATCAATTGAAAGAAGACATTGGCAGATGCTCACCTGTTTACTTAAATTAAAAATAAAGTTGATTAAAAAAGGTATTTTTAAAAGTTTTATAAAAGACATTTTTGAACGCTATGGCTGCAATGACGCTTATAAGAAAACCAAGTGGGGTGGGTCGTGGCAAATATTCGGCTAATTTCAGTCCTTTGATATGTCTTTAAAAACGGACTGTGGATGGAAACACGTTTTTGCTATTGGCATTATTTGCCTTATTTTTACAAAGGAAGGAAATAACGAATGAACTATCTCCTGTACACATTCTGTTTTTGAGCAGATTAGTCAAATACCCGCCAAGTGAAGCGCCGCCATAACATTGCACCGTCGTCGTGTATTCTAATCCAGTGTTTTTTAACGTGTGGGTCGCGACCCCCTAGGGGAGTCGCGAAGCTTTTGTAGCGGAGTCGCAAAAGGTTGGGAAAGTTACTGCAGTAAAGTCTGCAATATCTGTAGATTCATCAAATTGGAAGGACACAAAAGTACTTTCTTTTATTTCTTCTATGACTTGATTACGAACATCAGTCGCCATATCGCTTATCTTGCGTTGAATGGTACTGCCAGACAGAGGTATTCTTTTGAGTTTTTCGACCTCTTGTTTGCCAAACATAATCTCCGCCTAAAGCCTCTTGTAAAATCGAAACTTTCGGCAATAGTATTAGGTTTTTCTGCATTAGATACACGAAGAGCTACTCGATAGCAACACTTTCTCATTTATGCGGGGGTGGGGCGGCCGGCATGGGACGTGGTCGTACGTATGCGCGTAAATTACATTATCTATTGGCGACGCATTCGATGTAAAAAAATGTGTTTTACGTACTTAATTATGTATTTAGTCGAACCCTGATTAGGAAAATGAATAAATATGTTGGATTGAATATTTGACACAAAATAAAATATAAAAGAAAAGATTCCGACGAATTGAGAACCTCCTCCTTTTTGTGAAGTCGGTTAAAAAAGCAACGTGTAGGGGGGTCGCGAAATATTTCTTCATACTAAAGGGGTCGTGTCATGAAAAAGGTTGAAAAACACTGTTCTAATCTATTCATATCCACGGCTTCATAACAAATGGGCGTACAGACAAAAGTACAGTTTTACAAAAGGGACAAAATTGTGAATAACACAAAACTAGTTGACTATATAAGGCTGACATTTGGATTACCCTTCTATTTATGTACACTTGCAAACTGGTAAGACTTTCTAAATTCTATCATACAAAGATTAAACTAAATCTTTACTTCTGCCACTACAGACTAGGTCCGTACCCTAAATATTCTAAGTACAATTTCACTGTGCAGGCCTTTGGAACTCTTTACCCATAGATGTCAGAAAAGCTAAATCACTTGCCATATTTAAATAATATGTCAAAAACCAAACAACCAAACCAAAAACCTTAGTTTACTTTAAAATAAATTTTTTTAATCTCCTTAACTTTGCTGTTTATTGTCCCCACTGTACTGTTCTCATTTTTATTTTACTTCTTTTTATAATAATTTAGATAGATAGATAACACTTTATTGTACACAATTACAGAAGACACAGATGAACTTATAGCCTAAAAATATTCTATATGTGCACAATGGGCGGTCTTATCGCTAAGAAGCGATCTCTTCCAGACAACCCGTGGCAGGAATAAAAAACATATTATATACATAAATATTAGAGGATATGCAGCTACTTACATATATTTTATACTAAATAGACATATATAAATACACCTATTGATATTACATACATAAATATACGTAGGAGTATCAAACATCACTATGTTGCAGGTAGTGCTTTTTGTCATATTCTTAAATGTTGTTAGTGATTCAGCTTGTTTAACAGTAACAGGTAACTTATTCCAGAATCGAATAGTCTGTACAGTAAAAGAATTGTTGAAAAAATATTAATAATGTTTGGGAGTATTAAGTCTAAGATTCCTAGAAGGTCGTAAATTGTGAGAGGAAGAGATGAATTCAAAGCGTTTTTGAGATATTATGGGGTAGTGGGGATAATATGGGGGATAAACAACACACAACAACAATTTAATTATATTATATCCTCAAAGTCGGTTTACCTGGAAGATATCATAATAATGATAAATTTAATTATATAACTATGACGATACGAATGTAAACACAATGTAATCTTCCATTTAATAATTAATAATTATTATAACATTAATTAAATAATGTAGTCGGATTCCAATTGTATAGGGTAGTCTGGAGGATATCGCCTTTGGCGACAAGACCGCTCATTGTACTATAATTTTATGTGCAATAAAGTCATTCATTCATTCATTCATCGCTTTAAGCGATAAGGCCGCCTTTTGTTTGCCGTAAAATTGTTATGATTACTCATTTTGTAATTGTTTATTTTGGTGAACAAGGGGTATTGTTTCCTGTGGTGCTTCCACTTATTTTATGTTGGCAATTAGCATTGTATCTAATGTATAGGTTGAAACTGAAAGTGGAGAACACTATACGCTGGCGCACGGTTTTCGACAAGGAAGGCAACGCGGTGAAGGAGTCGAACGCGCGCATCGTGAAGTGGTCCGACGGCAGCATGTCCCTACACCTGGGCTCTGAAATATTCGACGTTTACAAGCAACCTTTGCATGTGAGTTTACTTGACTAATGCCGGATTCTTGTATCATACTAATCCATTCATCTTATCACTACGTAAAATTTGAAATTTTATATTTGTTTTAAATAAATCTACAACAGAACGCTACTTTTTAAATTCTTAAAAAAAACTCATAATATAAGACCAAGGTAATAGGAAAAAGAAAAATAATTTTATGTAGGATAGTTATGATATTAAAAAAAACTCATAATATAAAACACAGGAATAGAAAAAAAAAACAAGAAGAATTTTATGCATGGTGGTTACTTTTTTTTTGGTTACATTAATCTATACATCTATACATATAAATAAAATTTGAGTGTCTGTTTGTAATATTACTTTTTACTAGATGCATATGAATATATATACGGTACCAAATAACTTTTTTTACAATTTTCATATGTCTGTCTGTTTGTGCCGGCTAATCTCTGAAATGGTTGGACCGATTTTGACGGGACTTTTATTGGCAGGTAGCTGATGTAATAAGGAGTAACTTAGGCTACTTTTATTTTAGAAAATATCTTTTATTTTGGAATTATGACTATTTTCATCGCCACGCGGGAGAGAGCGCGGGGCGCAGCTAGTATGATACTAAGCTTAAACACATAAATTTAAAACTGAAGTGGTCCTAAAAGGTACATCAGTTTCAGCATAATGCTTGTCAATCAGTGCTGATCTTAGCCATAAGGTATCATTACGGTAGGTCTTACACCATTACGGATACACCATACACATACCGATATATGTAATCTTTTATATATGCATAAAAATGAATGTTAGAAATTTATGTTTGGGCATAACTTGTGTTACTGGTCCAGGAGAGCTACTACTAGGTCAAATAACTAAAAGAAAATTTGGATAAAATTAGCTAATATATTGCAAAAACGAAACTTGACATAAGAATGACGTATTTGTATAAAATTTATAAAAAAATGTATATATACTAAAGAGGATCGTTACAAACAACTTGACTTTACCGATTTCATTGTTTTTTTTTTTTTTTGGTTTAGGTTCGGTTTTTGCCTGTTTGAATATCTACTCAAACACACAAAACGGGAACCTAAACTTTCACCTTTTAAACAATCGGGGGGGGGGGGGGGGTTTAGATTCACAATTGGAATCGGTAGATGGCGCTGGTCTCTAGGATCCTCTTAATCTTCTGGACCGATTTTGATGTTTTTTTGTGCGTTTGAGTGGGATGGTTTAGATTCAAAATTGGAACCGGTAGGTGGCACTAGAACCGGGTCCTATATTTTGATTTTTTAAAGGGCTTACAAGGGCTGCCAGTACCACTGGTATAGAAATCAAAAATATGTCCTATAGACAAAATATATATTATTTCAAAAACGAATAGTCATTATATGTCCTTATTATAATTTTCAGGGTGACCACAATCATCTGTTCGTCCGTCAAGGTACCGGTCTGCAAGGCCAAGCGGTGTTTAGGACCAAGCTTTCCTTCAGGCCCCATTCGACGGAGTCCTTCACCCACAGGAAGATGACTCTGTCCCTGGCTGATCGTTCCACCAAGACTTCGGCAATCAAGATACTGTCGCAAGTGGGCGCTGATCCCGACGCTGATAGGAAGTATCAGTTGAAGGTCAGTTTTGTGTATTTGATTTGTACATGAAATCTTATTTTTAGTATTATAACATTTTTTTACATTACCTACATTAAGTTTGTCGAAAGACCTCTATGTGTTGTTTGACCCTACGCAAGCCCTCAAAAGTCCGCGCGTAATAACTACCTAGTTTAATTAAATACATTTTTGGTGGTATATATTGAGGGCCTCATAACAAATTTACACAAGGGATAAAATTAAGAATAAAACAAAACTAGGTTTTGTTTTATTTAGGTAATTGTATAGGGCTTTTGGATAGCCCTTCTATTTAGGTACACTTGCATGCTGGTAAGACTGTCTAAATTGTAACATGCATAGATTTTAGTAAATGATAAAAAATATATATTCTTGCGTATACGCCCATTTGAAGTGAAACTAGTCGGTGTTTGTACAGAGAAGAATATATATTTAATTTTTGTAATGAGTCTTTTGACACAGTCAATTATATACAGACAATCCTATATTCAATGCAAATCCTATCCTCCTAATAAAGTGATATATACGTATATATATTTTATATATGTATCGGTATATGTGTATGTAAGTTTATGTTTATATATGAAGACGTGAGTGGATGAAGGTGATATGTCGCATATTCGGTTTTTGTTTTTTTTTTTGCGTAGATGAAGGTTATAAGTCTATACCAAAGGACTACAGACCTTAGACCATAGATGTAAGGCATATTTAAAAAAATAAAAAGTTGAAAAGGGTGTTAAGTTCAGTTCAGTTTAAAGTAAAACTTTTATCTCGATTTACTCAGAATTGGAATTATGCGACTTATCACCTTCATCCACTCATGTCTTCATAATATCTATCTGCATGTAGTTTATAATGTAATATTTATATTCAATAAGTACTTTTATATAATAACTTTCTCGTACAAAACCCTGCCTCTTGTCTACCCAGTTTCGCTAGATCTATAGGTTTGTTGGAAGAAAACTCTTTTTAGGGTTAATAATAAGGCTCTCGCTTGGTATCTGGTTGAAGGGTCGGATACAGAAGCTCTGTTGGACACGGCCCGTATTGTGAGGAGATTTCTGTGTCTGGAGCCTTAACCACCGGTAGTCTGGACCCTAGGCCCCACTGCCGGCGAAGATCAGTTTTTTTTTCATAAATAAATGTATATATATATTTTATAAGATATTTATAAGAAAAATGTAAAAGATTTGGACAATAAAATATATATGTGAATTGAATTTTCAGGCATTAAACTTATTTAGAGAGAGAGAGGCTTACCTCGCCTCTCGCTTCTGTACATCATCATCGTCACCATTATTTTATAGTTTTAATTTGTAACCATTTTGTGTACAATAAAGAATAAAGTTAATTATTTGAACAGAAAGAGGAGATGGAGCTGCGCGCGGCGATGCGGTCGCGCGTGTCGTCGCGGCCCAAGAGGCGCGCGGGGGGCGCGGGCGCGGGCGGCGCGCGCGGCGCCAGGCACGACGACTCGGACGACGAGGGCGGCGTCTCGCTCGCGGCCATCAAGAACAAGTACAAGCAGGGCCAGAAGGGTGAGTGCTGTCACCCGCATATGCGTGACAAGTGATGGTGCATGCACGCGATGAGATATGCTACTTTTTTGATTTTTATTGCAGGAGTTCAGCAGGCAGGCAGACGGCCCACTTGATGGAAAGCGGTCACCATCGCCTATGGACATTTGCAACAACAAAGGTGCTACCAATGCGCTGCGGCTTTCTTAACGGAGACTGGAACCTGGTCACTAATGCCGGTACACAACTCAATGTTGTTATGGCGACATACTTTAAACCAGGTGTGATATAGTGGAGCCGCGGAGCAGGAAGAATTTCGTACAATGACCTCTCTACCTACTGCCAGTGGTCACAAACATGTTTGTATTAAGTGCAGTTTACATAAAATCTTTGAAGGAGAAAAAAATTACTAAATTATTAAATAATTTATTTAGATGTTATATTATAATAATAATAAGCAATGGCAGATGTCATGATCAACTTTCTTTGATGCAAATGGTCTTACAAAGGGCGTTATTTTAAACTATTACCGACATTTTCGAAAACAGGGGTCATCATAAATGATTCCATATCCCAGCATCTGCATTGTCTTCTTGGGAAACAACTTTCTAAAAACTATCAACCAACTATTTTGGCAACTTTAACAAGTATAGTTAATAGTATCTAATGTTTACATTATATATAAAAATTGATTTCTGATTAATTAGCAGAGGTAAGTCCCGCTCATAAACAATGGAGAGTTTGTTTATGGACTACAAAAGAAGTCCTTGATCGACCTTATTGCCATCATATAAAATGATTCGTTCATAATAGGTACTTACCTTACCATTTGAAAAATGCAATAGACATTTTTTGGTGGTAAAATGTTTACAATCCCTGAGGACGGCGGCCATTGCATCTGTGCGAGCGAGGCTCATTATATTTACGCGGAAGTGACAGAGATAGGTAATAAAAGGTTAACGTACGAAATTCTTCCTGCTCCGCGACTCCACGTTAGCTATCAAGTCGGACAAATGCCCTACCACCTGGCTATGGGTTGTTTTGTCGCCTCTTACGACAGGCCGCCCGGCCGGAGGAAATTGTATTCTTTATCCGTTCCTGCACGGATAAAACGGTACTATCATCAAGGAATCAATGCAAACGTTTTAAACAAGTTTACAAGTACTTTAGATAATGGTGGTAATTAAAGCAAGATATATTACAAAAAATTGTTAATTCAATAATTTCAATGAATTTAAATTATAATTTACATTACAAAAGAAAATGTACTTCAGTATATAAAACAGAAGTTATGAGGTGTAGTTTAATGCGATCCACGAGAACGCTGCCGATAAACTGCGCTGCAGTTTGGCAATGTAATTCTTTGTAACTTTTTTTATTCAAGATGTAAGAAGATTGTAAGATTTTTTTTAAATAAGTGTACTAATGCCGTGGCCCTTCTGTGCGCACGTCGAACGCCTTTGACAAAATAAAATATGTTAAAATAAAAAATACATTCATTAAAATGTAATTAACCTAATCTAACCAAAATCATAATTTGCAGTAAACCTGCGAAAAATCAAAATGTGTGCTGGGACACATAGTAGAAGTGAAACGAATGGCAATGGACACAGTAGAACACATTTTTTCCAATCTCTTCTCATCTTAAAATCCTTCTCGAAGCAGTTTAAAAATATGTTTTATTGTGATCTTGTTCAGCGCCTTAAATTTAAATGAATATATTATTTAAACTTTATTTCAGTTACAGCAGGCGCGGCGATCTATTCATCGGAGTCTGAAGGGTCTGATATGGAGACTCGTCGCAAACGAAGACTGGACCGGGCTAAGACCTTGAAGGACTCTGACGAAGAAGGAAGTGACAACCAACAGGAAGAAGAGGCTACCCCCAACAGGAGTCGCAGTGGAAGTCCAAGTGGTAGTGGATCTGAATAGGGTCCGAGTATTTCTTTCACTACGACAGGTATATTCATTATGATTAATCTTAGAATTTTGAAATAAGTTAATATTATTGTATTATGTAAATAAACTTAAATAAATATTTAGGTTTTAAGGTAAAGTTTTATTTTATTACATCTCACATTCTGTAGCTTTGTTGTGAAAACAAATTATTTGTTATATCGCCTCTTTGCTTCAATAATGTGTCATTGTAAAATTAAAATTTTAGAAAAAAATATTCTTGACCTTTAATAAAATAACTGTCAAATAACTTTTTTTGTCAATCTACAATGTATTTTAAAAGAGACCAAGTTATTAGTTTTGATGCAATTATTATTGAAGGGTGAAAAGTCTTTAAATATTTCACATATGTCAAGCAAACAGTATTGAAACAAAAAAGCGATATATATACATCGTAGACGAACTATTGACTTTCCTGTTCCTTAATGATATAACAGCAAGTGAAACTATAAAATTATTTATGACTGCTCGTGATATCGTCTACGCTTGAATTGACATTCTCACGGGATTTCCGGGATACAAAATAACACATATTTTGTATCCCGGATATTTTGTATAACACATATTTGACAATAAACTTGCTGTATCAATCAGTAAAAAAAAATATTGGAATTATTTTTTTAATGTGTTAGCAGAAGGTGATGTTAGGAGCCTTAAGAACAGACGAGCGTGCATGACAAGAGCTATGAATGTCAAAGAAGCAAGTGAGGTGTTTAAGAATGGGCCTGTGTGGCGCTCTGTTGTTCGTGCCTACCCCGCAAGGGACCTGGCGTGAAGTTATGTATGTATGTATGTATGTATTTTTTTAATCTAGCCATTTTAAATTATTCCCAGAAAAATTCCCACAGGAGTCCCAGGATTGAAAGTAGCGCATAGCTTAAGTCTAAGAATTAGCTGTCGATCAGCAAAAACGCCATCCAAATCGTCGCAGTAGTTTTTACGTGAATCCCGAACAGAAAAAACAAAAATGCATTTTGTTCTCTATCGTTTATATAGTTAATTCCAAATGTTTTTTCAAGTAGCTTCACGTACAGACACTGTATTTTTAGAATTTTATATTATTATAAATAATTTTCTGTCTGTTCAACGTTCTTAAAATTAAAATCGCCTATACCCACTTGTAAATGTGAGAAGGCTTCATAAATAATTTTTCCAACACCAATAATACACCAAACCCCTTCTTCGGTTTTGCTGACATTTTTCACAATATACCCGCAATATTCTGGATACAGACCATACCGTTCATAGTATTTCTCTGAGGCGGCTCTTGGACTGACTAGTTGGCAAGATTGTAAATGTGTTATCGGGTAAGAGAAACTTAGTATGAAGTTGCTTCCTTCCTTCAGTCTTATTGCTTTTGGCTCGGCCGGTATATTATCTGAAAAGTAAATCATAGTGTCTAAGTATTATATAGTATGTATGTGACTTATAAGTCTAATTATATACAGGGTGGCCAGAACATTGAAGTTCAAAAGAAAAATTGAGTTGAATTATCCCCATGTATGTGATATAAAAATCATAAACCAAATCATATTTTTTGGTATGGTTATTTGAGAGTTTTTTATGTAACAAGTCCTTATGAATTGTACTTTTACTCATGAAATAATCCATCAACATAAGTTACTAAAATTGTACTTGAAAGTGAAGAAATATTTTGAGCCAATCAGATTCGAATTTTCAATATTAAATAAAAAATTGAAAAATGCAACATTGTAGTTTCCGTCTTAAAAAACTGCGCAAGCCTAAGCTTCCATAATAATACAAAAAAGTTACCCATAGTAGGCCAGTTTTTGATTTAACCGGCCTTTGAACGTACTAAGGTGCTAATAACGCAAGTTAAAATCTCTTAAAAAATTAAAATAGGGCTATTTTTACAACCTTGCAGATAAACTAGACATTTTTCTTTTTTTTATGAATAATATTTTGAAAATTTTAACACGAGTTATTAACTTTTTCCATTAATATTATGACCCAAAATAGGATATCGCTGTCTCTCTCACACACGCACGGTTATTAGAGCCTAGAATAGTGTCTGTGACTTAGTTTTATGTTGCATTGTACTTGTATCTTTTTTATTAAATTAATTAAAACACAGTTGATTCCCTCCCTCCCCTACAGTCCATGTAAAATTTAGAATCAGTATTATATTCCCAAACAGTAAACTCCATTAGCTCGTGGACTATTACAACTTCCCACAGGTATGTAACAAAGGACACTGGTGGTGGATATCGCGGTGTCCATGTCCTCTAAACAATAATTTACATTATGTGTATAATTAATTAATTTTACTAAAAAATAATCCTTACCGAAGATATGTATGGTAATAACTTGATACAGCTCAACCCAGCTGCTTCCGTTCTTGTAGAAAACGCTCAGCACCCAATTCCCGTGATCTTCCTCTGTTAGAGGACCGAGATTAAAATTAGGACTTGATTTTCTTTTCTTTCTGAACGCCTCGTCATCGTATTCCGTTAAATTTGACACTTCTACGATTTCGTTTAGGAAAACTTGTACATTTTTATTACTCGTACTACCAGAAAGAGTTTCTTCAATTTTTCTCGCTTCTATTTTTGTTAAGTCTGAATAATTTACTGCTTGGTTATCCTTAGGTCCCTTAAAAACTGCTTTGTTTAAAAAGTTCTCTGTATTGTTCTCTATTAAATCATTCTCTTTTAAGAAATTTACAAATTGAACTTTTATATCTTGTAGATTTGCTTTTTGTTTGTATTTTGTAAGATCTGATGTAAATGAATAATTTTTTAGAGATTCTGATTGGAGAACAGTATTTTTGTGTAGCGTTAATCTTTTATAATCATTCAGTTTTATTAGATTTTCTTTATGCCGTTTTGGTTTTGGTTTATAGAGATTATTACGTTCTCTGTGAAATGTGTCATTATAAGTTTGATATAATTCTTTAAATACCTTTCTATCACTTATTCTAATTTTTACATGTTTTATATTTATAGTCTTTTTAACAATGTCGTTCAACGCATGACTTATGGAACTATTATCATAGTTTTCGATATTGATTTTTATTCTCTTTCTTTCTTTATTCTTAATGTGTAGTTTTCTTTCTTCTCCTCTAGGGTCAGTTAAATAATATCTTGCTTTCGTTCCTTTAACTATAGGCACGTATATTGTTACAACTTCATTGAGTTTGCTATTTATTATTAGGGGCGACAGTTCCTCTTTTGTGTCAGCTGAAATATGAAAAAAGAAACTGATTTAATAGATGAACATATCGCACACTAAATATCATTAAATTGGAAATGACATTATAAAACGTAAGAATTTATCATTAAGAATAAATTCGCTCGAACTCTACTGAACTGTACTACTAATTGCTGCGACGCTTGAAACATATTGTTTTAAAGAGGAACAAGCCCCAAATAAATGGCTTAATTTTTTAATAACAAATGAAATTTGCTCCTCATTTTATTTGTATAGTAAATTTATTCGCTTTTCAATAAAAAAAGAATCTTTGGGTCGTTGGTATATTTCTAACTTAGTGAATTAGTTTTAATTGTCGAAAGGATTTGTTTTCTTTTTTAATCATAAAGTGAAATATGTATAAGTACAACTTTTTTAGTCATTGACAATAAATAAGCTTTGTTATTTATTTTACTTGAATATAGATCCTTACGTATTCAGCTAAAGTTGTAGAACATTCAACATATGGAAATAATTTCGATTTATTAACATACAAAGAACAGCTCGTAATATGTCGAAACTTTAAATGCGCTTTCCCAAAAAAACACAAGTTTGAGATATTTCTTTTTAAGCGAGTGGTATATTTACTATAATATTATAAAATCTATAATATTATGAAATTCAAAATATGCCGACATTGAAGCTATTTAAAAAAATGTAATACACTATACAAACGATGGAGAAGACGATGTATTTTTTTTATTTCTTGTTTGTTTGTTCGGGATTCACGTAAATAGTACTGGGCTGGATTTTAATGCGGTATTCGCTGGTCGACAGCAAATTTCTAGACATAAAATCTGCTCTACTTTTTATATTGGGAATCCACCGGGATGATTTCTAGGAATGACTTAAATTACAAAAAAATCAAATTACAATGAGATTTTTTCACTGATCGATAGAATTTTTTTTTGTACCGAGATATTTATTAACCCGTGGATTTTGCGACCACACGGTAATTTTCCTAGAAGCGGTTTGAAGTTTGTAATAGTTTGATTTGTAAAAAATAGCTTATTTTGACACAGTTTCCACTAAAACGATAGCTGACATACGTTTTTAAAATTTTGCGATACTTTGTGTCCCGGGAAGTCGAATGAACGAAATCGCGGGCATATGCCTAGTTTACTATATTATTTTTTTTAAAGCAATTTTCAACTCGAGTAATCACTGTTATTTCTTTTGTATGACAACTGTGTAAATAATCTAATCTTTACTAAACTTGTCGTTCATTAATAACTGATGAAGCATTTGTTATATGTATTGACTTAACTAATAGGTTCTTACAAGAAGGTTAAAATGGTAAGGCCAACACGTAGAGGCCCCTTGACAAATGTAATGTAAATGTGGCATGACACTGACCTGCGATTGTCCCTGTCTACATCATAATAATGTACCCAAGGACAAGCCCCGGCCAGTTTAGGACTATTGTGGGAAATGAGGAGAAAAAAATACCGGGCTATTGGGGTGAACTGCTAGTGGTACTAGTAGTCTAGGAATATGGGGACTATGGCGTCTGCCCGTCGCAATGTTCGGGGAACATGGAAAAATGGACAGACGGTGACTCGCCATTCTCTAAATGGCCCCCAAAAAAGACCATAGAAGACAGGAGCAACATGGTTGTGAGTGGCTAAGAGGTGTAGAGAGGTGGGCTGCAAGTTCACCGAAGCTACTTCTGACGTGATGCCTTTTATCACTTCCACCCCCTTTTTTTACATGGGGAAATGCGTTGCCGCACCGTCAGCCGCGCGGGAGAACAAGCGCGGTCGGTGTGTGGGGCTCTCCGATGCCGATTAATCAATACAACCGGCGCCGGTATACCCACTAAAACCCCATGGGAGCCATCTTCCGCATGATGCTGGGGTCACGGTACACAGCGTGAGCCTTAACCCGCGACCCTGGCAGCGGCTGGCCGCCTCATAAACAGAGGCGGCCTCTCCTGTGTGCGGGCCGGGGAATGACGTTTCCCCGGCCCTGAGAGGGACGCGCAGCTGCCTCTCGCGCCCTCTCGCGGCATTAGTGCGGGCGGAGATCTATTTGATCCCCCAGACCTCGACGCCCGCTGCCGCCCGCCCGTGGCTTCCGTTTGACCACGGGCATCTTCTGTACCGCTCCTCGCGACGGTTGGAGTGGCCATCGCGGCCGCGGTCCTGTCCGGCGCCTTGTTGGTTGCCTGGCGATTCCTCCTAGTGGGCTTGGCCCCGCAGGACCTGGAGCCCAATCACTTCCACCCCTGGAGCTTGAGTCTTAGCTCTAGCGATCTTCACCATGCCCGCTGGCTAAGGCAAGCACAGAGGCGGGGGCCTTTTATTAAAGTTATCATTATTACAATTTTACTGGTAAGATTGGTGCAATACACATTTGTCGTAAGTGAACTCTATTAATTTATATCTTTTAATAATGTGGTGATGCCCTAGCGAGATAGCGAACTACATTTGGGTAGTACCTTAACTGTTTACTTATCGCAAATACTAAACATGGTAATTTAATTGCAGCGTTAAGTGTCACGTTATCAGTTTTTTACAACCGACTTATAGTCTCAAACTAGTTTTGTGCAACCAATATCGTCCATTTCTAATAATCACTACAAATAAGTTAGAAAATAAGGTAATTTTTTTAAAAATATTTATTTATCCTTCTACGAGTATATTCTATTTCGTCCCCTTCATGTCCACCAATGGAATTTATATGGGATTATGAAACTATACTGAATTTAACGCAAAAATAATGACCAAAATAGATTCAACCAAAAAGTTATGGCTGAAAAACCGTAAGAATTTCTGCCTAATTTCAAGGATTTTTCTGCTATATCTTCGGGACACAAAGTGTTATCAATAAAAAATTATGGAAGCATTTTGAAACTTTGGTGAGTTGAACGCAAAAAGAATTATCAAAATCGGTTCAGAAACAAGTTATGGTTTAATATACATGAAAATATTGTTACGACTTACGCAAGGCTCGAATTAAAATGCCGTTGGAACTACTATAGAATTTATTAGAACTACACAAAGAGGTATAAAACAGGTACAAATATAACTGGACACAGCCAATACAAACTGCACAATGCAATAACACGCGCGAAGTCTGTCACTATATCACTTGTCGAATCTACGTCTTGCTCGTGTCGTAATACTCGCTTTACTGTCCCACCCCTTCGTTCGGGCATTGTTTTATATTAACTATACAGTACAAAAAATCGACCGCGTGCACTGGGGTTTCTGAGAAACAGTATTTTGCACACCTGGCTAATTATTCCTGTGAACGGCCAACAAAGTCGAAAACAACAATAGGCTATTGTCTAATTGCAAATTTTAAATACGAAATAAACAAAAGAACTCCGAATGCTGGAGTGGCAATAAACCAGGTGCGCGTTTCTGTTCGGTATGTAACAATATATATATTTAGATGATGAATTGAAAACCTCCTTTTTTGAAGTAGGTTTATAATTGTCTTAGTTGTTGATGTAGTTTCAAATGTGCAATGTAAAAGAAATCACATCTTTATTTTTCATTTGATATGCTCTGTAATAAATACTCTGCAACAAGAGTACCCTTCCCCACTTACACGTCGGTCGTGTAACCCCCCCGGCGTGGAGAGCGGTGCAGAGAATCCTCCCAAACTGTCAAGGTCGTTGGCATGTATACAAGCCTTAATTCAATAAACTATTCGATCATTACACTCAGTGGACTGTATCGAGCTTGTTAATTTTGCATTTCAAACATTCGCGTTGGGCTAGTAATTGGGAAGAATATTTTTAGAAGACTGATTGATCTTTGCTGTTTGGCTGTTTGAACTACCATTGTTTTTGTTGATGATTAAAATCTTTTGACTTTTGTTGCTGATTAAATCAGTACTCGTAAACAGAAGGCTATAAAAGACCCCTAAAACAATCATGGTGCACTATAAAAATCATTAGAGCATAGACATGAGTCTTATCGCCATAATAAGTAATATATACATTTGTATACCTGTAGAGGCATAACGGAAACAAAAGTCGTAGCTAATATTTTAGATCCTGACACATAAAGATAGAAAAGCCATCTGTATGTCCTCACTACGATGTTTGTCACAGTTGCCTCGAGATCGTTTGATGCATAACAATGGATTTGAAATTTGGAATATAGTGCATAATTACACTGGTCGGCAACCAAATCCTTCTTTAAATAAAATTTCGATAAATATATAGAATTTGACATGCTGAATTTAGATCTGGTTTTAGTTTCTTGCTATCACGTATATATTTTGCTCCTAACTGAATATTTTTTGTGAATAACTTTTTTCTTATCATGTCAGTATATTTCTTTTCCACAAATCTTAAAGCAATACAATATTGTTACGACCTGAATGCCGACAAAAGACAAATTCACACCTGCGTTTGTAGAAACACATTTTATTACCCTTTTAGCATATATAGAGAAACGATACGAATGGTAAATGCTCAGAATTATTATGTTACTTTATTCGCCACAAAATTACAATAGAATACATAAAAATGGAGAAAACTACTAACTGGAATGAGTTTATTAATTTATTAGACATATAATTTTGATGATTTTAAATGTTTTCGAAGGAAGTAAATGAGCTGTTGTCATAATAATTCAACGTGCATTTTGTATGTAAAGCAAAAAAAGCGCTTAATTTAAAACATCAATTACAAAAAAATTAACGTGGTACAAAACTTTTAATATTATATTTATATTCATAAGTGTCGAAATTATTAAAAAAATACAATAGTTACAAGGAGTGAATTTTTATATTTTTTGGCGACCAGTGTTACAATTAACATTATTCTTTAGCATACCGTTAAACATTTTTTCATTAAAATACGATCCTTATAACAATAGAACACTCTCCTCCCTTCCGCTAAATTCAATAAAGATACTTAATACAGGAACAAAAAGTACCCCTAGTGTTGTAATGTGAACGTCAATAGGCGCCGTTGCAGTGCCACTTTCTATCAGGTGCGTCGTTTATATTTTTACCAGCTTTTGGTAATAAAAAAGTACCAACCAATAATCTGAGAACCTGTATTCACGTTCACAATGACACCGTGCGTTAAAATCGCGTGCGCTACTAAAGCGCTGAAACACGCGCGCATTTCTTCAGCGCGTTTCATGTACTGATAATGTTACGATATTCGTAGTGTTGTAGTAAGTACTTTAAATACAGGGTAAGTATTAATCGATATTTTTTTTAAGTCACAAATTTTTTATCAAAACAATATTTCTTCTATGGTAAGTTGACAACTTTTGTATGTATTGTAAACCATTCACCAACTTTCTGAAAATTCAATGACTATATTTTCAAGTATCCATACCCAGTGTTAGCGACGGAGAAACTAGAAATTAAACTTTTTGTTTCATTTTGAATTGTGACATTGTTCGTTGAAAAAAGTAATTTACGTTTACTATCGAAAAAGTTTTAAGAATAAATAAATAAATAAATTCACCTCGCCCGCTATATTTTTGGTCGTTACTATATTTTCAATTATTCATAGCCTGGCGACAAAACAACCCACAGCCAGGTGGTAGGGTATTTACCCGACTGGATGTCTATTATAGCACCTGTGATCTAAAAAAGTAACCTTGAGTTGTGTTCCTGCATTAGTGACTAGGTTCCAGTCTCCCTTAAGAGAGCAGCAGCGCATTTGTAGCACCGTTGGTGTTGCAAATGTCCATAGGCGATGATAACCGCTTTCCATCAAGTGGGCCGTCTGCTAGTCTGCTGAACTCCTGCAATAAAAAAAAGCCTGTGCCTTAACTTATCCAACTATTTAAAGCAATGTTCAATTTGTTGACGCGGTCGGTTAATCGTTATTACTTAATAGGTACATGTTTTTCGGTATGACGATCCAAAGAGGTAACGCAGACGGTGATCTAGGTTCAGTTTTCTACTTAGTCTTGAAAGACTTTAGGTAAACAACATCTACTTAAGAACCGTGGTAGCTCAGTGGTTAGCGTATTTGCGTCTCTAACCAGAGGATTCGTATTCAAATCCTAGCTGTGTACAGCTTGCTTAAACAAGGAAAACGTCTTCGTGAAGCTGGCACATCGAGACAATTAAAGTGTGGCCCTGTCAATGCGAGGTCCGAGCCCAACAGTCGGACCTTTTTGGGCTTTTATTATTTTGTAAGGTGACGCTCCGATAGAGTGAAGAGCGAGATGAAATGTTCCTCCGTCTCATAGGAAGATGAGTATGTCTCTTTGTATGTTTCGGAAACGTTTGTGACCCCCAATTATTGCACAGCGCCATCTACTGGCTTATAAGTGTTCCACTACAGTATTTAAAAGTACTATGTACAGATTTTTAGCAACCAAGCATTGTAATTTGGTATTGTTAAAACTGGGTAAAAAAAGCCAACATCTAAACTGATAAGATATGATAACTGTGTATTTGTAAATGCAAATAGTAATATTTGTTGTAACAAATCTGCCAAAAACTGTACCTATTTAATCAGGCTATCAGTGCCGAAAGATAGTAGTCCTTTATCTAAAGTAAATATACACGGAAAAGATTTTTCGTGTATTTACTATGAGCGTCATCAGTTTTTTTTATCAGCTATGGCTTTTTACGCCAGTTACAATTTTTATTTTTTATTGCTTGAGTTCAGCAGACAGGCAGACGGACCACTTGATGCAAAGCGGTTACCATCGCCTATGGATATTTGCAACACCAAAGGTGCTACAAATGCGCTGCTGCTCTCTTAACAGAGACTGAAAAATGGTTATTAATGCCGGGACACAACTCAAGGGTGTTAGGGCGGTATACTCTAGACCTGGGGTGGTAGCTTGTCGGGCAACTGCCCTACCATCTGGTTGTGGGTTGTTTTGTTGCCTTTTATGACAGGCCGCCCGGCCGCAGGAAGTTGTATTCTTTTTCCGTTCCTGCACGAATGATTAATGTTATTTTTTTCCTTTTCTGTCCTATTCGAAAAATACCGAGATTTCATCTGTTTTTCTGTCTTTATACCTTTACCGCAGTTAGCATGTCTGTCACGTCACTTCAGACGTAGTATATCGGTGCTGAAGTCACGATCTTTTTTCTGAAAAATTGGTTTACGAGGAAATATTCCGGCGGTTATAATGGGAATCAGCATGTGCCGTATGCCGTTCAATAGGGGTTTTTTTAACCCTATCGATCGATACTAGCAACAGATGAGGATGCGATAGAAAATTAAAAAATTGGGCAAAATTGTCTGAGTGACCGACTATCAAAAAATGTTGGCTGCAGGTTTTTGGGAGGAATTAAATTCTATATGCAATAAAAATTTAATCAATAAATATATTTTTTTCAACATTCGGGAGATCAGAAGACTGGTTCCTCGGACAACGGATCAGTATGGCGATCCAGCGAGCTTACCCACTGACTTCGATGACCTAGACTCGGTATTCTACTTATTATCTTAAGGGATCAAGTTTCCTTCACTGTGCTAGTTTATATTAAATAATAATAATTTATATTTCATTTTTATGGCCCGTCATCATGAGAGACATACATAATAATAAATGTTTATTTATTTTCACCCTTAAATACAAAAATAGAGCAACATGAAAATGTTTGCGTAACTATAAAAGTGCTATAAATAATTGTATGACCTAAATTTAATGTTATTGTAAAATATGAAGATTTTATAAGAAGTTATAAGTTAGTTAGAATTCAAATATAAAGTTTTCATTTTAAATATAAATTTTATTAAAATTAATAAAATTTCTTCAAGTTTCTAAACTATATTTCTGACTTTTCTTAAGCAGTAGCAGTGCTGACTATCCATCTGGTATATGGTGAGATACGAGTGTTGATGTCAGGGTACCAGCCTTGAGCACAACCTTGGGTCCACGAGAACAAGCCTACTACTGCTCCATTATCCACCAAAGGGCTTCCAGCGTCACCCTAGAAGAACACAATAAATACTGTTAAATGCCGACAAAAGTAAATGCACATCGCCTGCCATAAAGAACAGTTTATTACCTTCCGCCCCCCCATTTGGACTTCTTGAATGAATGAATGAATATGCTTTATTGTGTTTTAAAAATACAGTTAACAGAAACAAAATTTTACAATACAATAGGCGGTCTTATCGCTATTAGCGATTTCTTCCAGACAACGTTTGGATGGACAAAAAAAATTATAAGAACAGGGGTATGTTGCATTATTCTCACTATCGAATCAGTATCTTATAAATATACATGTCTTATAAATACATACATGATATAATATACATACATTAATAAAAATATAAATATTATACAAACACGATATATGTAAATAAAATATTATAAAATACACTTACATAAATAAATATAAGACAAGAAAAATATGACAATCACTGCTGCATCTTTAATTTGAGCTATTTGAGCTATAATAATCCTTCACAAGTTTATTGAAAATGGGCAGTGATATTTGGCTAGCTTTATATTAACAGGCAGCGCGTTCCAAAGACGAACTGCTTGGACTGTGAAGGATTTTCCATAAGAGCTAGTTGTATGCAGAGGAGTTTTAAGTAACAAGTTTTCCGAGGATCTGAGAGACTTTAAGTTACCGGAATAAAGGTAATTAAACTGTTCCTTGAGGTATGCAGGGGTCTGAGGATTAAATAATGTATTATACAGAAGAGACAATATATGAGCATTCCGGCGAAAACGTATTGGAAGCCACTTGAGTTTGGCGCGGAATTCTGAAACGTGATCATATTTACGCAAACCAAATATGAATCGAATGCAAAAGTTTTGAAGTCGCTCAAGTTTATATAGTTGGCTTTCAGTAAGATCAAGATAGCTGACATCGGCGTAATCTAGAATTGGTAGGAGGAGAGATTGTGCAAGTACAATTTTGGTCGCATGAGGAAGGAAATTACGCAGTCTTCTAAGTGCAGCTGCAGATGCAAACATCTTCCTACTAACTTCCTGAATTTGGGGGCTCCAGCAGAGGTGACTATCAATATAAACGCCCAGATTTTTAACTTTGGTGCTAAAAGGTATAGGAACTCCTTCGAAGATAATCTGCGGTAGTAAAGGATACCTTATCCTCGAAACCAAATTGGAACTACCCACCAAAATTACCTGTGTTTTTGAAGGATTTACAGTTAGTCCATATGCTTTACTACAATCAGACTTCTTTTGTTTACTTTGTGTTTAAAATTTGTAATTAAGAAAAACAGTCTGTTGTGTCTAGTTATCTTTTATGGCAGTCATTAGACAGGTGTGTCGAAATAATTCTTGGAAATTATTGTTATGCGTCGCGACATATTGTACTTGTACAGGATAAAAGGAATATCCGAACGCTTATAACCCCGCGGTGAGGCAGTTAAGAGAGGATTACGATACGAGCAAGACATACATTCGATAAGCTATATAGTGACGGTCTTTGCGCGTGTTGTTGAATTGTGCGGTGTGTACTGGTTGCGTCCAGTTATATTTGTACCTGTGTTATACGTGTTTGAATAGTTCTAATAAATTCTATAGTAATTCCAACGACATTTTAATCAGAGTCCCACACTCGTAACAATACAATAATGTTGGAAAGTAGACAAGTTGACATTTAATGATGGGGTACTTTACAAGCTCATCACCTGAGACAATTTTACCATTGTTACGGCTTTGGTAACATAAGATTTCGGTTTATAATATTTTATTTAATTATTGAAACTAGTGGTGGCCCAGTGGAACAAATTCGACCATAATCAAGTAAAATTATAGTTTGAACATTATTAAGGTTCTGTTGTCCAAGACTAGATTTCGCCAAGGCTACACTGTTTATTTGACTTTAACAACAAACAAAAAGTATATAATATGCATGTGTGACAAATACATAGTAGTATGTGTAATGTTTTTTTATTGATTTAAAGTATTTTTATGCATAATTTTTTTTAAATATTAGCATGCTGCACTCCTAGAGAAGGAGCTGCTGCTGATGTTTTTATTTCATACGGAGTGTGAAATTTCGCAAACTTATAGTATAATAGCTTCTGCCCATACTTCGTCCGCGTGGATTTTTTTTTTTAATAAAAAGTATCCTATGCTACTTCTAATACCTCCAAGAATATGTGTACAAAGTTTCATGATGATCGGTTGAGTAGTTTTCGCGTGAAAGCGTAAGAAACAAACTTATTTTCACATTTACACGCAATTTTCGTAAAAAGGAATACAAAGTTTTTGCTTCACGTATTAATATAATGATAAAATCAACACGTTTTGCAAGTGAAAATTTTAGTAGCGCTTGAATTCAATTGTTTTTTTCATAGAAACAATATAACACTACAAATCGTTGTATTCTACATGCTGCAACTCCGTCAAATAAGGAAACCGAACTTATAATGTATTTATTAAAAAAGGAAAGGGACAGAAATAGAGATAAAATATTCTATATGGCGTATTGCTAGGGAGTTTCTTACAATTGTTTCTTATTAAATCATTATTAACACCTGATTAACCTATAGATCTTATAGACTTAATTCTTACCTCACACTGCCCTCTAACTCCTACATCCAGCCATCCAACACAGACCATATTACTGGTGACTATAAAGTTGTGGTCAGCATATCTGTTTTCACATGTCACTTGGTTGATAGTCCAAACTTGCACATGACGGAGCTGATCTGAGGAGACAGGATTCGCGCCCTGGAACAAAGATTAACGATAACATTCGCTGGTGAGCACTAAAGTCAGTTTCGATGTTGTTGTATTGACTGTCATTTCTTGAAAGTTACATAGAGCCTAAAGCATTCTTCTCATCTCCGATGACGCTGATTATATTCTGATCGGAGCATGAACCTTTTCGGTAGTTTTTGTTAACTTAATTTGAAAATTTGTAAGTTATTTAGTTTCCGAAATGGCAACTTATTATTCAGTAGTGTACTGGTAACATTGTAGATCTATGCTCTGTGTGCTCGCCATGCTTAGCCACATGTTAATAAATTTTATTTTAGTGGTACATAATAAAAAGGACTTAATGGACATGCCATGGGGGGGGGGGGGGGTGCTAATGTTCGATTTTTTTTAAAAATTCACATATACGATGATAGCAGATACATTCTGTTTCATATCGCTGTCGGCGGGAAACGATCCCAGAATTGCATAACTTGTAATAGATTATCAACTGAAAACATGTGTTCTCTTGAACCTCGAATTAGTATGATCTACTTAAAAAAAAACTGAAATATCAATTAATTAACCAATTAAATAACAAACTGTACAGTTAAATATTTTCTAGATCAATTTTTAAATTTCTTACCGAAAGGGCACCCCATCCGATGGCCCAGACCTCCTGATTAGTTCCAAAAGTGTATGCAGCTCCTGCGATCCTCGCAGGTTCTACTACACCCGGTCGCATAGCGATAGACAGTGTAGTTCTTAAAACTGCTATGTCATTGTCCAACGTAGTAGTGGAGAAGTTAGAGTGGACATTTATCTGGCGGATTAAGTAGATGCTGCCACCGGCGTTTCTATAGGTAGAGCCAACCCTCGCACGCCACCCTGATGCAGGATCAAGTCTATGATGGATGAAAGAAATTTATAAAAAGAAGAAGGAATATCACCAATGTTTTGCCAATCTTGTAGGAACTTTATATTCCCTTTTAGAAAACCATACCTTAGTGTTGTGAAATTACTTTGTATGAGAGTTCACACTCTATACCCCTAAAATTACCAAGAGAAGTCTTGACAAACATAAGTAAGTACATGGACCCAGCAACTCATAGATTGAAAATTAACTCCCATGTAAACGATACAGTAGTATACGGTGGATAAAGGCAACAATCTGAACAGTTCTTTGGAACACTCTTTAATATAAAGAAAGTAGAAAATGCAGACAGATTGAGTTTTTGAACCGGTCAAGAGTGGTGTTTAGCTGTGCAGTTTTACTTCAAAAAACATATAAAATCAAAAGTGAACAATATTTGTAAAACTCTTGTGTTGAAAATGTCACGAGAACCGCCTAAATCGGTGTCAGTCTATGACTTACAAGCTGGCTGAGGCTTTTTCTTGAAATTTATTCTGCAAGTCGAATATTAAAGGACACTGGCATATATAAATCGTGCAAAACCGTATTTAAAAATTAAGAAGCTACCTAAAGTCGTACTTATAATGTAGAACAATCAAAGAAATAAATCAAATTAACAGCTCACGTCAATCCATTGTAGAAGCAGGAAGCCGCAGACAATATAGCTGTAGTTGTCAATATTGTACCTCCACATGCCTGCTCGTACGCACCTCCTCCTCTATTTGTTAGAAGAGCAGTTGCATATGGGTAAACGGTGATATCTGTGGGGTTTCCACCAGCTATTCTTTGTCCTAAAACGGTACAATTTCTGGATAATCTATTCGTTTTAACTTTATGTTAAAGCGGTTATTACACTACGCTGATTCGTCGTCAGCCATTCACAGTCCACTGCTGGACGTAAGCCTCCCCAAGACGGCGCCACTCATACCTATCTGCTGCCTTTCTCATCCAGCGCCTACCGGCGACCTTGCGTAGGTCGTCGGTCCATCGGGCTGGAGGGCGTCCGACACTACGTTTACCGAGACGCGGTCTCCACTCCAGGACTCGTCTGCTCCAACGGCCATCGGTCCTGCGACAGACGTGACCGGCCCACTGCCACTTCAACTTACTAATTTTGCGAGCTATGTCGGTTACTTTGGTTCTCTTACGGATATCCTCATTTCTAATTTTATCCATAAGAGAAACACCCAACATAGCTCGCTCCATAGCCCGTTGAGTGACTTGGAACTTGTGGACCAATCCTGCCGTCAGTGTCCACGTCTCGGCCCCGTAGGTCAGGGCGGGGAGGACGCACTGCTCGAAGACTTTTGTCTTCAAGCATTGCGGAATGGTCGACGAGAACTCTTGACGAAGCTTGCCGAATGCCGCCCAGCCCAGCTACGCTGATTATCGTACCATATCTCTAAATCAGGATGGTCTAATATAAATAGAGTGTGAATATTTCCCTATATCAATGTGGGAATTAATGTATCTTGAACGCATGATTTGATGAATGTAAGATGATTTTACTGAACGAAGCCATAGTGTGAAAGAGATAATGAGTGAAAGAGAGAGGGAAGATTTGACGAATGGACGACGTACGCACGACACAAGACGCAAGACGCTCTGATAAATTTAATTTTAAATTGTACGTGATATTGAAATTAAGTTATATAAAAATAAACGCACGCGCAACGAAAACTCGTAAAAGTGTTGTTTTACTTGCCAGCCGACCATCCTACATCAATGTAGTGTAAAGATTTAACCACTTGGAACTCTACCGACAGCACAGTAGCTACAACAACTTTTGCTCATGCAGTAGTAGTTGTGTGAAAGTAATTCTGTAATTTGGTCACACTTACACGGCAAAACCACTAAATCAATTTTATTATATATATGTTACTTTGATACAGGGGATGACTCTAGATCTTTGAACCTGGAAAATAGAATACTTATCGCGGGATACGAATCTAAAGTTTATTCAAACGAATTAAGAACTCATTTCGTCCGGTAACCGAATGACCCGCAAGTTCCTTATAGGATTGTCTAGTCATCAGGTTACGGGATAACTAAACAGTTGGTTACAAAAATAGGTATTAATTGTATGTAGTGTTCACTTTAAAAATATTACTGTTCTATTAAGTTTTGGTTGTCAGTAATTCTAATAAATAAATCAATTATAAACTTACCCCTAACGCTTAGAAATAATAAACATAACAAAAAAATAGAGAGCTTCATTTTGAACACAAATATTCATGTAACTCCCGTAATCAAGTAACGCATTAATGTTAAATTCTAATTTTATCAATCACTATCAGAATGTTATCAAAATTTATTAAACTGTCTTATACATCGACCTTGAATTACTTAAGAATTTATTGATCCTTCGCAAAATGCGGATTTTGAGAATATTACATTCGAATAAGATTTTTAAAAGAAAAGAAAGAAGAAGAAGAAGTTTAGGCGTCTTGTTGGACCATTGCGGTGCTCTGGAAAGCGTATATGAGGCTTCCTGTATTGGCTCCGTATATAGCTTCCATCAGGAAGGATTTGTGAAATTCCGGTCAGCAGATTATGCTAACAACGTCTCTACGCGTCTTGGTGAGGCACCACTGGGTCTGTCATAGGTAGTGCCGTGGTCCTTCTTGTCCATACCAATCTTGATATTTCTGGTCATATAAGTCGCTACACATATATAATACTTAAATTAGCACAAGTGCTTAATATCTTTTACAGCTAGTGTTAGAGAATATATGATAATGAGTCACAAGAAGTTGAACACACACGCATTATGAAGGCCCGCATCCGCAACAGATTTCATATATTTATTTAGTTTATGAAAATTTGTGACCTTGACCCACTGAAACGATGATAGTAATATAATAAAAGAAGAATATTAAACATGACCATGGACGAATAGTCTTCTTTTTCCAAGAATATGGCATTTCCATAAAATAGGGAACTTAATGAGACACAATTTATTAAAACAATTATAAAATTACATACTATTGAATACAATGTAAGAAAACTTAACTTATTTGTATTATATTCTACCCATAGTCCCTCAAGACTATAAGTAGAATACTGAGCACAGATCACCTTCTTCTATGGGTAAGGTGCCCCGAAGGCTGGCTACGTTTCCTCGCTGGATCGCCATACTGATCCGTTGGCCGAGGTAGGCACCAGCCTTCTGATCACCCGAAGAGTCAATGAGTCGTTTCGATAAATTTTGGTAGAGGCTCATGGCCTCAGGACCCCACGGTCCAAGCGTCTCGACAGCAAGCGGCACAAACATATAACTCTCACTGAGGGTTGCATATTTGCGCCGCTTGAGTGATTCCGCTGTTTCCGCCGCCGAACCGGCCGATCTAGACGTGTTTGGTAAATGGGATGCGGCCAACGTGTCTACGCAAGTCGCATCCCACACCAAAGGCTTGCCACGCTGCCAGGGAATTGGTAATATGAGGCCGCCAAGAGATGATTATCTCGAGATTTTTAGCTATGTCTAATTTGATCCAACTTTAAAGACAGGATCGTTGGATCCAGCAGGTGGCGCTGCAATCAGGTTCTGGATTTTCATTTTTTAATACTCGACACAGAGCTAGCTTATATATATACATATTTTTTTCCAATAAATGATGTCATTTTGTTTTAAACGCCGGCATTGCAAATCACTAAAAAACACGTCGTCGTGGTATCGCCAACCAAGTTTCACTTGTGGTGCTGATTTTACAATGTAAAAAGACAGATTTATAGTTTGTATGGTGTTTTATAATTCGAATATTCCTCCATACTTAAATAAAATCAATTAGCTTATTTTATTCTTTCTATGTATATTGCAATGCCACGTATTTTTTTTTGTATATTCTATTTTTTGGGTCAGAAATCCTCGCGGGCATCTTCAGACCACCCTGCCAAAGTTTCAATACAATCTGATCAAAGAAGCGCCAGTAGAGGACAAACATACAAACATATATTTTTATTTATATAGTTATAGGTGATAATAATTGCACAAAAAAACTTATACATAATTCATTTATTTCTTTTACAAACATTGATAAAAATACGTCCCATTAGAAATTATTATTATTGATACTTTAGAAATAATTCAAGTGAACAATGACGCGGCTGTGCAATTCCAAAACCTAACAAGTGACATTGTTTTTAAAACGAATGGCACTAAGAATTTGCTCTATTACGCTTGCCAAAACCTGAAAATATATTGTTGAAGTTCATTTACTTTTTGTGCTATAGTGTAATTTTAAAAATTATTAAATTTAATTATAATAATAATTATTATTATTAAATTAAAATTTAGATTAAAATTTTATTGGAATGTATTTGCCAGATTTTGTCATTGTACAGCTGAACTTATTGATATACTTTGATCTTACATAGATATAAATATGTAAAGTATGTAAGTTCATTTTTGTATTGTTTTCATTAAGTATAAAACAATAATCATAGTTATACATTATCACTAATAATAACATGATGTTAGAAAGATCGTATTCACACCGAATGTGAACGAAATACGATTTTATAGACTTTAAACATTCTGTTGTTGGTTCTGAGTTGCGTCGTTCGGTGTGAAAGGAGCCTGTGGGGGCAAGGGTTCTTTCCTCAGACTATTTCGTAGACTGTTCCTTAAAACAGCAGCTCTGCCAAAGGTCCACTTTCTGTTCTTCTTTGGTCCACAAGCAGTTATCACAAGTACAAAAGCTACGACCATAAGCGCAATTAACAGCCACAAGTACCAGCCACTGTAATCTGTGAAGGAGATAAAGTTAATCATCAGTCATACTTATATTATAATACAAAATTACTTTGTTTATTTGTTAACACGTGTACACAGGGAGAAAAGATACTAATTAAGGCAGCTAGAAGGCTTGTCGTAGGAAGAGACAAAACAACCAGGTATAGCGCTTTTTGGGAATCTACCACCCCTAGTCTATAGTACGTCGCCAAACAACCTTAAGTTGTGTTTCGGCATTAGCCTGGTGGCATGGCCAGATCTAGTGCAGCCTTTGAAGCCGGCGGCGCATTGGGATAGTATATTATATTGGCGACGGTATCCACTTTCCATCAGGTGAGCTATCACTCCAAGAATACTGCTGTATTCCAGCAATAAAAAACATTAAAGAAAAGTATAAGCAAATAAGAAGATAGGAAAATGATAATAATAAAAAGTCCGTGTTCGTCTACTAATATTGTATTAGGTTAAACGTAAAAGTTGTGATATAATGAGTCTCGGTCTACCGGCCGCAGTTCTACCATTCACAAAACCGTCATAAACCTGTTTTGTGATTCTTCTTTTATCTATTATCTCTACATGTCCAAACCACCTTAACGTTCTTTTTTCAACTCTAGTTATTAGATCTTTTTAAATCTACAACGATCTCTTATCATATCATTCAAGCTCACCGCACATATACTTCTCAAAGCTCTCATTTTAACTGCGTTTATCCTACTTGCATAATTCTTCTGCCATACACGACTTTCTCTGCCATACATCACAGTTGGCACCCACACTCCTATAGATATATTATATATAAATAATATGTAAAGTTTCTAAAGTACACAAAGTTAAATAGGTAACTCACATCCGCTGTCGATAGCTTCGGGTGGGAACCACAATAGGTTATCGGTAGTGGTTCTTACAATTTCATCATCGCGTCCAATAATCTTAGCTGCTATAGTCCAAGGATGCAAATTGATAATGGTGCGTTCATAAATGATTAAGGAACAAAGCTTTTCATCCATTGAGCCCAAAAACCTGTAGCCATCAGGCACATTCCTGGATGTAAAACCTGCAAACGAGAATTATATTTAGTACGGACCTTCATAGGAGAATTCGTCTGTAATTTCCGGCACGCAACTTGGCGAAAGTCGTATTATCCCCGCAAATTGGTAATGCGCTGGAACCTTGTAAAATTAACATTCACGTGACGTCATCCGTAACTCGATATGTACACGTACTCGCCGGCCAGTGATGCTAACTGTACCTACTGAGTGTTCGGGTACGGTTACGTCACCAGAATGGCGGCCAGGTGTATTACCTATTTGCGGGGATAATAAGATGCGCAACAATCGTTTTTTAGGTCTCTTTAGTTGTCAAGCGGGGCGCGGGGAATGAGTATTCAATTGTCTCCTTCATACTCATACTCTTGACCACGCGCGAAAGAGACGGATAGACTTTTCATATTGCGAACACAGTGCAACATCACACCGCGTGGTTATTCACAGACACTACACGAGTATAACATGTATACGTGTGTTGAACGTGCCATGCGCGAACTTACCCCCACTATGCCAAAACGTGGCCAAGTTACGTGCCGCGTACTATTTTTTTTTTTTTTTTTTTGAGGCGAGGGAAAATGACTAACCGATTTACGCACTCTCTGGGCCGTCACTAGGAAACGGCACGAATCCACGGGGGGCGGTAACGCTAGCAATTGTATGCTCTACTTGCGCTCCGTCCGCTATGGACTACACAGAGGAGTGTGGAGACTCCGAGCGATGCCGCACGGGCGAGCAACCTCAATACCCACTAAAAACCCCCTCCTCCCTTCGCGGCCCTGCGCTTTGATGTGAAGGAAAGACTGAGATGTAGAACATAGTTACGCAGCAGTCGATCCAGCGCATAAAGTGCTTGAAGTGTGTCCTGGGAGAACACACTCCACTACGAAACGGGGGTAGTTGTTAAGTCCCTTGCTTTACCTAGTAGCTAAGGGCCCCCATCGTTCCGGATCCTAACTCAGGGAGGGAAGTAATGCGCGTACCTGCCTCTCCGGGTGCCGGCTGAAGGCCGGCGACCTCGAGAAGAGACCGTAGCACGCGCCCTAGGACTTCGCTCCCTATCCCTTTCTGCGGCCTCTTTCAGAGACATTACTGCCTCACAAAAAGAAACCGCAGCATCCCTCGTGCCGCGTACTATACCTTAATTCCTGATGACTTTAATAATATCTAACTAAGACTACAAACGCATTGGTGGCTATGTAGCGACGGCTAAGCGATTTGTAAGTAGCCAAAGTAGCGACCAAGATTTCTTAGTTGATTAGAAGTTGCTTTTATTTTTTGTAGTTAGGTGAGTTTGTGTATCTAGTTATTCAAAAGCAGGAAAAAAATTGTTACAACCTAGGCTCCGACAAAGACAAATTCCACGTACAAATCTATTAAAGCACATTTTTATTGCCTGTCGGCATTTGAACTAGTTGTAATCCTTTTATGATCGTCTCCTTTTCTTCACTTTTTTATTGGCATACGTTTCTAATGGAGAAGAGAACAGCCTATTGTCTTATTGTACTCGCTCATAAGCATCATTAGCCAGGTGCTTCGGATTACGACGACAAGCTGATTGTGTCGACGTTACGATACGGGCACATTTGTATTTGTGAAGTATAAAACGACAGCCTGATGAAGAGAGGGGGCATTTGAGCTTCGACTACGATACAGGCATGACGTGTGTAGATTCGTGAATCTAATAGTGACGGACTTTGTGCGTTTTATTGAATTACGACTTTCTGGATTACGTTTGGATTTGTTGTGTTAGGTTGTATTTGTACCTGTGTTATACGTATTTGTATAGTTCTAATAAGCTCTATAATAATTATAACGGCATTTGGATTCGAGTCCCGCTAACTCGTAACAATATGAAAAACCGTCTAGTGCGGTCAGGGGACCTTTAGGAATGAAGTTACTTTACCAACAACTGTGGGAAATAACAGTACACCATTTTCAACATGTGCACGTGCGCGGCGACAGCGCCTGAACGTGGCTGAATAAGAGCATTTAAAAGGCCTTATAATTTCAAAAAATTTTATGCTACAGTTATTAATATTATTTTCTATCTTGGTTGTTTGTATTAAAGTTCGAAATTGTATAAAACAGGTCTTCTGGAAGCATAACGCTTTTTCCTTACGTGACGATCTCTGGCAGTTCACTGTAGGTACTGTAAGCCACGTAAAAAACCTTTGTTCCAAAAATGTATTGAGTGCTACTAATACATAGTGAGAAGTAAATTCAATCCATATTTATCAGTGATATATCTATTTGAATGGTCACTTAGCGACCTATCTCATACTCTTCTTCAACACTCTACTTCACGGCGAGATTTCGTACCATCGTCCATATGAACAGCACTGCATCGCGTTGATCTAATAGATCGACATTATTGCTGAGCTTGGTCCAATTTTTAGGACTTATGTATATCTCCTGATACTTTGTGGTTGTGTTCTGTTTTTTTTTTATTATGCTTTGTTTATTACTTTTAATGTGTTTAGTTTACTTGTGTATGTCCTAAAAATAAACCTGTTTTTCTTTCTTTCTTCTGATACACTCTCCACTGGTTACTGACATTTGTGCGACATGACTAATCTCCCAAACCCCCCTCGTTAGAAGACAAAATAAAAACTCTTCCTACCGAATCCGTCCATTCGGATATATCTGCAGTAGTCCAGTCTCCCCTCTGCAGACACTCTGGCATCTAGTATAAGGGCGGCCGAGGCCTCGGCCTCGTAGTGCCTCACTGTCATCTGGGCTGAAATAATTCAAGTTCTATTAATTATTTATTACTAGAATATTTTTAAAAGAGTTTTCGCACATGGATTTGCAATACGGGCTTAGCACTGGCGTTTTGGAAGAGATTTTGGCGCCTTCAGTCTACACCATATTTTACACATTTTAAAAACACGAACGAAAAATATACTAAAGCAAAACAAAAGCACTGAACCATCTAAACCGCCTGCTGATTACCAGAATCACGTAAACTACACAAATAATATAAAACCGTGTTAATAAAAAACAATTTAGGTTCAGCTGCTGTGGACCTTAAAATACAATTTTATGAAAATGATTAATTTTAATTTTCAAGTTTTTATAAGTTCCATTGTTAATGGCGTTACAATGATTTATTAACTTTATACAAGTTATTATTCACTTAGATCCACAGACGACCTATATATACAGTGAGTATGACTGAACGCCGTGGGCTCTCTGCCGTCTATCTCAGAAACGGTTGGGCGTATGATTTTTTTTAAACAAAATTTGTCGCAAATGTTTTGCTCTACAATTTTTATAATACCTACTAGCATCATTGGCGCTATAGAAATCGAGATAATCGTGAAAAACTGTTTTTTGCCCTTGAATAACTTACGGCGCCGACACTAGATTTTATGAGACTTTTCAGACAACTATTAAAACACTAAAATGAAGGTGTTCAAGTTTACAACTTATTATCTCTCATTCATCATCATCATTTTTTTATTGCAATAGTTCAGCGGACAGGCAGACGGACGTCGCCTATAGACATTTTCAACACCAAAGGTGCTACAATTGCGCTGCTGCTCTCTTAAGGTTGTTCGGAACCTGGTCACTAATGCCGGAACACAACTCAAGGTTATTATGGCGACATACTTCAAATCAAGGGTGGTAGCCATCCAGTCGGGCAAATGCCCTACCACCTCGCTGTGGGTTGTTATGACGCCTCTTACGACAGGCCGCCCGGCCGCAGGAAATTGTATTCTCTCTCCGTTCCTGCACGGATAAATATATTGACGTGTAGTCAATGGTCGTAATGAAACTGAATAATCGAAAGCACATACATATACGTAGGCGTGTTGCACACTAATACATTGAACGCTAAATTGAAAGTTATAGATGTAAGGCGAAGTTGAAAGCCATAAGTGTGAGCGGACATGCCGTTACAAGTTGCATTGAGAATATTATACTCACGATTTACATCAACGTTGAAGGAGACGCGTTGTTCCACCGCAGTGTCATTGTGCAGACCCACAGCACAGTTCCACATGCCAGCGTCCGTTGGCAAAATATTGTGGAATCTGACTCCACATTCACCGGATTCGAAGCCAGCTCCTACGTACTCCATATTCGGAGTTGACATCCCTGCAAGAATTATAATACGAATGAAATTGATTTTTTTATTGCAGGAGTTCAGCAGACAGGCAGACGGCCCACTTGATTGAAAGCGGTTACTATCGCCTATGGACATTTACAACACCGAAGGTGCTACAAATGCGCTGCTGCTCTCTTAAAGGGGACTGGAACCTGGTCACTAATGCCGGAACACAACTCAAGGTTGTTATGGCGACATACTTTAGACGAGGGGTGGTAGCCATCCAGTCGGGCAAATGCCCTACCACCTGGCTGTGGGTTGTTTTGTCACCTCCGTTCTCCGTTCCTGCACGGATAAAATTAAATATTAATCATTAAATTAAAATTGGCCCAAATTAACATAGTATAAGTAGCAACTTCACTTTGTTATAAATTAGTATGCCTAATCAAATAATCATAAAATTAGATGAAAGTTTTTAGAATTTCTGTTTCTGATTCTATCTGATACTTTCTCTTGAATAGGTTTCGAAATGGCTCTACGGTTTTCAATGAAAAATTTAGGGATTAGCACAAGGTATTATCTTAAATTGCCGGGTATGTACCATTTCTATATCTTTAGGGCTTAAAAGATATGATTTAAAAGTGATAAGCCCGCGCGAACAAATTAGCAGGCAAAGCTGGTGTATACTAATATTGTAAATGCGAAAGAAACTCTGTTTTGTTACATTTTCAGAAATCGGATATATAATATAGACTATATACTGTCGAAGAACATATAAGGTGCTAGACTATATTTTGTCTCTAAAATTATGTTAAAAAAGGTGAAAGGTAACCAATATTTAAGATATGAAAATTCATATTGAATTTATTAAAAATAAAAATGAACTATTGGTAATTTCCACCTTATTGCAAAATCTTTCGTGATGGGGTAAAATTGAGTATTCAAATAAAAAGCTCTCACGAAGACAAGTGGCATTAATACCTGAATAGTGGAAAACGTTCGTACGTCGTACGAAGATAAAGGAATTGCAAATCGGTCTAACCTCTTTATCAACTGATAATTGCAAAAGTGAGATAACAACTGTCTGGGGATTTACATTTATTAATTGACATAAATTAATCGACATTAAATCATATATAATGTTAACTAACTATAAATAAGTATTAGGGTTCGCAAAAGACTTCGTCTACTTTGGTTGGGTAGCAGACATCAAAGTTGTTTTATACAGAAAATTTGATTCAGTGAAAATAATTTTTTTTTCAACGTTGCCAATCATTTATAAACCTCCCAAGGAAATTCCCGCTGGCTTCCCGTAATCAAAAGTACCGCAGATTTTAATATCAAGAATTTACTTTCGGTCAACGAAAACCATATCGTAATCGGCTGAGTAATTTTTGCATGAATCTCAAACAATCAGAAACAATGTAAAAACAAAAGTCTACACTTTTATATTTATATTTTTGTATAACATTATAGATTTCACCGAAAATATACCGTACCTCAAAAAGTAAGTACTTAACGAAACTTGACCAACTTTCATTGGAAGTATTTTTAAAGCTCTGTACTTCTTTTTCGCAAATTTCCATCTCATTCAAACATAATTATTATAACATACTTAAAAATTAAAGTGGAATACGTACAATTTATATGATTATATCATATTACATAAGAATATGAATTAAGAAGCTATTATCGATTAATAGTGAATTGACTTCACAAGCCCCAAAACTGCACTTCGGGGGCTAGAGTCCTTTTCCGTGAGACAAGCTGAACAATGTTACATCTAAGAATTAAAAACTAAGTCCTGATTTTTCAAGACATGACTAACGATACCATATACGATTTTGGTTCTGTGTACCATTTTGTGGCATACCTATATCATACATTGTAAAATTTTACTCATATAGATACACAAGTTCGGAAAAATTACTGACACATCAAGATAGATGGACATGGTGACTGTACAGGTTTCGTATCGGCCAAAATGGCCCAAAAATCCTATAAAAAAATTTCATCTAGTTTTATCTTGACGGAATATCAACAAGAGAGAAATCATTAGGATTGTTTCTGAACTAACCTGGACTAACATTGAATATGGTTCCATTTTGCCTCCTGAAATAACAGTAACGGATTGGTGCTTGGATATAGCAGGACATGGTTACACTGTCACCCTGCTGAACAGAAATAGCGGTCCTCTCAGCAGTCAGTGTCGGCACTGAAAATATATCAGAAGTTCTTTTTAATATGGTACTCTTTTTGTTGCAAGCTTCAAAGATATATAGGTGATTTTCTTATGGGTCGCTTAACGTAGATCCTAATTGTGAAAAGATCTCGGATTTATGACGGAGAGGATTTGTATCAAATAACCACTCCACCAGTGGGGTCACCTGAGGTCGGCGAATGGTAAGATGGAATGAAAGCTAATCGGCGCACTTGGTAAAAAATTGGGTAAGAAAAAATGGTGCTTGCTCTCGTTTCGAAGGTCAAGAACGTTTGGTTCCTAAGCCATAAAAGTTACTTATAAATATTATCAAAATCGTACCTGTAGTAACCGTAGCTAGGACTTCGGGATCTTGTAATCGCACAGGACAGAGTACAGAAAGGAAACCGTAGTAGATTCCATCAGCAGACTCCATAGCACACCGCCATAATCCAAGGTCCGAGGTCACAGGATCGGTGATGCGAAATCCGCACTGGTTGGTGTATGGTGGATATAAAGCACTGGAGTCAGAAAAAAATTAGCTTTGTAATATTTTCGGACGAAGTTTTAGGTCGAATCTTGGGAAGAATCCTTTTTACATGAACAATACCATGCAATATGGAGCAACTAAAAAAATAAGCACCCCCTCCCAGCCACCGACCTGTTTCTCGCGAAAACGAGACGTAGTTATACGTAGAAACGAGATAGAAAGAATATTGCCTAAAAATTTCAAAACTATTTGGATATTCGGAAAATCATATGACGACGTTGAGACATGTGGAATATATGAATTAATGATTGCCGCCACAGATAGACTCTTAAGAATTATTTTAAACAAGACTTAACTTTACAGAATACTAACTGTACCCGGCAAATGGTATCCTGCACTTAGTAATTGTTGGATCCACACAATTTTTCTAATTTGGGTAGTTTTATAAGTGCTGCTGGCTTGCAGTTTCGCCGCCATTGCGTGGTGGTGAACCAGTCTCCAACGCACGCAAGGCCTGTTCGGACGTTCCGTTTTCTTCGTGCACGTGCTTCGTTTCACATCCCATTCTTGGAGCTTTTTATTGAACTTTATACTCAAGCCGTACTTGCTCTTTTGTATGAGTGTGCCATTGTGAAAAACCGAAGTGCCAGCACTTTCAGGAGCTGTCTAGCTGCCCTATTGGAGATGGATTCCGAGGTTAGTGGTGCTTATTACCCCATTGGTTTTTGTGCAGGATTTGGCATACCTCTCACTCTCTCATATACAACCTATTACTAGAACTAGCGAAGCTGTGTATGGATCCGTGATCCAGCACTGCACAGTAATAAAAATCTAGAACCAGATAGCAGCGACATTTACCGGGACCAATAGTTAATTTAAACCACTTTTGAATCCACTTTAATAAAAAAAACTCACAAAATAGGTCCCAACCACCTACCGGTAGATCTATAATCTTAACCATCCCGGGACCCACTTGAACAAACACAAAAAAATCACCTCATATTGGAACTCGATTACAGCTGAATTAATTATTTTACATGTATTTTATCAATAAAACTAGCTGTCCCGACAGACGTCGTCCTGCCCGGAAAAGCTTCAATCGATATGCCGACAGCAGCGCCACCTCCCAAGTCCAATAGTGAACCAACTCAGAAAACTTCTTTGACTCATGCACAATAACTTTGCTAAAAATCATCACATGATCAAATGTATAGTATACGATTCTATAAAGGACATACAGACAAACATTCATTTATATATACAGACTTCTAAGGATAAGTATTAATTAGATCTCAAAACTTACTCGTCCGTATATCCCTGGTAAACAAATCTATCCTCTGAAATACCAGGTGCTGCGATAAGTACTTTTCCACTGGGATCACGGAACTTGCATGACGTGATGGGAGAGTGGCTAGTCACTGTGCATGAGATGATCACCTCAGGCGCTTGCCTCGCAACCGAGGTGTTCACAACTGGTATGTATTCTAAAAGTAAATTCATATTTTTTATAAAAGCCTTTACAAATATACTTTAAGTATTCACTAAATAAATTAGATATAAATTATTATCAAATACAAATTCAAAAGTTTTTATTCAAAATAAGTTCCACTGGGGAACATTTGTGAAGGTTATACCTACCTACCATACCCACAACCTACCATAGAAAAAGAATAGTTGGTTATACGTATAAGTTACAAATTAAGTCTGAAATTAAATGAAATTGAATGAAATGAAAATGACTCTTTAGGTGATCAGAAGGCTGGTGCTTACCTCGACCAACGTATCAGTATGGCGATCCAGCGAGGTAACGTAGCCAGCTTCCTGGTCACCTTACCCATAGAAGACGGTGATATAGGCTCAGTATTCTACCTATAGCCTTAAGGAGAATGGGTAGAGTACAATACAAATATGTTAAGTTTTCTTACATTGTATTCAAGTGCATGTAATTTTATAATTGTTCAATAATAGTAAATTTCTATCTATCAATAATATCTATCCAATATGTATATTTGTTTATTCATTATCAGGATATACTCGTATATTATACTTAAGCTTCATTTTAAAAGATATCAGTCACGTATACAGATAAATATAACCTTATCTTAATTCTACATGGAGGCGCTTTCCTTAATCTACTGATGATTATCTGCTTTCTTGTTACGTTATCCTGATTTATTACATTTTGACTGCCGCAAATCCGCAACTTTGTAAGTATCGAATTTTGCGCCATTGTAAGGGTATGATACTATTGAGACAATAAAGACTTTTTGAAGCTATTATATAACTAGCTGATGCCCGCTTCGCGTGCCGTAAAATCCGTTCTTAGCTGACCACTTGGCGAAAGGAAGGTCCACGCTAAATTTCAAGTCTATAGGTATTATAGTTTCTGAGATCGCGATGAGTAACTATATAGGTGAATTTCAATTACATATATAGATTGAATAGTTAGTAATAAGCTTTTACAAAAAATTGGTAAAATACACGTAACTTTAACGTGTGAATATGAAGATTTGAAGATATAAAGTGAAGAAAGTTTATTGGTAAAGTTTCTCAGAACCGTAGCTAGAAGCTAGCCGAAGTTATCTCTGCATAACGGAGCGGCTAAACATATCATTTGTATAATTTTAATTTAGTATTATTATGTATATTTACAATATGTTTGTATTTATTGTACTTTTTACTATTTTATTGTGTAATCTTAAAAACTAACGTACATGTCAAGGAGGAGCCATTAATAAGCCTCCACAAACGAGAGAAAAAATGTTTCAATTCTTATTTTAAAAAAAAACTTAAACTAAGATATGTTGAACTATGTATTTAATATTGAAATTGTTTAACTTAAGAAAACTTAGATTATTACTTACATTTTATGTATATAGCGCATGGGTTAGAGTGAGAGAGGTGGAGCCTGCCTACCGCTACCGTGTGCGTGAGAGAAAGGGATTCCAGACAGACTGGCGCCGTAACGTGTTACGTAACGAAGCGGTTTACCCTCGCATAAAAAGTTATCACTTCAAAAATTTGAACAACATACCTTCTTCTATTATGTTAATGTTTAGGTCCATTTCTACAAGCCGAATTCGTTCTGGTAATCCAACAGCCATGGTCCAACGGCCCCGATGTTCCATGGAAACCCTTTCGATGACCAGGTTGCACCTGCCGAACCCATCGTAGGCTATGTTGCCATTGGGGTCGATGAGTTGGCAATAGGTGGCTTCCTCAGGTCCCAAAGTTGTGTTCACAGATTTGTGTTTGAGCAAGCTAAGGTTTTCATTAGCTTCGATTCCTGTAATAAGAGTGGTTTAATAGATAACTTTACAATTATCTAAAGAAGGCCATTCAGTAACATGCATGGCGGTCCGCCATGTAATAAAGGACTGTAAATCCATTTGATGAAAGAATGACAACACAGATATAAAATGCAAAAGTGGATGGATGGAGAAGTTGCGGAAGGCCACGAAACACCTTCCATGATCAAATTGATCATGTATTAGCAGAAGGTGATGTCAGGAGCCTTAAGAAAGGACGAGCGTGCATGACAAGAGCTATGAATGTCAAAGAAGCAAGTGAGGTGTGTAAGAATTAGCCTGAATGGCGCTCTGTTGTTCGTGCCTACCCTGCAAGGAACCTGGCGTGAAGTTACGTATGTATGTAAATGTTTTTCAGCCTGCATTGCGTCCGGCAACACCGAGCAGAATTCTTCCTCACCAAGCTCCGCCCAGTGCAAGACTGCACTGCAGGATAGTGAATGGACCTCTTAAGGCGTATTCGTGGATGTATACGAGTATAATAAACTGAACTGTTGTTAGCACATCCCACAAAATGCCCAGCGTGGGCGTAATTACGTTCAGAGTCTCACGCTCTTCCTGCCATAAGCGCGGGGGCACATGGGAGGAGGGTGATTTTAGTGGAGTATTGAGTGTCTTCGAGTCTCCACACAAGCCGACGATTTGACTCAGGTGTCATTCGTGGTGTCACCTCTTGTCGCTTTGGTTTAATCCCTAGTAAAGGACCCCGTAGTGTGCAAAATACATTTCCCCCGCCGCAAAAAAGCCCACTCAATGCCTTTCACCCAATCAATTTATTAATATCATAAAAATATGAATACTTTTTTATTTTGTACGGCAATTGTTACTCATTTGGGGCGTTTGGAGTGGAAACTCTGGGTCCTTGGGGTCCTAGCGCTCTAAAACTTTATCGAGATGTCGCCGAACGCCTAATAGACCTCTCACGCGACCAAAAGGCTGGCGTCTATTTTGCTCAAAGGATAAGCATTGCTATTCAGCGTGGTAACGCCACCAGCCTTTTGGGAACGTTCCCGGTAAGTGACAGTGGTTTGGGACCAATATTTTATTTATAATTTTGCTCTCTATTTGCATTTGTATTTTTGTACGCAAGTTTAATATTATTGTATGGCTACAAAATAATAAGATTAAGACTTTTTAATGTTTTACCCAAAATAACATGGTGATAATTATTTAATTTAAATGTAGAACAATGTAGTTTCCCCTACTTACTGATGATCTTGGATGTGCAGATTTTTTTACTATGAATTCTCAATAAGTTTTTGCAACTTATGAACCGAGTGCGCTTTACTTGTATTAAACACAAATCTGTATGTGCTTTAGAACAAAAGCAGTCAACCACGAGTAAAGCCCGTTCTCCTTCACGAATTGCAAAAACTATAATTGTGACTATACGCACTAGTGCCTTGTGAATGAGAAGAACTGAGGGCCCAAAGCAATCGCTTTTGAAGATTCGTATAACAAACATGACAAGTATTAAAATAAATGGAAAGTTTGTGCTACGTTTTACAACTATTAGTACGTTAATCTAGATATATTAGTCCAAGATCCCAGTAACCCCAGACTTACATAACTTTAGGAAAGATGAAAGGTGTAAAAAACCATGCTAACTTACGTCAATGTACCAAGGCTAGTTTGTATATGATATTGTTATAAACAAAGATTACAGTTGCCATACACTTTCTGTGGGCCATAACTTTTGACAGACACTAAAAAAAACATGTGGGAGCTTACGTCATTCAAGTATAACATATTAAAATAATTTCCAATGAGCCAGACAAATCTAACGGGCCAAACTTCAAACACACTCCAAAAATTTCATCAAATTCGGTGAAGTCAAATTCAAAAGTTTTTATTCAAAATAAGTTCCACTGAAGGAAACTTTTTGAAGGTCATAGTCTAAAATTTAATTTTACTTCCTAGTCTATGTACACCGCTTCGCAACGTGTTATTGCTGTTAAGGAGAAGAAGCGGCAAGGAACTCCCCAGCAATACGTTGTCGAGTCGTTCTCAAGCTATACGTATATTTCTACGATTCATTTAGTTTATATAGGCTAAAGTCAAAATTTAAATATCGACACTGGCCACTTCTAATTATTATAAGCAGTAATTCACTGACGTGAAATGTTAAGGACAAAATTCACCTCAGGGCATTACTAGAACAAAAGAGTAAACAAATAATTCGATATCTAAAGTAAATATTTCATTAACCGACTCTGAGTATGATAGTTATTCTCTCTTCTCTTCTCCACTACATTTTTCAAAACTAAATTTTCCCTTCACCATAGACTAAGGTAAAATAGCTACTTCACCTGAGCTTAGCACAAGGAAAACACAAAAGATTATGGATAGTGTCATGTTGTGAAACCCCCGTGCAGTTTCAACAATCAACTGAAATGTTATATATTAATGTGTCATTTATATACTGTAATCTATAAGTTCTTATCACACAAAAATAATTATTATTAAAATTATAATTTTCTTTGTCAAAATTTGAAAGATTAAAGTTGATTGATAGTTTGTTACCTTGCGCCTAAATGAATATTGATAATACTTAATAATTATTATCATGTAAATGCTATCGTTCGATTGTTGTATGTAAAATATGGGCTTTGTCTGTAGATAGATAACAGTGAATAACCTGACACTTTATTGCGCACACCAAAATAAACTTGGTTTTCAAAATATGTATCAGTACCGACGCTCGAGTGAATTCTCCTTAAATATTGAAAAACTTGAACATTTCCCAGGATAAAAATATCACCGGGTTATCACACATTTTATTACATAAAATTTACCTCAGTCAGAAAATGGCCTTGGAATTAATTTTTTTTCAATCTGTCAATTTTAAATTATTGGCAGACAAAATTCCCATGAGATTCCCAGGATAAAAAGAATATCGCAAATTATAGGTATAAGAATTTACAGTTGATCAGTGAAAATCGCATCGAAATTGTCCCAGTAGTTTTTACGTGAGTGCCGAACAAACAGACAGGAAATCTAAAAAGAAGTTGCATCGTGTTTTTCGTCGTTTATATAGTCTATTTCAGTTTTTTTAATAGCTTCAATGTATAAACGCGGCATGTTTATGATCTAGAAACTTCTAATGCTATCAGTCTACTGTAACTTAAATATTCATCGATTTTTGCCTAAATCGCATCACCTGGCTTATCTTATTTTTAAGTACAGTGTATTATTTCATCGCTTTTTGTATGTATTATTATGTGCATATATTATTTTATGCTTTTAATTCTATAAAAATAACATTGTGATAAAATGTTGTTATTTGAGATATAAAGTGAATTTTCGATGGTTATGAAAAAAATAACCACGAAATAACTACGGCTAAGGCCTCCTTACCTATATTAAAAAATCGAAACTATTCATAATAAATAAGAAGCGCCATATAACTATACTATACTCTCCCCTTAAATGAATTAAACTTACATAATTCTTATGGCAAAGTTTTTTACGAAGCGAGCGAATTTATCACATTGTCCGGCTAGAAGTAGGGAAGTATTCATACTGCCCAGTCCAAGTGTTTAATTCAAGTTATCTCAAACGATGATTTTTATTTTTATAGGTCTTTATTAATAAGGCCGGCCAAAGTAATACATTTACAAACTAACCGACGCTATTAGTCATTATTCATAATGATCGGTCCATATTAATACTGCCCGATTAATCAAATTGCCCGTTACTTATACACAACGTGCGGCCGAGCGGCCTGCTGTAAAGGCGACACAACAATCTAGTCAGTTGGTGGAGTACTTGTCCGTCTGTATGATCATTAATATTTAATCCCTCAATAATCTAGACTATGTCGCCGTAACGACCTTGAGTTACAGTATTTTCTTAAGTTTTCGCAACTAGTAGGCATAATAAAAAGTGGTTTTGGAACGAAGTTCCTTATCCCGCGTTGCAAAAGGGGGCTAGACGGAAAAAATTAGGACCAAAAGTTGTAACGACACATTTTGCTATAGTCTTGAACCGTGTGGCGTGCGCGTGTTTCTCATTCTGTCTCTCTCTCTCTCTCTCTCTCTCATAAAAAGCAAGCCAGTTATTTTCGTTTCGTCTTTCTATTTCGCATTGAACAGTGTGGTGTCGCGACGATTATTTTTGTTGAGTGTATGCAGGATTTTTGTACATAATAAAAAATAATAACAATAATGAAATCTGACAGTGTTTTTGCACAAGTTCCTAATAGAAACAAGGGCTGCCATAGACTAAAAAACTTTATTAAAAATTTTCATCATGCTCATCATAGAGATTATTTTATACAGACAATAATAACAATAAAGACTCGCATTATAACTAACTTCGTTCCCTCCGGGTGTCCCTTGACACCTCTAAAGTTTTTTTACGGTTTTAAGCTCCCATGAAGTTAATAACAACCGTAACCAAATAAAATAAGTAAAATGAACTAGTTAGATGTAGTTTTAACAAATCCTAGTTGAAATTGCACGCGCAAAAGTCATCAAGTAATTTTTCTTGAAATTTACTTAGTCTATAGGAATGAAATTTGTGAAAATTATAAAATCTATATATCGCTAGACAATGGCGTGGTTAAATTACTAAAACAAAAATATTAGGGGTAGCCCCTAACTAAAAAAATATTCAAAACCATGAATGATTTTTTTGGGTGGAAACTTTCAGCGGGGGGCACTGTGAGTTGAATCCTATAATTTCTATAGAAATTGTTGAGTGAGTTAAATCCTATAGTATTTCTTTAGGACTTGTTGAGTGAGTTGAATCCTATAGAAATTCTAAGTGAGTTGCTACAAGCTTGCAATATAAATTATAAAAAGTGTGTGTGTACTTATGTACACGGGTTAGAAGTTTTACTTCTTTGGCGTAACAAGATAAAAATCTTTTCAAAAATTTTATCTCTCGCTTTATTCTACGTTTCTAGAAAAAACGACACTAAAAATAGAAAAACTAAAATGTTGACTATAACTAACTTCAGGGTGTCGATTATTCGTGACGGTGTGCGCGCACATCGTAAATTTTACTCTCATCATTTTTCCCTAACGCGCCAAAAGAAGTATAAGTTCTACAATGTCGATCACAGGTATCATTTAAGCCTAAGTGTTAACCTGAGATATATAGGCTAGCTCTGTGACGAGTTTCATTTAAATCCGTTTAGTAGTTTTCACGTGATGCTTTAACAAACAGACATACAAAAAATCTAAAATTATATAATAACCAGCCTCTCTATATGTTATGGACAGAAGTCAATAAGCGGTGCTTTTAAAATGGAGGTAGTTTAAGTCAAAGTAACCTGGTACTGCGGAGGAAACCAACAAAATTTGCAGGAGGTGAAGAGTGATGGGTTAGAGTACTTACAAGGGACATAGATAAACTACAATTATCTTGTTCAAGCTAATTACTTTCGATAATAACAAAACAAAAACAACTAAATACGCAATATATAAAATATATTTTATTTCATCTATTTAATAAAAATATCAACAATATATAAAGACACATAAAACACATTACTAGCGTTTAAAAAATTATCTTGACATCTTTACACTTTAGCGGCAAATATAGCTATATAAGAATTATGTCAAACTTTAAAACATGTCCGATTACATATTGTTTTAGTATTACTTGCAGCTTAGATTTAACAAAGCATAACTTGAGCAAATAATTTCTATAATTTAATCACAACCGTACAAGCTAATTTTCTCTATATAAATTTGAATGTAGGTTCAAGTGAAATATATATACCTATACTTTATAAGTGTCATACGAAATCTCCAAAAGCATTTCACTCTGAAAACAATATTAAAAAGTATGAAATATTAATAACTATAGTTAAAATTAATTTTAACAATAGCAAGCATGTCTTAAATTATTATATTTTAAATTTACAAAAATGCAAAGTCTAATTTTAATCTATGAACGAAATAAGGAATAAATATAATAATAAATAATTATGAATTAAATAATAAATAAAACGGTAAAGAAAATAAAAATGTCTGCCTGCCACTCACGACCAAAAGGTTGATTGATACTTCGCACAGTATATTTGCATCAGCTTTCTGGGCACGCTTCACTCTGACAGGGATGAAGTACACAGTCTTTAATTTGAGTATAAATATATATTTAGTATAATGTATAATATCTTGTTTATTTATTTGAGTAAAACAATGACGATACAAATTTAGGCAAAAAATATCTCTAAACATAATGAAATATTAAAGTATTACTGTTATATAGCCTGTTCGTATATCTTACTATTCAGTGACTTGCCTTAATATTGGCATGGAAAAGGATTACTATATTAATATATAATAGAAAGGAAAAAATAAATAATTTTCTTTTTCTTTATATATATATATATATATATATATATATATATATATATATATATATAGTTCTATGGTATTGGTAGAAATTTGTCATTTCCTGTACGTCTCAATTTAAGAAGTAGCAAAGAACGGTTAATAAAATATAAAAACACACTAATAGTCATCACCACACCAGCTGCAAATGCTAACTAAACATGTTTTTTGAAAATTCGTAGCCGTTTGTAGCTTTGCTAACGACAAGATTTCGCAAATTCGAATGCCTATACTATTCGAGTTCTATCAACTCGCGACTATTTGCGTGTGGTGGCCTCTATGGTTGCGTCGGCTAAGCCATCACTTTTTGCTTTTGCTCTTGAACTCACTGAAACGCAGAGGCTCCTTTATTTCTGGCATGGTAAATTTTATAAATGAAGTTTCCATTATTTACTAAAGACTGTGTGTCGGCCTCAGAGATTTTGTTTATGAAACATTGCTAATTTCATTGTTAAGATTCGTAGGATACAGACTTGTCGTAATTATTTCGTATTTATACCTAACTAGGTACGTGAGCGAGATAGCTAATTTAAAACATAAAATGGCTTTAATATTTGTTCTGTATGTCATAAGTGTTCGGAGATGATCATAAGACACTTATATCGCATAAAAAAAGAATTTCAGCCGTTTGATAACCGCATAGTCGTTGAAAATGTTTCATCTAGGACTATAAATATTAAGCAGTAGAATGGACTACTGGTTTCTTCCTGAAGCTTGTCATTCTTTCGTTAACCCATTTCTTGTCAATCTTTGGTAGTATAGCCAATAGAAGCAATAAAGTCAACATTACGAGAAGGCTGATGATGATAACCCAGTAGAATATCATACGGATATCTGAAAAAAGAAATGAAAATGAACCTCTTAGCTCTTCGACGCACAATTCGTAGAAAAAGGACGCAAGTGAAAAACATGAACTTTAAAGGAACGTAAAAAAACTGTTTTGTGGAAAAATGGTAAATCATAGATAAATGTTCTTAGGAGACTTCATAGACAAAATCTGCAGATACCTGTCTATTTGATTTTAAATAGTATTGAGTAGCTTTCGAGATAATTTAAAATTAATGCGTCACGTCTTTAATCCCCGTCATGGTATTATGGCTTTTAAGAATAAGTAAAGTAACCACTTTGTTGCTACGGTATTCACACAGCATCGTAATTTTACTCACGTATTCTTTTCGACCAGATTAATTTATTAAGTAAACACATAATTGTGTTTGCTTTAAAAAATAATGATAAAAACTTAGTAGAAGAAATACGTAACTAGACTTGCGCGTTTATCTATTTAACAAATATCGTGACGAACGTGAAGTATGTAAGGTAGTTTATGCACGCATATTTCAATTCTATGGCGTATAAGTAAGTTAAGTAAGTAAGTAAGCTTTTATTGACAGCGAAAATTTTATAAATGACCTAGTACAAACAAAACTTACGTAATTTATACAGTGAATATTAAAAAAAATCTTAGCATTTCGCTAAAGCGATATATATCTCCGTCATTTATTGGGATACTTTTTTCAAACTTGTTGAGCATATGTGTCATAATGTCCTTTATCGAATAGTGAAATAAAAAAATTGAAGTAATTTCACTTGCGACTTTCTTCTACCAACGGTGGGTTATCTAAGTACATAATTATGAATATTGAATAATTTAATTTAGAAGCTAGATGGGTTATAGATTAAATTTGCCCCCAAGGATTTAAATTCTTCCAACTTACGATCAGGATCTTCAGCTTGGTCATCTGGTACAACGACAAGCAGTTCTTCAGTGGTTGTTCTCAGTATTTCAGTGTCCATACCCACAAGTTTGGCTGCGATGACCCAAGGGTGGAGGTTCAGTATTGTTGGCATATCCATTTTGATAGCACAATACTTGTCATGTAATGAACCGATAAAGGTATATCCTTCAGGAACTCTTGACGATGCAAAGCCTGAAATAAAGCCATGCCACAATATTTATTTCCTGAACAAAGTGGTCGTTGTTAATGATAGTTCAGTTCTTGGTTAAGTTCCAGTAATGACTGAACCATCTGCTTGAAAGCTTTTAACATATTTAAATGAAAGTCTTTGTGTTGACTTTATATAGCGGCTACCGCATGACACGGGACGAATATAATGTGTGATACGGGGAAGAGAAAGTAACAGACAGAGACTAGTGATAGAAGAAAAGATGAAGGTATAAATTAATCTAAATTAAAATTAATATTAGTGGACACTGCTATCGCACATTGCACACCTGTTTGCTGTTTGTCAATTTTCAAAAAGTACCAGAGCGCCGTTGAGAAGAAAGAAGTAGTTTTGGTTAGTATGATAATAATTGTTCATTGTCAATGATGAAGAAGGAACAAAAATTCACTGTCACCTTAAAAATATTAAATTTAATTAGTATGGTTTAAACTAAAATTAATTTAAAAGGTTATTAACTTACCAACTCCATCCATGCGAACGAATCTGCAATATTCTAATGTTCCAGGCATCGAAATATTTGCTTCAGCAATGAGTTCATCTTTCAAGTTGTAATCAAGCCGCACCGTCATTGGGGCTAGAAATTACATCAATAATATTATAATACCAATACCTAAACAATTTCAAAGGTATATAAGGAAATATTTTACAATATAAACTGAAATGACCATCTCCCTAGCGCTAAATATTAATTATCTCCGAAGCAATTACATTATGAGAATCCGTTATCGGGAGGAATGGGACAGGATGAAACCGTCAATCATATCCATACTGCACAAACGCAATATCGTAATAACTTGATTTATTTAATTTTTAAAATTATATATGCTGGATTTTATCTTTAATTTCTCTTGCTACTATTGTTTATGTATTATCATTTTATTTATTTAATTTGAGGAAGGCTTACAGACATATCAATATAGTAAAAAGAAAAGTATATAAAAAACAAATGCTGATAACAAGCCTCAACCTATTGGTAACAACACGTACAACACGATTCCTATTGATAATATACTTGAGCCAGTATTCACTTGACCGAATTTATACTAACCAGTGCAGTATAAGTCTTGGTTCAATTTTACTACTATTTTGTTGAAACAATTTGAGCTTCGTAGAATAAAGGCGTTTTGTTTATTGTTAGTGGTCACTAAAGGTGTGTGAAGTAAACCTCTCTGTTGCAGAAGACGTTAAGTTGTCATTAATTACAATGTCATTATGCTTACGTTCAACAAGAACATCAAATTGAGCCCGTTGTTCAGGCTCAGTGTCGCTTTTAAATCCAACATGGCAACTCCACGATCCACTATCACCCGCAACCAGATTTCTGAACCTCACTTTACATTCTCCAGCCTCAAAGCCTGCACCCACGTACTCCATAGCTGCGTTTGATGTGGCTAAAACATATTTAACAATACTATTTATTTTATTTAAATTTTTAAAAGACAATAGAAATGTAATCACTTATAGTTTTTGTATCAATGACGCCTTTCGTGAAATTATTGCTCGTTACAATTTGCAGGAATTCCTTGTTTTTTGGCGAGAATTTAAAAAGTAATATTATCCGTGGAGTATTAATAACAATTTGTAATACTGGTTTAAAGTGAACAGTAGTTATAGAATTCTGATTTGATTCGTTCTCCTGCGTTTGAAATTGCCTTCTATCACTAACAGGGACAGAGATCTTATTGCCTTTTTTGTATGTTTCTTTTGGATAATAAAATGGGGTGTACTAATACTTTATTTATAGGTACTATCTTTCTTTTTAAACGAAGAATCATATTTGAGATGAAAGTCTTAACTATTTAATGAAATGTAATTTCTTGGACTGCCAAATGAACGTTTGACATCGATCACAGAGAGCAAAAGATTTACAAGCTGACTAAGGCTTTTGAATGAAGAATATAAAATAAGTTGACTTAGGAGTCATTTATTACGTCAGTAAGTTTTTGATTTTGGTAATTCCTTACCTATATAGGTTGAAGATTGTGAAATTAATACAATAAACGAATCTTTTAAACGTGCAGTTGTTTTATTATTAGTAGAATAATTTTACAAAGAGAAATATATTAATTTGGTATTATAGACAGAAGATAGAAGTTAGTCTTCTAAACAAGTAGTTGTTAAGCAACGACAGATATTCTGTCAGGGACATTAAAGACATAAAGAGGTTGTATGTCTCCACAAAGATGTGCTTCACATACCTTGTCCAACACTAAACGTAGTTCCGTTTTGCCTTCTAAAGTAGCAGTACCGAATGGGAGCTTGAACGAAGCATGACATGGTCACACTGTCGCCTTCGATAGCATAAATGGAAGCTCTGTCTGCAGTCAAAATCGGTTCTGTAAAAATCAAATTAATATTTGATCATCTGCACAAATGATTACAAAGTCATTAATGAGCAGTTGAAAATGTCGTGCATAAAGACCTATTTGAAAAGTAGCTGTTGAAGAATTGTTTTACTTTTAAATGCGATCTCTTTTATTAAATCAAAATTAAATTTAAAAAATGATAAGTTTTTTAGTAAGACATAAATTATTTATTTTGAGACTGGCTGCAATGAAATGAAACTATTATTTCAAAATGGATTTTGCAAACTACTTATTGGAATTCGTGAGTCTACCAGCGCTTGCTTCCAAAGCCATTTTAATAACTGTTAAAGCAGAAAGAGCTACACAAAAACTCCCTAGAAACATATCTATACATTGGTGACACCCCTTATGCTGGGGCTTCATCGGCGTTAGAGTTAAAGATTAGGCTGTGACCGAATGTGTCCTATTTAAAGCGTTAAAAATAATGTCATTTACGCATAGCCACATTAGTGTATTTATATGTTATTTGTCAACATTTGACATCACTAACAATGTCGCATCTCAAATTGCGCATTACAGTCATCGACGCGTCTGCATGAAACAACAACCTCTTTAACTTTACCCCAGATAAAGCCTTACCATAAAAAGAAAAATTATATCGCCAAACGCGGTCATCTTTCTTTAAATCCAAGTTTCTCGTTGTAGTTGTCTCCTCTACCCCAGCTATAAAAAAGGTATATTGAAAAAGTAATTATTCTTACCGGTTACAATAGCATCTCCTATATCTGTTTCTTGCAGCACCCAAGGGCAAAGAACAGAGAGGAACCCAAAATAAGTGTTCGATTCAGTATCCATGGCACAACGCCACAAACCCAGATCACCATTTGTGGGATTTGTGATACGTAGTCCGCATTCATTGTCTGATAGTTCCGATTCAAGTCTGAAAATATTCTACAATGAGGTTTTATGCGTACATGAAAGTATTTCCTAGAATGAGGAAAATATAGGAATTTTAGGTACCCGTTCATTCCGCAGGCCAATTTCACAATTGAAGACAATAAGTTATTATTTTTCTTACTGTACTTTTTACATCAAATGAAGGGATAGGGTGCACATAAATTGTGTAAACCGGCTTATGCATACACCTGTGAGTTTTACACGCGTAAGGTATAAGTCGTGCGCAGGTTTGCCGATGGTCGCCCCTCCCGTTTCCTACGACTGGGATCGGGGCTTGTCTAAGTAGTACTAAGAAATAGACCGCGGGTCGCGGTTGTAGAATGCGGAAGGGGTTGTCATCGGCAAACCTTCTTTCTACCCATGACGTATACGCATAAGCCTCTAAGGCTTCATGCACTATGATTTATCAATACCGGACTCATTTCAGGTGTAAAATGAGACCGGAATTAATAAAACTAGTGCTTGCTCAGCTTTACAGGCTGAACTTAGGCAAGCAAAATTTATTGACATGATAACACCGGGCATAGACCATAAACAAAGCCATTTAATGCTTGGTTTGGGAAATAACATATGATCACAGGAGTTATGTAGGAAGCAAAGGGTTAATAAGAAAACTTTGTTGCCCGTTTTCCCAATATTTAGCAACTGTAATGCGTCCCTTTAATCCACTCACGGTTCCATTTATATATTAACATGGTTAAATACTATAAGCGAAAATGACATACAACCTGTAAGTGTAAGTTTGAAAAACATATAATGTCATAGGTAATCTTGCCTATAGACATTTACAGCACTCGATGTGCTACGATGCTAGTCGGCTTCAAAGACACACTTCATAGCAACTCATATTGTCATGGTTCGTCAAAACTTCAACTGCAAGCTTACTCCCAATGCTTAAGGTGCACAAGAGAAACGTTCCAAGTATCAATTACAATTACATGTATATTCCTCAAGACCACGGGCATATAAAAATGGCCCGGAGTTTTGGAGGGTGAGAATGTGGCGTGACACTGACCGACGATTATACCTGTCTTCACCATATAAAAATGCAATGACAAGCCCCGGAACGTGCAGGACTATTATAGGATATGAGAAGAATAGTTATCGGACTATCGCTATGAACTGCTCGTGGAACTAGGGATCTGGGACTATGAGGACTATAACGCCTTCTCGTCACAATGTTGAGTGAACATGACAAAAATTGAAAAAATAATCGTGACTCGCCCCTCTCTGTATGGGACCCAAAAAAATGCTGTACAAGATTGATGAGGGGCAACATGGATTTGAGATGTATGGAAAGCTGGACTGCAGGTTAACTGAAACTACTTGTTATTATCTATTACAATGAATTTAAAATATTTAACTTACCCAACTTGTGTGCCACCGATGGCATACCGGTACTGTCCGACTCCTTGTGACGCTATCAAAATTTCTCCATTTGGGTCACGGAACTTGCATGTTCGCACTGTTTCAGTACTTGATAACTTGCATGATAAGATCACTTCTGGCCTTTGCTTCTCAACGTGAGTGATAACAACTGGCTTATCATCTAGAATAATAGAAGTAGACAATAGACATTGAAGATGAATACTAAGACGACAATAGTTCCTAGAGATTCGCGGATTCATTCTATATATAGTAAATTCTAATATTTATAGATACAAAAGAACAGGCTATAAAATGATATCATCAGATGAAAGTGGAATAAATTATAATCTGACTGAATTCAAAATTGAAACAATTCAACCGTTTCATCCACGCAACAGTCATTTTTAATATTAATGTGTTATACTATATTCCATGAATAACTTCTATTACAAATAATTTTTAATTACTTTTCAGACAATAATGAATATACTCTATTTGACTCTTTCACTTCTATCTACTAATGACGACATAAGTAAGTACACTACGCCCATACAAAATCTATGAGCTTCGACGTTTTGTAAGTTCATAAAAAGTATCTTAGTTGATTTGGCAGTCGGCTCGGTGCAACAGGATATGGAACAATTGAAGCGTCTCAACAAATGTTGGACAGAACCTTTGCGATTGTAACTCGAATCAAGTTGAATAGTGTAATAGATAGTTAAGTAACATGGTATCAGCTAGGCTTGCAACTCCCTATTTAAATTCTTATGCATATCCATTAAGAATTATCACAATTATTGCATAATAATAGATAAAAATCTTACTAAGATACATAATTGTAAATAATAATTTGCTGATGACAAAACAAACCTTCATCAATGACGATAACGAGGAAATTATATTTCTCAACAACTATACGTCCAGGTATACCAATTGCCATAACCCATTTGCCCTCATGTTCCGCGGTCACTCGGTCAATCACTAGTCTACACCTTCCAAAGCCTTCGAAAATTGTGAAGCCTTTGGGGTCTTGGAGTCTGCAGTATATCAAGTTTTCTGGACCAAGTGTCTCATTGACTGTACTATGCTTATATAGTATCACATCATCTATATCAACATCTTGATTTTCTGCAAAATGTAAACGTGTATCAAATATTATATAAAATAAAGCCCCTGTCGACGACCAGTGTACTAGATGAGAAAGGCGGGAATTCGACATATGTGGAGCAGACTTTGGGGAGGCTTACGTCCAGCGGTGGACATCGATTAGCTAAAGAAGAAGATATTCAAAATGTGCTAAATATTACTTCCGCAACGTATTGTTGTGTACAAATTTGTATGGATAGCAAAAATTAAGAAGATATTAATAAAAAACAGCGTATTTAAAATAAAATAAATACTTCACTTTTCTCTTATACATTCACAACGTTCGTTTGTCTATAACTAAATCTATGCATTACACTTTTCATTGAATACATTTATCAAGTTTATTAATTGCATAAATTTCTTTACTAACCACAATATCTGAATAAGTCACAGATATAAGTCTTAAAAATATGTTAGAGACTGCTTTAAATTACTAATTTTCAGTAAAAAAGGTAAAAGTGGCCACTTTAGGTCACCGAGCTCTTAAATATTCTACAGCTAATTTTAGCGTCTGTTTTTATGGTATATAAGCATATCTACCATATTTGTTCCATGGGAAATATTTCTTCTTGATGTGAACATTAGTTCAGAAAAACTCCTAAGTAGCACCTGTTCCGAAATAGTGACCAGGTGATCATCCCACTTCACGTAAATGGAACTCTGATCCGTTATTGTACTTTAGTATAAATAATACTAATTTTTATTCAGTTATAGATCAAAATTAGACATACAGAGTTAAATGTACAATATTATATAATTGTACATACCGATATTAACTTACCTGTTACAGTTACATTGATATGTGCTTTATAAACAATACCAGTTCCAAAGACTATCTCCCACTGCCCAGAACCAGATTGGTTTATATCCCTAACAATAAACCCACAAGCCTTTTTGTGCATTGTGTCTACGTAGTGCATAATATTTTCATTTGGTCCAACTAGACGACATGTATCGGCGAGCACTGTGGGTTCCCTTAATCTCACATAAAGATCGTTTCCTTCAATTATGGTAACTTCACTTGGGAATGCTTCGACGATTTCTATAATTTTAATATTTTAAATTAATTTTAATTCTGTGCAATCTATTTAAGTACAGTTTTCTATGTGACTTCGCCTGCATAACCTAAGAAATCTTACATAGAGGAGCTTTACTTTTTTCCAAGAAAATTCTATCTCGTCATGTCATTTCATTCCTCTATCAGTATATATTTTGTAGCTATTCTTCTCAAAAACTATTGAGTATTATAAATAAAATTTGTTAGCATCGACACAATGAGGGAGTGAAATAGTGACAACCATTATAGTTTGGGTAAACATGTAACTAAAATGCAAAAATATATCTATATAGGGAATCCCCAGACAGTTCTCTAAAAATTAGGAAACTGTTTCTTAGCTTTTTTATACGCCATTAAGCAAGCGATGTGATATTCGCTTCCAGAGCCTTCCATAAATACTGGGTCAGGCTGATTTAATATCATACTCGCAAAAACGTATGTACGAATGAATCAATGAAGTATTTGTATACCACAAATACTTAACATTTCAGTATTCTTCAGACGTACCTATGTGCTACACTTAAAATATGTAGTGACAATATGTATAAACACAGCAAATAATACATTATGTTGTTATCCACATAGATTACAACATAATGTCTTTATCATACTTTATCTAAATACGTGACTTGATTGAATCAATAAATAAAATTCTTTAATGACTCGTTCAATGACCAATAACAAAGTAATGGTTTCACCGATGAATTGATAGCAGCCAGACAAATATGCAGATTAGCCCAGAAAATACTTGATTACTGAACGCAATCAAAACTGATACATAAATGTTATCCAAAATTTGAGTTTGTTAAGCTTTCATGCCTTAAGTGAATACTAAATAATGGATCATCATGAAATTTTGCTTGACTATTGAGAAGTACTATTCGTCTCGTTCTGTCAACGTATGGATATAAAGGCATGTGGACGGAGTGATATCCGTGCGAGAGAGGATAGGAGATATAGTCTCCGCTCAGCTAGACTAGGCGTGTTGCTGGGTAGTTTAATTCGCCGTTTTTTCTCTCACAGCCATAATATGTTGCGAAATGGCAGTAAGCTAGTGTAGGTTGCCTCAGATCTCCGATCCCGGTCTGCCGGGATACCTCCTCTTGGGCTTCATATCGCCCATAATTAGTCAAGTCGATTAGTCCATTGTTGTCGCGCTTTGACTGGCATGATCAGATTCAACCAGGTTGCCCTCGGGCTTGAGCGCCTTCGCTTCGCTCGGAGCTCGCCCTTAAGTCCCCGGGCAGACATGTAAGCTCTTCGGATCAAGGGCATAAGTCTAGTCCAATAAAAAATAAATTAAAAAGTGTCGAGACAGTCTGACTTCATTATAGATTCTCACTCCAGCATTGATCTAATGCACATGTCGTAGTGGCGCTCTAGGGTTATTAATTATTGTACGAGAATTCATGTACTTAATTATCAGATTTCCTGTAAAAGAAGCACTCACGGAATAAATACGATGTATACACGAGTAGCCTCTTTTATTCTCTTATAATAGCTTTGACGACCTGTATTCAGCAATTACGAGTTACATTTTTTACCGAACGATTATTAATTTTTAGCATTCTTCTTCAATACATACAATATTTATTTTAAATCTAAGATCTTACCTTCAACATAAACTGTGAAACTAAGCCTTTGCTCCACAGGTTGAGATATTATAATAGACCGAGATATCAATGTCCATTCTCCAACCATGTTCTCGTCTTCAATAGTAATGGAAATACCACATGAAGTAACGCTGCTGTTTTCAATAGAAATTCCAGGTAGTTTGAATCCTTCCATAAATTTGTATTGCAAGCCTTGAGGTGTTCTAAGATGACAACTCTCAACAGTAGTAAAACTATAAAGGGGTATTGCTATGGTATGTCTAGCACCAAGCTCTGAGTTTAAAGTTTGGGGTGTTAGGATATCAACTCTTCTGTCTCCATCTTCAATGGGATTTTCCGGATCTGAATTTTTTTACAAAAACGTCGTTATTCTAGTATTAACAAAAGAGCAGATAGGATGTCAATAGATGCTTATAAGCGGTTCCTATGTCTTGTACACTTCATTGGCCTTACTGGTTTCGAGACATACAAGTTAATAAATTTCTAGCGATGGTAAAACAAGTGAATGAATAGTAAGATATGGGAACTGTGTCCTAGACAATAGGTGACCCGTTAGTGTAAAACGTATTTTGCATGGATATATCAATTGTAAAGACGTCTGAGAGATAATTTGAAACCATGCCAAGTAAATCTTTCGTTCTACTTAAATGAATCGGTCCTTGCCTAGCAGTGAGATTGTTACATATTGTTGTTATTTAATTGATTACAAATCGGTCAGATATAGTTATATCGGACTATGTGTTACATGACTATGGACGAGTTCAAGAATGCTAAGGGTCCAGGATCCCAAAAAAACTGTGGGTGATCAAAGATATCATATCGCTCAAAAAATTCTCGAACAAGTATTGGTCAAATTAAGACATCCTTAGGAACATGATAACATTATAAAGATCTGTTTTTCAAGTACTTAAATTTTAACTTAGATCCGATTATTCATTGATTAAACAAAACTATCTGTTAACTAAAATCAGCTCTTAAAATCATTTACCTTCCTTTATGATGTTGACCGGCTGGCGTATTTCGTTAAACATATCCCTATGGTTAAACTTTCCAATGATTTTCCATTGACCGAGCATTGTTTCAGTAATCGTTCCGATAGTAACTCTACAGGCAACTCTAGTACCTACATCTTCAAATGTACACTTTTGATCGCTTATGGAGTCTAACGAAGAATAAGTCAAGCCTGCTGGTGTAACGCAGTGACAGCTCACAATGGAGCCTGTGCCCGTCACTTCAGTAGTAATAGTGTTGCCTATATGGACAACTCGGTTGACTTGATCTAACGTAGTTACGTTATACGCCTGAGCATATGGATCGTATTTGTCTGAAATAAGCATTATTCTGTTTTATTTTAAATTTACGTTGAATATTTTTATTTTGCTACAAGGGCAAATTACCTTATTAATTTCTTATCTATGTTCTATGGAAAATACCTTTGAGGATAAAAATACGAGCGGAATTCGCCCTTGTTATCATAAAAATACACAACTGCGTGCGATAATGGTTTCATTCTTAAGAATGCGAAGAGCGAAGAAACAAGCAGCTAAAGTTAATTTCACATAAATATTTTCGTTATCATCTTATAATCCAGTCTATATTCTGTGGAAACTACGCCACTTTATAAAAACAATATGCAAGTTAGCATAGTATATTGATCATTAAAGTAGATCATGATAATGATATACGTATATGATGATTGAACTATCAAGACCATTAAGATTGAATAAGCAAATAATATGCCAAAAACTTAAGAATCTTTCAATATACTCTCTTCTACTATTTTACATTTAGACGTCTTCCAGCTTCATGACAACTGACTAAAGAATTTATTGCTCTCCAATAATATGCTAAACTGTGCTGTGCTGTGTAAAAGTGCTTATTTAACATTATGCGGCAATTGTTACTTCCTTTACTAGTTTTAATCTGTGTTACGACGGTAAGTTCACGTCTCGTAAGTTAAAAATAAAAATGATTGAATTTTTCGAACTACCTTCGAAATAATTAGTAAGTAGGTACACAAAAAATTCGTTCGTCCATTACTTATTAGAATGTATATGTAGAATAGAAAAAAAATATTTGTTAACTAAAAATATATCCATGCATACATATGTTATCAATTTTATATGCAAATGGTTACATTTTTATATTATATAATATTATTAATATTAAAAGAACTTCAACGGACAAGTGGAAAAACGAATAGCAACGGATAAGTGAAAAGCGTTCAAGCAAACAAGAAAACAAACAAACTGTTCAGCTTCATATATAAGTATAAGATATATAATATATCAAACTTAAGAAGATATTACTTACCGTACAAGTAGAAGCCAAATGGCATTCGTGTTTCACTTAAACCGAAGAATGGTGAATGTACTTTCACATAAATAACCCAATCTCCTAACATAGTAGCATCTATTGGCCCAATGTCAACTCTGCAAACTGACGGCAAATCCAAAGCAGTTCTTTGAAGACCAGGATAATTCGTGTCTGCTGTTAACGCTATATCTTCTCCGGTTGGTGTAACTATCTGGCAAGTCAGAAGATCTCCAAATCCCGTCACGGACGGGCTGATGATTCCTCCAAAATTAACCACATAATCAAATTGAGGTCTCTCATAAAACTCCCATTCCATAGAAGGATCAGTGCTACTATCTGAAATCATTATTTTCATGATCATAATCATAAAACAACAAAATTTTATCGATCATATATTTGACAAAAAACCCTGAAAAAACCCTATGGTGTTGCAAATGTCCATAGGCGATGCTAACCGCTTTCCATCAAGTGGGCCGTCTGCCTGTCGCTGAACTACTGCAAAAAAAATCAAGTTTTTATTATTCCCCTTTTTTAGAAAGTTATATTAAATTAACAATTAAAAAAACGTGCTACTATTTATTTTTGAAAAAAATGGTTGGGACCTCTCAGTAGCACATATTCACTTGCAGCGATATTTCACTTTTCAACATTTGACAACCGGAATTCGGGACTGATTTTTCGCAGGCAACCCTATACCACCGTGTTAATAATGAAATAAGCTTTATTTTCATTTAGTTTTAATTCAATAATCAGACCGGTGCAAAACGCTAGTATCGATTTACCTGTTTATACCCGGCTACCCGAGAGTTGTGACCGGAAAAGAATAGGCAACCTAACATTTGCATATTCTATGGGCTTCATACTTTCGATTGGTATAGAATTTGTTTAATAAACAAACCAGTGAAATGTTATTTTTTTTTATTATTATTTAATCATATACTGGACTGAATATTTTTAGGCAACCCATATGCAATATATTTATTGACACATTAAATTTAATATAAAATAGGTTTCATCAAATAAGCACTCGGTGAAGGTCGTTGTATAGCGGGATCCTACACTAGTATGTGTGATTTCGTTAGGCCTAATGTTACATCACGCGTATGTAATATAGTACAAGATCCCAGTCACCCAAGACTTAGGTAATTTTAGGAAAGATTTTTTTTGGATCGGTAGTTTAACATAAACTTAGAAAGGAATGGAACTCGCTAAACTGAAAGCGCGGCCGTTTTACAGGTAGTAGGTATCAAAGGTGGAAAAAAATCATGCACGTCATAATATAGCAAGGCTACTTGTTAGATATGTCACATATGATATTGTTATAAACAAAGATATTTAGTTGCCAGACACTTCCTGTGAGCCATAACTTATGACAGACATTTAAAAAAAAGGTGGGACCTTACGTCATTTTAGGAAGGCTGAATTTTATATATATATAAATATTCTCAAGTATAATATTTTAAAATATTTTCCAATGAGCCAGACAATTCTTATAGGCCACACATTCTCCCAGACTCGTTAAGACGTGTGTTTGGCGGGATAAAAATCATTCCATATCTTTAAAGGAAATTAAAAAGGAACTCTGGTTTCAAACTGATTAATTAGAATTTAAAAACCATTGTCTATAAATAGTTATTGTATTTGTGAAAATATCAGAAGGTGATCAAAGAGGGTCAGAGGGTAAATAAAAAGTAAGATTTTGAGGTGATAACAATTATTTCATTATAAAATGATAACTTACACCAAGTAACATTAGCTGGCTGGCAACGTTCTACGTTATCACTACGCGTTCCACACAAAGACCAGATACCAAGCAACTTTTGCTCCATGGGACCAATCGTAACCCTGCAGTTTACAAAATTACTGCTATTTCGCACTTTAACACCGGAGATATGGTTACTGGAGAGTGCTACTTTTTGTCCCTCTGGGGTTGTAAGGAAACATTCCTCTTCATCATCTGTTTTGCTTAGTGATATGTCAAAGAAAGCTCCAACTCGTGTCACATGGTCGACTTGTTGTAATATACTATTGTCAGTCTCTGGCTCCGTTACCATGTCTGCCAACAATTATTTTATACATTGATTAGATTACATTAATTAGAATTTCGTATAGTTTCTAGAGTTGAACCCTCTAAACAAAATACAATCGAATACTTCCAAAGACATAATTTCAAAGGAATTGTGTAATGAATTCGCTTTCACTGTTTTATCCAGCCAATCAAAAATAGAGCAAACAAATATTTAAAGAAGAAAGCAATTTAGTATCTCAGATGTCCAAGATAATATACATATATAATATTGTCGCGACCGAGGGTGGAACTGCCCAGCAGCGTAAATCAGTTTTAGAACTTTTAGAAAGAACTAGAAATTTCTGGAAGGAAAAGACAAGGACGGATATATTTAGAAAAGGATAGACGATAAACGAAAGAAAGAGATAGATAGATGTTAGAAAGAGATAGACGACGAAAGAAAGAAAGAGATAGATGTATCAACGAAAGTTCCCGAACAGAAGGTTTGGGAAGGAAGAGACAGAAATAGATAGAGGGGTTCTAGAAAATTCTTCCGGGTATATAAACAGCGTAAGGCGCGCCCACCGGGCAGTTTAGAGTTGAGTTTAAAGTTGAGTTCAGTCCAAGACGATGAAGCGATAAGTGCGATACTAAAGAGTTGGAAGAGAAGGTTAATAGCAGACAGAGACGAATTAAGTGGTGAGTTTAGTGACAAGTTTGGTGAACGGATACGTGAAGTAGGTGTGTAGCGTAGTTCGAGAGGAACCAGAGGCGAGCTACACGCGGTAATATCGAAGGTGGTCTACGCAATATCAGCGACGGTATTACAGATGTGTTAACTTATCGTCGGGACTGTGCATCGTTGGTCGAGTGTTCAGGGACGACCCTGCAGGGAGGTACAGCGCGTGGCTGTGTTAGTTAATAAAAGCTTTTAGTCAAAAACTGGTGTTTTCTTCCAATCCATAAGTGCGTACCCCCGCTCGCACGTAACAATATTATAAACTCTCATCAATGTATTTCAAATTTCCTGATGTTATGAAACTGTCGAAAAATATTATAGGAATGCTTGTCACTTGATTTCTTTTTGATACACTTACTTTACAAATTTATTTAGATTGATCACCGATATCCACTGATATCATTGTACTATCGTATGGTCAATTAATTATTAAGATCTTATCAATGGACGTGACACTATACTCGCTCGTGCAACAGTAATTGAAACATAATCGTATAATCATCACCTTCAACGTAGACTGTAAATGGTAGTCGTCTTTCTATTGGTTGGAACAAGAATGTAGACCAGCTTACTAAAGTCCATTCTCCAATTGCATCATCAGTTATAGTAATTATGACTCCACATTCAATGTTATTTCCTGTTACTACTTGTACTCCATGGATTTCTGCTGAGGGTGTCAAGTTATATGTGATGTTGGAAGGTGTTATGAGGAAGCATGCTTCGTTAGTAGTGAAGCTAGCTATATTAATTGATATTGTGTGATTAGCACCCAGATCAGTATCAAAACGTTGCGCTGTCTCCCATTGGACTAGTCTGTCTGAATTCCGTCCATCGACATCTGAAAACGATAAAATAAAGAAATTATAATACATTTGGTATATTTCGTTACCGTCAACCAATTGCAGTTCATCGTTGAACGTGGGCAAGGGAGGTTACTAAGGCCCGGTTCCTACATCCTACAACCCGTTCATTTGCCTTAGTATCGGTTGAAAGTTGAGATCGGCTCCAAACCAGACTTTAACTGACGGTGGGGCAAGTGAATGAATAGTAAGATACAGAAGCCGGCCCTAAGAATTACATATATGGGGCACATTCCGCACTATATTTACTGAAACGCGGGCTCCACTACAGGGCCCATCTGCTACATCCACCATCTGTCCTGAAATATAAGAGGGCCAACCACTTATTGCCATATCATCATGCATATTTAATAGTATTTCCCGCCAAACTCATTGGCTTCTCCACAATTAGCTGCAGATTATGTAGTACCAATAATAATTATGTGTACTAAAACACCTATTGTGCAATTATCTGTTATAGTATGTTTAATATTTGACTTTATCTTATTGTTCATTATCATAGAGACTTGAGATTACTTGTATGACATTTATGTTAAAAATGTGTCCCGCATAGTAGAAGTAAAACTTCACCGGAAAACTGGCAATTGCAATTGCAAAATTGCAACCAAATTCTAACTTGATGTTTTACGGGCAGATTGTTAATGTTCTAGTCCAATTTGATAACCTACCCGTAAAACTTGGAGTTAAAATTTTGATGCTTTTTTCACTTTGTCCGTTGAAGTTTCACTTCTAGTATGTGTCCCAGCACACATTTCGATTTTTCGCAGGTTTACTGCAAATTTTGATTTAGTTAGGCTAGGTACGTTTTCATGGCACCCTGAGTTCGTCGACAAGCGTTGAGGCGTCACAGATGTAGTATTGGTCTAATTCTTGAGGCGCGCTGTAAAAGCGTGTGAGCTAGGGGCGCATGTTAGGTTTAGTGGGTAGTTTGACGGGCGACCATCCCCCTTGTCCTCCATTAGGAGGTCATACCGGGTCATACCATACGGTCGATCAATAGTCCCACGTATCCCTCGGCGAACCTTCCCCCCAGGCTAAAGGATGGTGCCCAAGAAAAGACATTCCACCTGCGTCATCAAAAAAAAGTACGTTTTAATGAATGCACGTTTTGCTTAAACATATTTAATTCTATCAAACAAAAAAAACTGAATTCGATCCAGAACCAAAAAACGCATCCATACTCTACTCTAAATTTATACCGCTACTCTAGGCGGCCGAAGAAAAATCCTAATACCCCGTCTATATTGAAGTTTCACTTCAAACATATAAGTAAATTAAACAACTTTACCTGTTTTAACTGTAACTCTATACTCTTGCTTATCAACCTGCTTATCTCCATCCTCGTATTTTAAGATCCAAATGCCACTATCATTTTCATCTACATCTTTAATAAGCACCGAACATTTAGTGCGAGCACTAATATTGAAATCGTATTTATTGCTCTTCGTTTCTCCTTCTTCAGGGTTGAATGCAACTATATTACCATTAGGAAATGTCAGGTAACAGTGCTTGACGTCATGTTCCTTCGTGTCAACAGCAATTATGAAATCTGAACCTTTTTCAATGGCGACATTGATATCTTCTAATGTTAGAACGTGAACTGAAATGTAAATAACAAAAATAATAATAAATAACACGGAAAATTCCGTAGATAAATATGATAAGTTTTCCAACGAAGTCTATACTGCTTAATCAACCTATTGATGTACCTTTAAGTTTTACCAACTATAGACCAAATTCATGTCAAGTGCGAGCAAGTAATTATTTAAATACATACATATTGTCACGCCTGTTTCCCATTGGGGTAGGCAGAGACGATGGATCTCCACTTGTTACGATCTTGACAAACACCTTTCGCTTCATCAACTTTCATTAATTTTCTCATACATACACGCTTATTTAAACTGCTTTTTATCTGATCTTTCTTCAAAATATTTTTAATTTGATCATGGTGAATACGTCTTGGTCTACCGGCACCGACTCTTCCAGTCACATTGCTATCATATACTTGTTTTGTTATTCTGCTATCATACATTCTCTCTACATGGCCAAACCACCTTAACATTCCCTTTTCAACTCTTGTTACTACATCTTCTTTCAATTCAAAAAGTGTGATAAGGGATTATCACACTTTTTCTTATCATATCAGTTACATTAACCTTACATATACTTCTCAAAGCTCTTATTTCAACTGCATTTATCCTACTTTCATGCTCCTTCTGCCACATCCAATTCTCACTGCCGTACATTAGCGTTGGTACTAATACCCCTTGATGGACAGCCAGACGTGCCTTTACAGACACTTTCTGGCTGTCCATCAAGGGGTATTAGAGTACTTAGATCATATAAATATGTTATATCCCAATGTCTATATATTATAATACCTACGTGAATCAAAAACTTTGTGGGGTATAAAGTTTTTACGAAAATTGCGCGGACAGATGAGTATGAAATTTCACACACTTATAGTTTATTATAGAAGAAGCGACGAAGGCTAATATTTTTTAAAATTATGCATAATAAATCAACTAAAGTGTACAAGGAAATAGATTTGTAAACATAACATACAGTGTTTCCTTTTGTATATTATCTACGTTTAAATAATAATTGTTTTGATACGAGGAGGAATTATTCTAAAACATATTTAAATCGACGGATTTGAGCCACGCAAAGAGAGAACTAAAATATTAGTGTATTATTACTTTAGTTATCATATGAAAATTCAGCTCAGTATGTTTGTGTCCGCAACACTTGAAAAGTTTTATATATCTATATAGATAGATTGCTTTGCTTAGTAAATAATACTTGTGGTCACCCGGGGTCGAAATTCGACCATTATTAATTTGCATTTTAATTTTGAACATTATTAAGGTTCTGTTGTCAAAGATTAGACTTCTATAATCACAGATTTCGCCAAAGCTACACTGTTAATTTGACTTTAAAAATAAAAAAAAGAGTATAATAAATGCGCGTGTGTATCAAATATATGGTAGTGTGTGTGATTTTCTTTATTGATTTAATGTATTTTTATGCAATTTTGTTTTAAATATTATCATTCTATACTACTATATAAACAATAAATGTGCGAAATTTTACATTTTCGTAAAAAGGGGTTCAAAGTTAATGATATCAATCTATAAAAAAAGAAATCTTAAAATCTTGCACCAAGATTCCGCAGCCATTTGGACAAAAACGGAGACATGAAAGCGTCGTGTCTGTCCGTTCGTCTGTCTTTGTAAGTTTATAAATTAGAGTTTATTTTTATTACTAGAAAATTGCTGAGCACGTTAAAATTATTTTACCGAGTATAATATATGAATTTATAAACTAAACTATCATAATGATCTTAAAAACATAAATATCGAAAAAAAACCAACATTGCCATACAGCGTGGCAATGCAGCCAGCCTTCTGGGCACGCTTCCCTCTGGGTGCGATTTGTTAAATTCTTTATATTAATTTATTTATAATTTAGTTTATTTAAATGTTTAGTTAAGTTATTCACATATATACCTATTTTAATGTTATTATCTAATATATATATGACCTAATAATATAGTTAATTAAAATGAACAAATATTGAAAAAAAATAATCACCTGCAAGCAGTATTACGCTTGCCGCGAGCTTTATTGCGTGTGGCCACATCTCTGCCGCACGTCCGTAACTAACCACAAGGAGTGACCGGTAGCCACAAAAGCCTTGTCAACCTTGCTTACGATAACAGTATTATTGATAAGGCACCAGTAGTGTGAGTGAATAAAATCAAACAGCGTATATTAAGTCGTAACATCGGTCTGATTTCGTATATGTATACGAATGGTATTAAGAACTATATACACATAAATGAAAAAAATAACGGAAAAGCATTTAAAATTAATGATTAAAAATGCTCTCAATGAAAATTATTTTAAACAATCTCTATCGTTATTGTCAAGGTTAACCACACAATGAATATCATTGAATAAATGTCACACACAAAGACAAAAATAACCAAGAAGCGTGAATAATTTCTAAAACAAAAATTTCCTTTAAAAAAAACCGACCACAAAAACTAAAAAGTATTTAAAATAATAATAATAGGATATTGTAATTAAAAATAGTTTTCGAAATAAGTAATTTAATACATTTTTTTGTTTTTGAAGTCGGTTTTTTTTATTTGTTACTTTTTAGTGTCTATTTATGCGTAGGTAGGTCTACAAAAGGTGCCGCGCTCCTTGAAAAATAGGTCCCCAAGAAACGGGAACGGAAATTTATTTCATAAAACGATGTTCATAAAATGAAAACAACTGGGTCAAACTATAATTTTTAAAATTTTTAAATTTTTAGGGGATCAAATGGCAACTATTCCGCATCAAACTAACGAAGAATCAAGTAAATCGGCTCATGATTTTCAGCGTAATACGGAACGGAATGCAAATTTTCATAAAAAATTTTGATAAAATGAAAACCATTTGGCCAAAGTATGTTAATTTTGTAGGGGACCAAATGGTAACTATTCCGCATCGAACTAAAAAAGCATCACGTAAATCGGATCATAAATCTCAAAGTAAGCGGTGTACATACATAAAAAACGGAGTAAACACCAATCAAGTTGAGAACCTTCTCCTTTTGGAAGTCGGTTAAGAAAAGGGTATGGAACTCGAATCCGTAGACTTGTTAAAAAAATTAATCACTATAAAGTAGCTTTTAAAATATGCAGTATTTTCAATTAAATGCTCTATTCATGGTTCCGTTGTCAAATTACGAAAACAGTTGGCAATTGGCCACTTTTACGGAACCCGAAATTATATGTTGACTAACAGGCTAATGGCCTATTTTTTAGTACTAGTTTAGTTCGGCCGTGCTCGAAATTCGACCATAATAATTAATGTCAAAGACCATATTTCTACAATCACAGAATTCGCTAAGTCTACACTGTTAATTTGACTTTAATAATAAACAAAAGTATATAAATATATGCGTGTCTTTATCAAATACATGGTAGTGTGTGTAATGTTTTTCTTAATTATTTAATGTATTTTTATGCATTATTAAAAAAAATAGATGTTTCCCATTAAAAAAATTAAATACATTGATTTCGCATACATTACATTACACATAATATAACGTCATACATATAATTTCACCCAGTTTCTACAATGCATAATATCAAGACTCGTACTATGTTGAAGATTTTGTAATCAGCAATTAATCTGATCCTATTCATAATCCGTCCCAATTCGATATCTAATCATTATATTGCTATTAGCATTGAACAACTACATAATTATAATCTCGAACTTATGTACACTATTGCATAATAAAACTGGTATCACTTGGGTTCGGTTCGTTGAGCAAAGAAGCATGTATTGTTAAGTACAGTCTGAAGAATCAGATACACCTCTCGCAATATAATTCTGGCGGCGCCCATGCGGACGTGACAAGATGCTTTCTATTTTTCTCATTAACTTTATGATGCGTAATTCTACCAAAAAACTGAATAATACAGAAATGTTTTAAGTCCATCTATTGTTTATATCTTTTTAAATAATATCTTCTGATCGATCCTGAATGACAGTTACTGATATTGCAGATAAATATGATGGAGGTGATATTTCAATAAATAAATTGATAATTTTGTTTTAAAGTATCAGACAGGTATTATTTATTTTTATATTGTTATCTGTCTATTATTTCCAAAACTTTAAATTAATATCGGCCTGCTAGATCATACGTGACACTAACATAGTATGCTACGGCGAGGGACGCATGACAGCGGCGGCGTTAAGAAGATAGGGGCCGCAGGGTCTCTCTAATCAGGAGCCTCAGCTATCGACATGGGCGCCGGCCATATGGGTAAAAAGTTAAAAAATTCCATTTTGTTTCGTTACGCGAAAGCATTTTAGGCTGTCGTCTCTTTTTCAGTGAACACTGAACATGTAAGTTGTAAATGTAGATGAATCCCTCTGCAAAAGAAAGAATAGGTCTACAAATCCATCATGTGACCTGTCCTTTTGTAAGGCAGTGAGGCATGCCTTGTACTTGAACGACACAAGGAGGAGTACCGTGTAACAGTAATGAATATATTGCGGTGGATGTGTAGAGGCACGTGGAAGGACCACATCAGGAACTCCCGCATCCGCGACAGTCTTCATGTCCTGTTACGGAGCAGACAAACTGCAAGAGAGTCGCTTATGCTGGTATGGTCACGTTTTAGGGAAACCGGCTACTTTCGTGGGGAACGATTATATAGCCAGGCCGCCTCCGCCAGGTCTCGGTCGAAGAGCTAGTCCCAAGAAATGCTGAATTGACTTTGTGAAGGATGACATACCAATTGGTCTCAATACGAGTTGGCAATACAAGTTGCCGAAGACCGCGCAAAGTGGAGAAGAAAAAGTAAGAAAGCAGATACTGGGCATCGAAGCGAACGCTCCGAACGCAACCAGAATTTGACGCTCCGATGTAATCCTATCTTTGCCTATGAATGGCGATAAGCGTTGACAACATGTACCAGTCAATCGTTTCAATGACTCAAACTGCTCATAGATCAAGGTGATTCATGACTGTTTTACTCGTAGTCGATGGCTTCGAGTCAGAAGAGTTCAAGTATTTTTTAAAGCTATTGCATAGCTTTTATCGCGGGCCTTGAACGCGGCGAATCCGAAATCGAATCAAGAAATTCCGTAACGAAAATAAACCTAACACCTCCCACTGCGCCTATCATTCGCGGTGGCGGGAGCCTGAGGCGGGCGCGGCGAGCGGAGGCGTGCGGTGGCCACAGTGAGCCGCGAGCTCTTGTAGCGGTTCGAGGTATGTCAGGCATTGCAAATTATGGAAGACGAGCCTATATGTATGAGCAAATACGTAAGCAGCTGTTTTAGAGAAAGTATATTGGTGTATAGGTATCTATCATATCTTTATAATGCCACACTCACCGCATGTGCAGCCCATAAGTATACATGTAGGTATATATGTATACATAGGTGATTTGTTTTCTTATCGGTCACCACGCTTGAATTAATATCAAAGAAAAAACTTGAATTGATATCAAAGAAAAATACTGCATAAATAAATAATTATAATTGCACAAGTTGACAAAAAGGTACTATGCAATAGCTTCACCACGGCAGTCCCCGAGTGCCACAAGGAGTTTTTATTTTTACAGTTGCAAGTTCTCGTCTGCCGGCCGGCCTACCGCCTCGGGTCAGCGTCGGTTTTAGCCTATGGTTCCTATTTGCTTATAGTGTAATGACAACTACAATATGCTAACATTGTACTTGTCATTACACTACAAGCATATATATTGTGCCAGCTTTACTTGAGCCAATTAGCACCTGACGAGGTAAAGCGTCCTGATGCACTTTTAGAAGACAATGGCCTATGTTTTAACAAAATTACTAGAAAGAAAAAGAAAGAAAATTATTTTGCATAATAGCTTACTTCCAAATAATTTAAATAAACAACACATCAGCTTATTTAAAATTATAGCTAAATTGTCTGTTACAAACTGGTTTGGAATTGCAGTAACGTTAACTTTTTCAACCAAATTTGGACCCCCCATAATACTTCCCTGTAGGTAGTGTCCACATGTTGCGTATAAAAAGAGATAAAATAATATACTTTTAACGGTCATTTGCGTGATGATGATGCCTCCGTTTAATTTAGTTACTTTATTCATAATAGTGCGGCTTCATCTGCGATAATGTCGCAGATATAGACCATTGTATGCATATATGGTAATGCGTTATTTGAGACGCGTCATTGTTAATAAAGTTAAATTTTCACAGATAACGGATACACTATGTGGTTGTTCCCTAACTGCGTAATTTTTAAGGCTTTAAATAAGACGCATTCGGCCACAATCTAAATTTTTAACATTATTGCAGATGAAGTCGCACCAATAGATCTATGTTAAAATGATTGTTTCTGATTTTATTGCTCTTAATCATATATACGTACTTATCTGAGATAAGTACTCATACGCTTAGTCTTATTTAGTATAACATCGACGACAGATAATAAAATATTATATTTATACTTGTTGTTAAATGTACTATGAGTCAAACTACTTGACATTAAACAATTAATTCTTAAAATCGTAAAGAAAAAACAATTATTATGAGAAATATATTTTATTAAAAATAACTTCTTATATATAGTGCCTGTTAGAATTTTAAAAGCAATATCACACGAAGACCGATATGTAATCATAGCATTTCACGTGGCGCATTATTCTTTTACTGCATGTCTTCGCGCCTTACTTTAGTACTGTTTAAAAAAAAAAATGTTCATTTTTGGTTTCTAAGCAATTTGCATATCAAAATCCTTGGAAATCGGTTAATATCCAAATCCGTTAAGATGAAAATTAAATATATACCTACTTAATTATAAATACAAAACTCAAATTTCACATTAATCTATTACAAATAAATACATACAGAATATATTACATATATTCTGTATATATTTATTTCGTATATATCTGTTCGTGCCTACCCCGCAAGGGACCTGGCGTGAAGTTATGCATGTATGTATGTATATTACATACATACAACAGAGTGCCATACAGGCTTATTCTTACACACCTCACTTGCTTCTTTGACATTCATAGCTCTTGTCATGCACGCTCGTCTATCCTTAAGGCTCCTCCATTACATATATACAATATTATTTATATATTACATACATTTGACTCAAGAGCAACTTAATAAGCTTGAGCGCCTCCAAACTTTTTGTATAAGTTCATATTTGGGTTACGCAAATATGACCACGTTTCTGAATTTCGTAAAAAACTCAAGTGGTTGCCAATTCGCTTTCGCCGGAATACTCATATTCCCTCTTCATATTCACTCCGGTACAGTGTATTGTTTATCCCCACAACCCCGTATTATCTCAAAGAACGCTTTGACTTCATCTCTTGCTCTCATAATTTACGACCTTCTACGAATCTCAGACTTAATACTCCCAAACATCATTCATCTTTTTTCAACAATTCTTTTACTGTACAGGCTATTCGACTCTAGAATGAGTTACCTGTTACTGTTAGACAAGCTAAATCTCTAACAATATTTAAGAATATGACAAAAAAGCACTACCTACAACTTAGTGATGTCTGATATTTATACGTATGTTTATGTATGTGTATGTATAATTATATATGTCTATTTAGTATAAAATTTATGTAAGTAGCTGCATATCCTCTAATATTTATGTATACCACCTTTGACCAATATAATATGTTTTTATTCCTGCCTCGGGTTGTCTGGAAGAGATCGCTCCTTAGCGATAAGACCGCCCATTGTGCACATATAGAATATTTTTAGGCTATAAGTTCATTTGTATTTTCTGTAATGGTGTACAATAAAGTGTTATCTATCTATCTTTCTATACATACAGAATAAATCAAATATTTTAATTTATTTCGAAGCTAGCAAGAAGTTAGTCGGCCCAGTTCCTGGGAGTTTGGGAAGTTTGGAACGTTGCCAGTTGCCAGTTAGCACAAAGACAAGGAGATAGGGGATAAGCAAGAGGGATCAGACAATAGAAATGGAACAGAAGGGATGGGATATGGTGGATATGGTACGCTTATTGATACAGTAAAATTACTTTACGGCTACTATTCCGGCTTGAAGGATCATGAAGAAAATTAAGCGGACTATATAAATATATACTTGTAATATTCACTAATATTATAGCGGTTCGATAGCAACTGCAGTTTTAATCAAAGTTTACATCACTAAATATTTTAATAACAGATAACCTTAGGTAGATAACACTTTACTGCTCACCAAATAAACAATTACAACAAAATTTAAAAAATACGATTGCAATCTGTCATGGTGAAAACATTATTGGCTGATTTATTGTTTAAAGCAATCTCTTCCACTCAACCTAACTTAAGAATATTTTAAATTATTCTGGCGATATAGGCGTTGCAGAGCATTACATAAGACGTAACTTAAATACACATATTTAAAGTAATTTATAAATTAAATACATAAACTTAAAGTACTTTATAAAATAATTATATACAAACATGTTTATAACATATATATTTATAAGTTAACAGTATAAGAAGAATTAGGCACAATCATTTTAAAAAAAGTAAAATTTTTCTGAGTGAGTTCTTAAATATAGGCAATGTTTCGGCCTCTCTCACAGCAAGAGGTATAAATCATTAAGAGAATCATATGACTTTAGCATAGCCAGTTTTCTGGTAGGTTTTCTATAATAAGTTCAAAGCATTTTCTTTCAAAATCACGGTCACCTCCTTACTTAAGTGTTCTAGCTGAGCGATCTCACTGTTCAACGAGCAATCTCGCACATGCGTGCTCTCATCTCCGTTCATGTAGAAAACTATTTGCTCGATATTCCATGTGGTCCACACACGTTAAATAGTTATTTTTACATTTATTGTTAAGGCCTTACCTGCGGCTTCGTCTGTTTTAAGTTTAACTACATACCCCATTAGTAGATACTTTACATATCACAGGATAAAATTCAATATGTACCTCCGGTATAAAAATTACTTTATTATATTAAAATATGCCAATATTGTTTTGTACCCATGTTTCATTTTATAGGTAGGAAAGTCTCCACCAAGGAGTAATACAATAATTCAAATTCTTATAAAAACTACATTTTGTTTAGATATGATTAACTTGGCACAATGATCATGACTTACGTGGCATACACAACTTGATTACAAGTTGCAAGTCCAATAATCCTTTCGCCTTTTCTCCCTAGCTTAAAGAAATGCGTAAACGGCCGTGGCATACACAATGTGTCTGTGAGAAGCTTCAACATTCAAAAATCGTCTTTATCCTGTACACAGCAGAGTTTTTATTTATTCAAGCTATTTGCATGGACTTAGGGCGTTATGTAATGAAGAGGAAGCCAACCAGCGCGCTGTGCGCCATATTCACAATTCAAACTTCACACAGCAGTCGAGCCAGGAATTTCAGAGTGAGATCACGTTTAACCGCTCGAATTAAACATTATCACAAACTCAAAAACGTTAATTGTTAAACCACTCATTTGTTTAAACTGTAGTGTAATTACGAAATATTTGTGTTAAAACACGTGCATTTACGCCTTCTGAGTGTGTGCTTCTATATATATCATCTATATGTAAGTATATTGATTTTTCTATAGACCTTTAAGAATCTGTTTCATAAACAAATCTGTTTTAAGCCTTGTATTGATTCAAAGTTATTCATTCTCATCCTTTTGATGACGCTTTGGTTAATGTAAGTCTGATAGTACATATTTTATGTATATACAATTGCTAATTTGGTTCCGTTACATCCTTTTAGAACTTGTCTTGCAACTATTGTTTGATTAAAGATCGAGATACATACATAGTGAGGAACTGGTTGAATTTTATAACACAAAGGCGATATGTCAAAATTAATCCACTATTCTCGGAGACGCATGGTCACCGTAGAGTAATTGTTGCAGTAAATAAAAATTACTACAACAAAATATGAAAAATATTTTTTCGCTTTATAAATTAACAATGAAATCGTTTATAATACACTAATTTTAATGTAAAAGATGCTCTGATTATCACGTATCACTAATCTTAATACTAATTGAGAAAAAACGTCTACAGTTCAATGGTTAATATCACGCGGCTCGTTCCAACGGTGGTTTATTATAGTAGAATATTTAGTATAGATTTATTATTATATTTATACAGCTGCGAACTCTATACCAAGCACAGATTCGTTCAAGCATGCAGTACTGTTCGCGCCTTTGGGACAACTCAGCAAAGTACTAGTTAGACAAATTGCAGTCGATTGATAGGAGAGCCAGGAGGCTGATTAGCGTGATACTCTTTCATTCTTAACTAACACAATATAATCGTGCTAATACGTTTATTATAATAACAATAACTTATGTATTTTGAAATATATTATTGTATATATGTATATATATGACTGTATATATGTATGTATTTGTATATTTAATTCGTAAATTAGTTTAAGTATTTATGTATCTATTGCCTTTTTCCTGCACTACATCATCTGATTCATAGGTATATCTTTGATTTAAGTTCCTGGGAAGAGATCGCTTTGAACAATAAGGCCGCCTATTGTATTGCTTAGAAAATATTGTAGCTCAGTTTTGTAATTGTATATTTTGGTGTGCAATAAAGTGTTATCTCTCTCTTTTTGATGCTCGGCTTCAAAGCCGTGAGCATCGCCGCAGGGTAGCACGTCTGTCCGTTTTCTATCGAATACACTATGGATAGTGTGTTATGGAACTTCGCTTGGTTCCTGCTTCCCCTTTCTATCATCGGACAACCAGGCGTGCCATTTCATCGTTACATGTTGGACATACTACCATTGGTCATTACCAAAGCGTTTTGTCTCCACCTTTTTTGGCGCATCGCTGTCAAGTGGAACAATTTGCTAGAGTATGTGTTCTCCGGTTTATATAAACCAATCAATAGGTATCTACTAGGCCAGCGCGTCACATCCTAGATCGCATCTTCACTTTACATCAGGTGAGATAGCTGTCAAAATCGGACCTATACTACGAAAAAACCAACATATACATAGATTTTGCATCAAAATAACCTATTTTTTATAGCACAATGTGCGTATTGTTGAAAAGGGAATTCTTGATCTTAATAACAATGAGACGTTTATGGGTTGATATTTGACAGCCTTTGTTGTTGAGTGGCCTCACCTTTGCCGGCCTACTGTGTAGCAAAGATTTGGGGTTCAATTTCGTGGCATGGTTTGGTCTGGATGTCTGGGGTTGGCCCGCAAACGGTCCGTTATAAATTACCCATAACGAAGGAGTAACTTGCTTAGTTCGACTTGCTTAGTTTGAATTTGGCAAAACGTCTTGTTCTTGCTCTTAAATGACACCAAGCAGGACAATAGCAGCTTGTGTATGTATTATTTATGACTGGCAATATTTAAATGTATTTCCTGAATTTAATTCATTATTGTTTGGAAATTGTACATAATATTTTATATAAGATATTATACCATACAATAAATTAAATTAAAAAATAAACTATATATACAAACTAAAATTAAACTATAAAATCTAGTACCAGTCGGAAACGTGGCCAAAAGACTGGCCACATTGTCTCGCTGGATGGCAACGCTAATGCGTTGCCTGAGGTATAAACCAGTCTTTTGGGTACGTGAGACATCCACCAGACGTTTGGCTATGTCTCGATAAAGCTTGTTGAGGCGCACATGTGTATTTTCTTAAATTGAGACATTGAGATGGAAAAATATATCATATTATGTCCAATCCATCAGACACACGTGGTTGATTTTTATTATTAATTATCTAAAACATCATACGCAGGTTATATGTGTTAAATAGATTAGCAATAAATATTGAAACTTGAAATTGCAAATTCGAAAGAATATTTGCGACATCTACATTACGTACTTAGCAATTCCAAAACAACATTATGCTTATATAATTTATATGCTTATTTTCATTAATTGCCTAACTTGACACTAAAAGTGTCTAAATGAGCAAATTAATATTAGTAGCACAAATTTGGTTTTTTAGTAAAATTAATATATTCCAAATCAAATCTACCAATTATTTAGCAATGCTAACAATAAAATTATACTGTAATGTGTAATATAATATAGATTTACGTCTATGATTCATTATGATATCTTGCACGGTTTAGAGGGCAACTTAGGACTATGTGCATATAAAGTTCCAAGACATACGTCCTGACCTTACAGACTGTCTAGATTAGTCTAGCATACTCTAGAACCTCTAAGCCTCAGAAGAGACGTTGGCGCTTTAAGCGTGTTCTTACATCTGTACAACTGGCAGAGCCCTTACGAGCTATTTTATTTGACGCCATTTTACCATCACACCACTTGCCGACTATTGGGACTTCATCTACATTTCCTCGATATCTCGAAGTCATCCACTGTACTTGGCGCACTCCTTTATGCCATACGTGAGTGAGCCATGAAATGAACTTCCCAAAGCACAGAATATGGGACTCACAAATATATATTTAAATTCTCAACGTAGTAGGCAACGCATCGGCTCCCTTGGTCAATCTCGGTCATTCTAGAACCCGATCTCAGCGCCACCTACCAATTCTAATTGCGAATCTAAACCATCTGGGAACCCACTCAAACACACAAAAACAAAATCACCAAAATCACTCCCGGTGATTAGGAGGATCCTAGAACCCGATCTCAGCGCCACCTACCGGTTCCAATTGCGAATCTAAACCATCCGGGAACTGTTGTAAAACCTTATTTAATGTCATAGACAAAAATGTAACTAATGTGTGGAATACGTTTTAAATTCAAACTTACTTCAATAAAAAATGTCGAACAGTTAACACAATCTTTTACTAAAAGATATTTTCCAACAGGAACCCACTCAAACACACTAAAACAAAATCACCAACATCGTGATTAGGAGGATTCTAGAACCCGATCTCAGCGCCACCTACCGGCTCCAATTGTGGAAATAAACCATCCCGGGACCCACACAAACACACACACAAAATTTCATCAAAATCGGTAGTCGTTCTCAAGTTATGCACTAACCAACACATTTTGCGATTATTTATTATATATAAGAAGATAATGCCTAAAAGTTTAAAACTGCGTTTTGTACGTAATATATAAATTAAATCTCCTCTATATATGACATTGAGTCCTGTCTGTTCGTTTAATTACAGACGTGTTTATAATAGTGGATCATTTGTGGCCGCTGTTGCTAACATGCGGTTGTACTTTGCGGTCTGTTGGTTTATTTATACGGATTACATTAAGGGAAGAAACATCTTGTGTTCAAACGTAATATTTTAAACAACTGATGTCTTTTGTCGTCAAGCAATCGCAATATTACACTGCAGGACTTCAGCAGCGCCTTTAATAATGATATTTAGATTCGATTTGCAATGACTCGCTCTTTCAACATATCTCCAATAGTTATCGACATGTTTCATAGTTACAGATGTATACTGAAACAATGTATACGTACACGCCTCACAACATACATAGCCTCCTGAGATAGATAGACTATACCTGTATGGAAGTCAGTAGCGGATACGCATTGATGAGACGTACTCGTCATGGCAAAACCTAAATGGCGGCGTATATCTATACCGCACCCCTGACCACAAAGTAAGTGATTGTTCAAAAATGTAATTAGACATACTGTTTTATTTTTCATCAAAATCGACCCTGTGACCTTTTGAATATTTTGCGCTATATCTTGTAGTTATATCTAGATAAATATATCAAATAACAACTAATATAACAAATCTTATAGTTTCGTATTTAGGCCATAGAAGTCCACTGAAAAAAATATTTATATACCTAACACAAAATTCAGCTATATTTTAATTGAAATTAATTAATTATTATTTATTTAATAGCTCATTTGGAAATTCGACACGATGCGTAAATTCAAGCAGAGTTCTAATTACTATGAATATTAATAAAACGCTTGCCTCACTGTAAAATATAGGTTGAATCATGCCTTATCACTAAACTATTGAATATTGCATTTCTTTAAAAGTATAATTCATAGAATACAAACGTTACATTGAAATTATTAATAGGACAATATTGTCTGTGCATACTGTGGTTTGGAATGAGACCTTAGCAAGACCCGGGTGCTTAATCCAACGTTTACATTATGGTCAGCAGGAAACTAGGGAGAGAAATGAGAAACGCGAATATGTATATGTCAAAAAACTCCATTTGTCAATGCGCCATAGTTCCAAGGAACACCGCACGATTTCTGATAGTATTGGGATGCTTGAGGTCGACGTACAATTTCGGTGTCATCTAGAAGGCAAGACCAAACTTACTTCAAAAAACCTCGATGTGCTAATCCGGTCCAAACAGTACTTCACCCCGCGACAACGATTTGCACTCTACAAAGCGCAAGTCAGACCGCATATAGAGTACTGCTCACATTCATGGTCCGTGGCAGCCGCTGAACAGCCTGACGCCCTCGACTTCATCCAGCGTCGCGCCGTTGGTATCGTCGACAATCCCATACTAACAGGCGGTTTAGAACCGCTTAACCTTCGGAGAGACTTCGCGAACCTCTGCTTATTCTACCGCTTGTATAACGTTTGATCTAGTGCCAACGCCTCACTACTACAACCACACCGCTCGGCAAAGACGGGACGTTCACCCCCATTTCCTACAGCTCCCACGCTCAACTAAGCAACGGCTCTCTAGAACATTTATTCCGGAATTCTTCGACAACGCGTTGGCGGCACCCTTGGTATTGTAAACATCTATAGGCGACGTTAACCACTTTCCATCTGGTGGGCCGTCTGCCTATTTGCCTATTTATTGAAAAAAAAATGTACAGTACATCCCAAATAGTTCATAGAGCAAAATGCCACATAATAGAATACTAGAAGTTCACAGACAACTTTGTTATTTAAATCGGCTAACAAACACATATGTTGTATATCAGACCATAGTAAATAACGGAGGAAATTCGTTTCCAATATTTGCCATACCAGGAATCGTACCCGGAGCCTCTGCGTTGCAGTGAGGTAGGCCGACAAAGACTTAACCCACTCAACCACAGGCCATCGGACTATAACTCTAACTACAATACATCACGATTCTCGTTTAACATCAGTTTGTGAGTCACCTGTTTTTGTATGACAAAAACTAAGCAAGTATTAAGTAAATTAAGTGTGTCTTTTGTAGGCAGATGCGTTGAACTCCAAGCAACGGCACAGACAAACGAAAATTAACACCGCACTGACATGGAAAAAGATACGGTACTCATGTTGAATGAGGAGTACCTAAGATTATTTATTACCAAAATAAGTGTTCTATACAACGCTTAAGAAGTACACACTACACAAGCGCGACTTGCTTAGCTTGGGAATATACTGTTACAACTTAGGTTCCGACAAAGACAATTCCACGTACAGATCTGTAAAAGCACATTTTATTACCTGTCGGCATATGAACTACTTGTCGCTTCTTTGCTTCAATAACGTGACATATCCCAATACTCACTTATTTCACTCACTCACAATATTTTGCTAAATGTATCATATTATCACAACTTTCTCATATATTTCAAAAAGCTTAGTAAATTGACACTAAATTTACAAAAAAAATATACAAAAAAAGTGTAAAATATGTTTGGGTAAAATCTTTTTTTGAAATTTTAAAAGTGGCATACTGTAAATTTGGGTTTTTCAAGATACCACGTTATTGAAGTAAAGAAGCGTTGTAATCCTTTTATGACCGTCTTCTCTTGTTCACTTATTTATTGGCATACGTGTCTAGTTATTGTGGAGAACAGCCTATTGTCCTATTGTACTCGTTTACGGCCGGTCAGGAGCATCATGAGCCATGTGTTGCGGATTATAAGTACAAGCTAATCCTAGGAAATCATGTCGACATTACCGGGCAGGCATATTTGCATTTGTGAAGTATAAAACGATAGCCTGATTGAGAGAGGGGGGGTCAGTTGAGCTACAACTACGATCTAGGCGTGACGTGTGTACATTCGGGAATCTAATAGAGACGGACTTTGCACGTTTTATTGAATTACGACCTTCTGCATTACGTTTGGATTTGTTACGTTCGGTTATATTTGTACCTGTGTTATACGTGTTTGTATCGTTCTAATAAACTCTAATAATTCGAACGGTATTTTAATTCGAGTCCCGCTAAACTCGTTACAATATTATAAATGTGAGTTTGTTTGACTTTTACGCCTTAAAAGCCATTTACATGAAGAGAGTTTATCGCACGTTTTGGGGCGAGAAATCGTATACTATTTTCGTAGGCGTCACAGTCTTTAGACAATAATCGCATTGACATGTTTTCATTCTACCAATAAATATAAACGAGCATATCACACGATAATCGTAAAGTTCTTACCACCAACAATTTTGTATACACTACGACGCATTGTGATCGCCTACGATTTCTCGATTTGTCTAAACTGGGACTCGTAGGACATTTTTTCAAGACTTTTTTGACATTAGGCTTTGGAAAGTACGAGGTAGAGGAAAAAATGTGTGTTGGAAATATGCCCATTTCCTAAAAATATTTTTTTCTTACAAATATTAAATATAAAAAGTCATAGAGTAAGAAACAAATAGTTTTACAAACAAAAAGATTTGAAAGCATGTTAAATTCGAATCATAAAGCCGCGGTTTTTGTAAGTACTTGCGTAGAATACAAAATATGTGTTTTTACAAGTATACCGATAAAAAATACAACAAAGATTATGATCAGTGTTCCGTTATAGAAGTCATGGTAGTCTTAGTAAAAACCGGTGGTAATTTTCTAGTTTTTTCTTCACTTTTGCCCATTTTTTTATGAATCATTCTCTTTTAATCGACAAAGATCTCGATGGTAATACATAAGATCTACGTCAGGAGGATGCGGGCTCTACCATTGTGTTTTACAAGTGATTCGCTATTTCAGTAATGTATGCGATATATTCAAATGGATAGATTCGGCCACTGATCTCTCGAGTATTGACGTTGTTATTACAGTGTGGGTAGATCAGTTGGTATGTAAATTATATAATTTGTATAGTTTACATGTGTAGACTAACTTAAAAAATAGTTTTAGTGTATTTGAGTTATAAAGTATTTCAAGATAAACCATACATTTATAACATTTTTATATGTAAAAAAATTCTGTTTGTGTGTATGTCACCTCCTAAACGGTTGGATCGATTTTGACGATATCTACAGGAATTAAAAAACTGGCCAAGTGCGCGTTATCCCATGCATATTGAAAAGTTCCATCGGAATGACAAACGTTATTAACTATGACCCCCTTTAATAACAAACGCGACCCCCACAAGAGTTGCAACGCCAGATTGAGAAACGATGCACTACCCCGTCCTGCCAGATTCCTTCTATAAAAGTAGTTTTTGAGAATATAGTTGCGATATAAAACAAACCAACGACGTGATATTACAAATTTGTAAGACATTCAGGGCGTTTCATTAGTAGCTCACAACGCCCAAAATGCTCAGTTAGCCGTTTCACCTGGCGACCGCGGTCGTTGTATTAGTGGTGAAAACGTCACTAATGACGTCACAATTTTCGATCACAACGCTCACAACGACCCATGTCAAGAGGTGAGTCGAATAGCCGTTCCACTTGGGTTTACGATTGTATTGCCGGCAAGCAAGTGGAACGGGATAAATCGCGGTCGTGAACGTGGTCATTTTGAGTCCCTAATGGAACGTAACCATTTTTGCAAAAATAATTACAGAACCCTAAAATCGTCATTTACAAACTTTTAAATCTACAAAATAAGAAACAGTAAAAGCCATATTTCACTAAATTGATATACTTTCACACAAATAATAAATTTCGGTGTTAAATTATTATCTATGTGAAAGATAATAAATTTCAGTGTTAAATTATTATCTATGTGAAAGCATACTAATTTACTGTTTTTGGTATCATTGAATAATCATTGTTTAATAATTTTGGATAACTTTCCCTACTATAAATGACCACTACTATGGCAATATCTGACTCATAAGCATAAGTAATGTTGTTACGAAATATTAACTTAGACAAGTAAGGTTTTCCTCGTTTGTACGCTCATCATAAACAATATTGTTTTTCGTGCAATTCTCATAATACATATATTCTATTGTGCTATTAATTCGTTAGTACTTAGTAGGTACATGTATTTCTAAGCTACACGTATATTTGCTGTATTAGCTATATGTGTATTCCTCGAACTTACATCGACTGTATTGACTTCCTTAAATGTTTTTAACAAAAAAACAAAACCGACTTCAGAAGTGACTAAAAAGCAAAAAATAATATTTTGATTCGTGCAGGAACGGAGAAAGAATACATTTTCCTGCGGCGTAAGAGGCGACAAAACGACTCACTGTCAGGTGATAGGGTGTTTGCCAGACTTGATGACTACCACCCCCGGTCTAGAGTATGCCGCCATAACAACCTTGAGTTGAGTTCCGGCATTAGTGGACAGGTTCCAGTCTCCTTTTATTAAGAGAGCAGCAGCGCATTTGTAGCACCTTTGATGTTGTGAATGCCCAGAGGCGATGGTAATTAGTAAATATTTGAATTAGATTTTAGAAAAGAAATGAAACATGTACGCGATACACACGTCGATTTCCCTTGGATCCGATCATCAGGTCCTGACTTGGTGGCCATTGGACGACCTGAGAGGTAATATACTCTTTGGAACTATAATTGACAGAATAATTCAATTACAAATATACAGTCAAATTGAGAAACTGCTCTTTTTTAAAGTCGATTAAAACATTCCTTGGTTAGGCCGCAGAGCCAAGTATATGTCACAAGGTTGCGATGTGGCTTCTTTAAAACCTCCCAGCTATTGTTCTACAAATAGTGGAATTCTGTAACGAGGATGACCTAACAACGTGTTTTATCGCTTTGGTTGTGGTACCCTCAATTTTATTGAAAATCACTTAAAAACGAAGTAATTTAACCACTAGATGACAAATATTGACATGAAGTTATAAAATAACTAGCTTTCCCGGCAGACGTTGTCCTGCCCTGAAGAAATAAAATTTAAAACCCGATTGCAGCGCTATCTACAGGGTCCATTGAAATGTAAGCTCTCTTATCTTTTAAGTTGGATCAAACTGCACACGGTGTGCAAATTTGATTGAAATCTGTTCAGTAGTTTCGGAGTTTATTGGCAACATACATCGTGACACGAGACTTTTATATATATATATATATATATATATATATATATATATATATATATATAAGATTAATATACAAAATAAAAAAGACGGCATTAAAAAGCATACTTAGGTCCAACTACGATCTTGTTTTTAAAATATCAGAACAAAAATTACATCAAACGTTGTTTAAGCAATTAATACGCAATTAATATCTGTCACGTAATACTTATAATATTATAAAATCTTGAAGTTTTGAACATTTTTATAAATGATAAAAAAATCCCAATTAATATGACTGTCATCCAAAACTATGTTCGATAATCTTTCTGATTATTTCAATATTTAAAATTTTGCAACTTTATAGGTTATAGCGCACAGATGTACGGATGACTCACAGTAAAAAATGAAGCGTGGAAAAATGTCCAATAGCCGTTGCCTCATTCAGGATAACAGCCGTAACGATTTGTAACATGCTGGTTTCAAAATTAGTGAATTAGCAGCCTTGACTCAGATGAAGTCCCATATGATAGTAATGTGGCGTAAAATGTTACGATGTTTGAAAAAGATCAACAAGGTTTACATACAATCGTTGCTGTCGATACTTGGATAGGTGACATTAGGAATATTTGTTGTTAAGGAGCTAAAGAATACACACGGGTTAACAATCATTTATCTTGTACAATCGGCAGTCTTATCGCTAACAGCGATTTCTTCCAGACAACCTGGAGATAATTTTAAATTTCTAATAATGGGTTAGTATTCAGTGCGCATAGTTTCAAATATATATAATGGTTTGATATTCAATTGCATATAATTAAATACAAAGCATAAATACGAGCATGCACCGAGTACATATGTTCTTAAGTTTGGGTTGGCTCGGCAAGATACCAATTCGAGGCACTAGAATTGATTGATAGAATTATATGATAGAATTGACCAGCTATTCGATGGCAAAATTAAAAGTCTCAAATATTGATGCAAAGTGCATTAGAGGCTTTTAATCTTATCCCGCCATCTCTCTTCCATCATCAGACAATCGGACGTACTTGATATGCGGCACCAGTTATGGTGGACATACCAGCTGTACAAACAGTCCTTTATGTCCGCCTTCTAGGTAAGCGTGCTCCATCTTAGACCATAACTTCGTTCGAGATACAATGGACAAACGCGAACCTACTATTGGGAATAGTTGCGGTCAGCGTGTGGGATTCGCCTCGTCGGGGTGACACTAGCATCCCCGCAGGAGTGCTATTGCTACGCCACGGTTTAGGATACCCAGTAAAACCCCTTGTCGATTCTCAAAAGTTCCTTATCAGCTATTCGATGGCAAATGTGGGCTCGCTTGCGCATTCACCTACAGCCCGGACGGAAACTTTCCCAACTCTACAAGAAGCACAATAACCAATATAACGTTATTATCACTATATATATCACATATCTAACGTTAAGGCACTAAAATGGTCGACAAGCATCATCTCTAATATAGAGAATACTTGACTAAAAATAATAGTGAAATAAAACACAAAACTTGTTTTCCAGTCTTTACGAAAGTGTTTTTATTATCTTATACTTAATTACGAGATAAAGAAATTTCAAAAGCTCATCTGCGCAACTTTGATTTAGACATTCTGATAGAAATGTGGATGTAAATTTGCAATCAGCTAACATAAAATTGCTAAATGAAAACTTGTTAGAAATAAACAAAATATCCGCCAAGTTCGGGTCAATCTTTGAATAATTTGTATGCATTAATTCCACATCGAGATGACCGATGTGTCAAACTGCCAAGCCGCCTTGGACCAGCGTGGCGGGTTATAATGTCCGTTCCCCATATAATGGGAGACCCGAGCCCAGCAATGGGACATTTATGGGCTGATATTATTGCTGAATTGACCGCCTCTGTGGTTGGGTGGGCTAAATCTTTTTCGGCCAACCTCACTTCATCGTAGAGGCTCCGATTAAAGAATTTCTCTTATTTACTATGGTCTGGCTGTTTGGGATAAGCCGGGAGCCCTAAAGTGGCCCGTAATATATTGCCTATAATATTAACTCTCTTAGCTTGAGGAACAATTAGTGTACTTGTCTGTCGGTTCATTATATTGCTAGCCGTTTTGGCAAATGCTGTCCTGATGTGAAAAATCTAAACTAAACACCACTCAAACACACGTAAAATTGTATCAAAATCGTAGAACCCGATTCCAGTGCCCAGTACTTTGTTTCGATTGATGGGTTACATTATTAAAGTAGTGATCCCTAATTTTTATATAGCAAATGGTGAAAGTATCTTTGAAATCGATTCATTAATCTACATAATAATAACTTACTTAAGAAATAAGTTATTTTATACTTTTTAGTTTTTGAAGTCGGTTTTTTTAAGGTGTCTAAGAAGACTTGGATGCTGGGGTCTGAATATGTGTATTGGGTTTTAAGGGTTAATTGATTTAACCCTTAACCCGGAAACTCTCTCCTAACACGCATCTTCGGCCAGTAATACCTCTCACAAATAGCTTTAGTATATTTTATTATAGTGTTTATATCTTTATGTTATCGCCAGCAATTTATTTTTAAAGAGAACTCGGTCAGGTATTTTTAAACTTACACGTGCACTGTACTATGTTGCAATAGTAAAACGCCACGTTTTGTTATAATTAACTTACCTATTTTAAAATATAGTAAACGTATGTAAATGCTGATGACTGATCAACCAAATTGCAAGAATGTGGTTGAAAGAAGCACAACTGAAAGGAAATGTCTTTATTTATTGATTTAAGTTTATGTTTATAATAATTATTAATCACTTTGGTTGATGAATTCAAATTGAAAGACAGAAATGAACCGTCTAATATCGACTTAATGCTGATATACTTCCCGGCACGATTCTTGAGCGGTCACCTTGGCCAACGGACAGTGATATTGCTGTTCTTTTTCGAACTATGATATATGGACCCTTTCAAGTAAAGGGGAAAAAATATATTATTTTTTCGAAATGTCGGAAAATAGCATCACATTGCCTACGCACAACACGTAAAATGATATCTACGATTCCACCAACCGATCAAGAGCCGTGCCGGGAACTAAATGTTCTTAGAACATACCTTAGTTATACCTATTCACAAGCTCTTTTATAAAGGACTAGCTGTCCCGGCAGACGTCGTCCTGCCTGGAAAAGCTTTAATCGATATGCCGCAGCTGCGCCACCTACCATGTCCAATTGTGAACCAACTCAGAAACCTTTGGCTCATGCACAACAACTTGCTAAAGATCATCACGTGATCAAATGTATAGTTTACGATTCTACAAAGGATATACAGACAGACATTCATTTTTATATATAAATATATTATTAAGAGTTTTTTTTATTTGGTTCTATATATCCTAAACCTATCAATACCATCCTATATATCTGTGATCCTAAATTTTGCAGATCAGGAATCCATCATATTTGCTAGATCAAGATAGACAGCATAGTGACATTGAAAATTTTAAAATGTTCTCCTCTTCCTAAAATATACCTACATATATTATGTCGCAGAGTATATTGTGTAGCTACGATTTGATTCATACACCAAGTGTGATACTGATAATACATCAGTTCACAGTTAATAAGGAAATAACAATAAACTACTGTCAATAGCACGTTATGCGTAGAATAGGGTGGACCCTGGTCTATACATATACCAACATAACCATAGGTCCTGTTGAATTGTTTCGAAAAAACGGTATGTTATAACATCTATCGTGAAATTTCTTAGTAATTTAGTATTATGAATGAAATAAATTAATGAAAATTCTTTATTGTTTATCATTACTTAAACCTAGACATGCAATATAAATACATTTCCATTAAAACAATGGGCGGCCTTATCGCTCATAGCGATCTCTTCCAGGCAACCCGGTGTCTAAAGAGACATGACAAAAAAAACATTTTGGTGATTTAACTCAATTAAAACTAATTCAATCCTAATAAAAATAACGAATAAATAAAAAAACACAATAATAAACTAATATAAATATACATAATTAAATAAGTTATAATAATATAAATTACATATACTTACATGCGAAACAATCATAGAATTCCATATACTGCAACAAATTTTATTGCATGGACAAATAATGGTCAGTGATTAAGTGTTTGAATGTACAAATAGATGTAGCTTGTCTGATTTTATCCATGTATTATGATACATGAAATGTGTGAAAAATAATTAAATGTATATGTAACCTTAATCTAAAACTTAATACTTGAAAAAACTGCAATGAAGATAATTATTCATTATTATTATAGGTATAGTTTCAATAGATTTTCTTGAAAGCTGCTGCCTGCTTTTCAATTTCATGAAATGTTATATATAATAATTAACGTGTAATATTTTTTCAAAACTGGACTCGTCATACGACATGAGGGGCACTATTTCTGTAATCGGGGTATACAATCTCGATTCAATGAATATGTTTGTATTCAGACATGGTCCTGAAATCAAGGTTGTCTCTTAAGAATGTTTCGGTATGCCGAAAAAGTCCCATGTGTTATAATAGTAATTAAATATTAAGATTTTCTTAGAAATATATATTGAACTGTAACAGTATTAACAAAACAATGATTTAAATGTGAAGTGTGTGATGAATTTTCGGATTTATAAGTGGTTTTCACCATCAGTTAGCTAATTTTTCACTGAAAGTAAAAAGTTTACGAACTCTTTCCTATATTTATTTTTAAATTTATTTTAATTATAAGAGAATGTCATTTTTGTTTATTAGTTACGAAATATGTGTCACTATCGTTGTCCAGCGTATTATTTCAGTATTATATCTAAATTCATACAGTCCGTAATAAGAAAACCTTAATTAATTTTTATGTAAGGAAAATAGACCCTAGGACATAAAGTATATTCGACTTTATAATTATTTATTACATAAGTATTATTTAATTATGAAGTCGGTGCCAAGCGTAGCTTCAAAATTTTGTAAAACAGCATATCTGTAGAAAAAAATCTTTAGCTCTTGATATCAGTTGTTTTTTTCATCTTAATTTGCCTATATTTAGATAATAATTTTGTTAAAGTTCTACACCATATTGAAATTACATAATATAGGTGTGTTTTTGTTTATGTGAAAGAGATAAAGGTCTATTTTACAGAGAAGACAACCCTATCCACACAGTCTCACAGTTTCTGGAGCGTGCGGGAGGCGGTTTCCATGACGACCGGAGAGAGTAACTATTTCAGGCCTGTGTTCTCGCAACCCGTCAAGTACTATATTTGTTTCGACATAATAGCCGTTTGAAGATAATCGGGATATTGTTCGGAAAGCGCGTGAAGTATTTTAAACGGCATTCTTAAACTAATATTTTCAGTTATATAGAACTCAAAAAAAACTAAATGAGTTCGTTTATCTAACAGATTATGGCACGGACAGAATATTTGTAGTGTAGTAAGTTTCACATATTATGCAGCATGGAAAGCCCTTGAATCCTATGGTATTTTGATTTTGTAACTGGCGCTGTAGTCATAAGTAGATTTCAACACTTGCAGCCAAAATATTATTGAAAATATTCTGTTAACCAAATGAGTCAATACTTGAATTTAATCATTTTTTTTGTAATTAATTGTTTTTTTTAATGAGATTGTCTAAAATATTTTTAGTCTTAGCAAACCTAAAAAGGTTTATTAGAATTAAATTTTCGTTATTGCATAATATGATAGCTTTAATCCTTTATACCTAAATAATAACCATAAACAAAATCAAAACTAAATAATGAAAATGAACATATTGGCAGTAGGCTAAATAAAACTTTAACAATACTCTTTGACACTTGGCATCTTTGTCTTCCGTTTGTATTAGCATAGATTAATTTATATGTCACTGTCAGTGACCATTACTGTATATGACACTTGTCTATGGAATACATTATTTAGACTCATTACCAGTAAACGTGGCTCTACCAAAATAACCATTGATTTATTTAAAATTGTTAATAGTTTAACATTATTAAAATAAGATACAATACATGGCGCAGCCGTTCCGCGAACCTAAATTACAAAATTATTAACGCACGTAAATACAAGATTGGTAATATAAAATCAGATTGAATATCAACTTGCCGACTGGGCATCGCATGGCCGAAGAAATAAGTGATACAACAAAAGATATGGCTGGTATCGAATACAGAATGCCTTCAGCGCTATCCATGGACAACGTTGAAGACTTGTTACCCAGATGGAATAAGTTCAAGCAACATTTTCAAATTTTTCTCACGGCGGCGGGTTTTGAAAGGTTATCGGACACAAGAAAAGCAGCCATATTATTAAACACCATTGGAGAAGAAGCACAGGATTTATATTTAAATATATTGAAGAAAGATGACGACGGACATAAATATGAACAAGTAATCAAAGCATTTGATGATTACTTCACTCCCAAACAAAATGAAGTTATAAATACATTTAATTTCAATAATAGAAATCAAGAAAATGGAGAAAGTTTTGACAATTTTTACACTAGCATCAAAAAATTGGTAAAAAATTGCAACTTTAAAGACTTGGAAGACAGGATGTTACGAGACAGAATCGTTATGGGTATTAAAGACAGGAAGCTACAACAGAAACTGTTAGAGATCAGTGAACTCACACTGGACCAGGCAGTGAACAAATGTCGAGCAGCGGAGTTGTCGCAGGAACATGTCAAAATTATACAGAAGCAAGCCGAATCTGCATTAGCAGTAGATGCAATCTCCCAACGTCCAGAACACAACAGCAATAATAAAGCTAAGTATACCAATAATTACAGTAGGTATAAACAGTCAAACAATAATAATTTCAGTAAAAAATATTATCACTGTTTAAAATGTAACCGAGAACATAGTCCTAGGCAGTGCCCAGCATATGGGAAAAGATGCACTAATTGTCAGAAACTTAATCACTTTGCTTCAGGATGTACAATTAAAAATGTGCATGATCTGGAGAAAATTGAACATATTGATCTTAATCATGACAATAATTTGGTACAGGATTTATGACTAATTAAAGTATGTCATTCCATAGGTAACACTATAAACCTTCAAAATAATGAGTGGTTGCATACTTTAAAAGTTGAGAACAAATATGTTAATTTTAAATGTGATACGGGGTCACAAGCAAATGTCTTGTCACTGGATGAACTAAGAAAAATAGTCGATGATGAAAGTCCTAAGTGGTCTGAGACTAACATAATATTAGAAGCATTTGGTGGAGCAACAATTAAGCCATTAGGCAAAACAAGTTTAACATTATTAAATAATGGTGAAAAATTTAAGACTGAATTTATAATAATTAATCAACTTGTTAAACCAATATTAGGAATAAACACATTAGTAAAGTTAAACTTACTTAAAAATATCAATAGTATTCACAGTGTTACTCACATTAATAATAAACAAAAGAAATTAATTATTAATAAAAATGCTAAATTGTTTCAGGGAATCGGTGAATTTAAAACACCATTAGAGTTACACATTCAGGCTGGAGTAAAGCCCGTGATAAAGCCACCACGGCGGATCCCACTTGCATTAATGGATCGTTTAGCAGCCAAATTAAACAGCCTCATGAAGCACCAGATTATTGAGAAAGTAGAACATCCAAAGTCATTTGTAAGTAACCTGGTCATAATAGAAAAAAGTGATGGAAATCTTCGAATTTGTTTAGATCCTAAAGAGTTGAATAAAGTATTAATTAGAGAATACCATCTGATTCCGACCTTGGATGAATTAATTGCCAAATTAAATAATAAATCTATATTTTCTGTTGTTGATCTCTCTGATGGCTTTTACAATATTCGTCTTTCAAATAATTCAACAGACTTATGTACATTTAGTAGTCCTTTTGGATGTTATAAATTTCTAAGATTACCTTTTGGATTGTCAGTTGCACCGGAAATTTTCCAAAAATACAGTGAAAATGTGTTTGGAGACATACAAGGTGTGGTAATCTACTGTGATGATCTGTTAATATGCGGTGAGAATGAGGAAGATCATGATAAAATATTAAAACAGGTATTTGAAAGAGCTCATTTGCACAATGTTAGATTCAACGAAAGAAAATTTCAATATAAATTAAAAGAAGTAAAATTTTTTGGCCATATTTTTTCCAAGGAAGGAATGAAAGTTGATCCAGACCGTGTAAAAGCAATTTTAAATATTAAGAGCCCAAATAATAAAAAAGAATTACAAATATTTCTTGGAATGGTAAATTATTTAAGAAAATTTATTTGTAAACTAGCAGAACTGATAGCACCGTTACAATCATTGTTAAAGAAGGATATTCATTGGTTTTGGACAGAATATCATGAAAATAGTTTTTGTAATGTAAAAAAATGCATTTCTAATGCTCCTGTTTTGCAAAACTTCAACAGTTTTTTACCAATAATAATACAGTGTGATGCTAGCAAAGATGGGTTAGGATGTTGTTTAATGCAAAATGGTTTGCCAGTCACATATGCATCTCGAAGCTTATCAGAGGCAGAACGAAATTTTTCACAAATAGAAAAAGAGTTATTAAGTGTGGTATGGGCAACTAAAAAGTTTCATTATTATATCTATGGAAAAAAATGCACAATATTAAATGATCATAAACCACTAGAAACAATATTAAAAAGGGGTCTACATGAAATTCCATCTGCTAGGCTTCAAAGACTTAAATTAAAATTATTAAAATATGATATTCATTTTAAATACTTGAAAGGTCGGTTAATGCATATTGCTGATTTATTATCACGTTCATATCTAAATGAAACTGAAGAAAATCAGTCTTATATGCATGAGGTGATTCACTGTATTGGCTTAGCTTCCTATTTACAATGTACTGAGGATCAGAAAAACATATTACAGACAGAAACCTCCAAAGATGATGAACTATGTAAACTTATAACATTTATTAATAATGGTTGGCCAGAAAATATAAAAAATATACCTGACCCTCTAAAATGTTATTACAAATTTAGACAAGATTTATCAGTTGATCAACAATTGATTTTTATGAATCATAGACTAATTATACCACAATCATTGCGAATAAAATTTCTGTATAATCTGCATGAAGGACATATAGGAACATCTAAAATGAAACAAAAATCTAGAATGCTATATTACTGGCCACAAATGGATTCTCATATAGAAAGTTTTATCAAAAAATGTGTAATATGTCAAACATATCAAAATAACAATATTAAAGAGCCTCTATTATCTCATGAAGTACCAAGGTTGCCTTTCTCAAAACTAGGGATAGATATAATGGAATTTAGAAGAAAAAATTATCTAGTTATATATGATTACATGTCAAAATGGTTGGATATAAAATGCATCACAAGCAAATCTGCCCGTAGTGTCATAGATGTACTAATTGATATATTTTCCTCTTTTGGCATACCATCAGAAATTGTGGCAGATCATGTTCCTTTTGATTCATATGAATGCAAAAAATTTGCTTCCGAATGGGGTTTTAAGTTTACATACTCCAGCCCTAGATATGCACAGTCAAATGGTATGGCAGAACGTGGAGTTCAAATTGCTAAAAAATTGCTCATTAAATGTTTTGAGGATAGAACTGATTACAGATTGGCATTGCTTCAATATAGATCATCTCCAGTATGTGGTACAAATTTCACTCCATCACAATTGTTAATGAACAGAAATATAAAGACTAAGTTGCCCGTCACACATCAGTATCTTGAACCAAAACTAAATGCTAATGTAAATATGGAATTAAATAAAATTATAAGCCGAAATGTTAAGACTTATAACAAGAGAACAAAACAAAAACCTAATTTTAGGTTAAATGAATATGTATGGTTTAAGAAAGAGCCAAATATAAACAAATGGAGTTCAGGCCAAATTGTTAATAAGAATAAGTATCGGTCATATGTCATAAATGATATAAATGGATGTAGTTATATAAGAACTTCTTATCATATTCGATCTCAATAATCTGGTGAATCTTTCAAATATGAATGTGTAGACTCATCCTTGATGATCATCAAGTGTCTTTGTTTTAATATTTTATATAAGTTCTTGAGAATTTTGTTGTTGGTTAATATAGGCATTAAAAGATAAGGTAAACATGTAATTGTAGAATAATAATAATTATATTAAGTGTTTATCTTTCTTTTTTTTTGTAATTTTTTTTGTGAAAGGAGAGAGATGTATTAGCATAGATTAATTTATATGTCACTGTCAGTGACCATTACTGTATATGACACTTGTCTATGGAATACATTATTTAGACTCATTACCAGTAAACGTGGCTCTACCAAAATAACCATTGATTTATTTAAAATTGTTAATAGTTTAACATTATTAAAATAAGATACAATACACCGTTATCTACTGAAAAGTGACCGAAACGTCGGAATAATAAAAATGAAATAAATTACCTCAAAACCGCTAAAACGCAGTTTTATCATAGATAAATAATTTAATATAAGTAATTTAGGCTCCGTAGTGTATCGGAGTTAAAGTCCATCCATTGCCATAAAGCCTCACATGATCATACCATCGTTGATGATAGACCTCATTAACCCAACCTTTATATCTCCATCAACAAAAACAAATTTCTCACACTACATATACACATCCATTCATACCTCCCATTTGATTCAATTGTTACGCATTTGCAATCTCACGACGGCAGCCTTGCTTGTATCACGGTGAATGCAAGTTCTCTTGCTAGTTGAAGAGTTAATGGAGATTAGTTTAGTTGATAGTGATCGGCCATTGTTTGTGTAAGTGACCGTACGGTAATCATTTAAATAATTTTATTTAACCTTCTTAAAATTTTCAAGGAGATTCAAAATTGTCTTATTTATATGTTTCTACGTAGCGTAATGAATTCATCTCATAAAGTTCAATGACAGTCTATTTTCGTATTAATGTCTTTTAAATTGCCTAATACTTAAATATCCGAAGTAAACATTTTCGAACTTAAGCAATTTTATTCAAATCTCTTTCATGGAAATTTTTAGCAGGAACTTGATGCGTTTTGCTGTGCAATTTTATTTTTACTGTGCAGTTTTATTTTTCCTCCGCTATAAGACAATTTTTGTACTTAATATGTATAGACAGATTAAGAAAGTATCCCTTTTATAATTACTACAAGAACTCCATTGTTTGGCGTTAATTAAAATTCAACAATTTATCTCGAGTTAGGACCAGGGTTCTCACAATCGTTCCAAAACTACATTTACAGAAAGGACTGTTATATGACCGATGTAACAAAATAATTGTACCACATTGACAATGTACATCAAACTTATGCTTTTCTAACATCTCTAATGATTAAACCAACAGCTGTCACTTCTAAAACTACTTCTGTCATTCTTAAGAAACTAAATGATCAACTTGTTTTAAGGACAGATCGTTTGTCACTTGTATTCATGAAAACGCGAAAGAGAGCGAGCAATAAATAATCTACGACATTAGAAATATTTTTTAATCTTATATATTGACGGTCTTAATCATAGAGAGTTAAAGAGTAAGTTTCGTTCAAACTTACTCTTTAACTCTCTATGAATATGTGCGTTACAATACAAAAGAGATATATACTCAACTAATCACCTAGAATTCGGTAGTCAAACAACTGTTGCCTCACAATTGAGTCATAAAGACAAACAAGTGATAACAAACGCTTTGAATCTAATTATAGTTGTACACAGTTAATTGAGTTACGTGTATATTCAATGAGATAGTTCACCGGTTCAACAACTCTATTGTACAGTTTATGTTTCTTTGACTTTATCATTTAATATAGAAGCATTTGTTATTGGAAACGTTTATCAAGGAACATTCACTTACAACATTAGTTATTACTGACGTCATAGGATGTACCGTGATTCAAAGCATTTTAATTAAATGAAATTTTATTAAGAAATACGAGGTACAGTATTACAGGGGCATCCAATAAAACTCTGGTTCTCGCAGTAGGTCTTATCAGACCCTGTGTGATGAGCCACAATTAAATTTATTTCGGTATTGTATTATTAATTTGATTTCGATGTGTTTACAATGATCTGATTATAATACAATGTATATCAATATGTAACTTTGATCACACGGATAAAAGTAGGTAGATAGGTATGTTTTATATTAGAAAAAGGGTAGGTTTGTCGGTCCAAAATTTGAATTAAGTAATACGAATTCAAATTTTGAAAGACAGATTATCGTAAATTATATCTTTCAGTAACGGAAATAAATATCTAATAATTATTATACTGGAAATAGTTTCCGCAGGTTGTAATCCAAAGAAATTAAAAATAACACAATCTCGTTATTATGAAAGTAATTTAAAAAAGTTTCAATAAATTTTGAATATTTTTCAATAAATCTCTCTTTGCATGGATAAAAAGCCTGAAGCTTGCCGAAATACAATCTAGTATCTATATATTTTAAAGTTTATTACTTAGTAACAATTTCCTGCTATATAATAACAATTAAAATAAAAAGCTTAATTGTTAAAGACGTGAGCTTTTCTTAAAGGTGACTCACATAAGTGGACTATTAAATTTTAACCACCTCCATCTGACATCATTGATCTTACGTAATGATCGTATTATATCGAGGGCTTCATAATAAATGGACGTACAGACAAAAGTGCAGTTTTAAGCAAAGGACAATATTGTGAATAAAACAAAACAAGTTGATTGTATAAGGCTGAAATTCGGAATACCCTTCCTTTTAGGTACACTTGCATTCTAAAGTAAGACTTTCTAAATTGTAACTAAATAATTGTATGCATAGTTTTTGGTAAACAACACAAAAATGGCATTTTTGCGTATACGCCTAAATGTTATGAAACCCTCAATATAAAAAAACAACATTAATTTGTTGTTTTTGGAACGAAGTTCCTTATCGCGTTGCGAAAGGGGGCTAGACGGAAAAAATTAAGACAGAAAGTTGTAACGACACTTTTTGCTATAGTTGTAAGCCGTGCGGCGTGTCCGTGTTTCTCTGTCTGTCTCGCATTATTAGTACTAAAATTGAGCCTATTGATTAAGTTAATATTACGTTATATTTGTTATTGACGGCTTGCGTATTGCAATGAGAAGGCCAACACGTAGAGGCCCCTTGACAAAAATGTAAATGTGGCGTGACATGGACCGGCGATTATCCCTGTCTATGCCATATAAATATGCACCCAAGGTACCAAGCCCTGATCAGTATAGGACTAGTGTAGGAAATGAGAAAAAAGGTACTGAGCTTTTGGAACGAACTGCTAGTGGAACTAGGGATCTGGGACTCTGGCGACTATGGCGTCTGCCTGACGCAATGTTCGGTGGATATGGAAAAAATGGGCAGACGGTGACTCGCCACATCCTGCATGGACCCCAAAAAATGGTTTACAGAGGAGAGCTGCAGGTTTACCGAAGCTACATCCGACCAGTAATCGTTATTATTATTTCTATCTTATTGACATTATTCCCATGATAATTCAGTCTGTGTAAATTTAATTGCCATCTTAAGAGTTTAATTGCTTATCTTCAAATTATGAAGTCCAACGAGATGAGATCACCTTACAAGCTATACTGAGCCTTATGCCGAAAAGAGACGTTTCATTTCAGTCTTTCAAGCTTTGCTAGAAGTGGGGCCTTGTCAACATGAAAAAGCAAACAAAGTTAATTGGGTATTTGATAGTTAAATCAACTGAGGCACTTTTTACTATCGTAAAAATCACAGCCTCCTTGATTTTGTATGAGAATACTGGCTTCATCATCATCCGAGCGTTAAATCCCGGTTGCGTACGGGGCCTTCACTCCGACGCCCAGGATCCGCTTTCCTGCTTTTTCTACACCACTTCGCGCGATCTTCAGCATCCCCCGTTTTGAGACCATTGGCACGTATGTCATCCTTCACAACGTCAAGCCAACATTTCTTGGGCCTTCCCCTTTGCCGGGATCTAGCTGAGGCGGCTTGGCTAGACATTTGTCCCCAATTAGCCGGTCTCCGTAAAACGTGGCCGTACCAGCGTAAGGGTCACTCTTGCAGTTTGCCTGCTATGTCACGGATATGAACACTGCCGCGGATGCGGGAGTTCCTGACCCGGTCTTTCCGCGTCACTCTACACATCCATCGCAACATATTTATCTCCGTGACACGCAGTACTTGCTTGAGAATACTGGCTTATAACGTCACAATGTTAACAAGTCTAATAACTTATTTCACACTGCGGTATACAATGTTTGAATAAGTTGAATCATCCCAAGTAAAAGAAATGAACCGTCTAATATCGGGTTAAGCGTTCTAATTCCTTTATCGGGTGGCTTCAATAACAATTTGATTCCATTCAATTAAACAGGTTAGTGGTTGCTACTAAGCTAATAAAATAGATGGTCATCTTTATCATACGGATATCCTAAATATAATGTTTATATTAACCTACATTCCTATAATAGTGTACTTTAATGCAAACGGATATATAAATTGGGCAATGATTTAATGCTTCATCATCAAAAGTTCTTCCGGCAGTTCGTTTGTAAGGGCAGAGAGAACATAATGCACAGCGCATGGCAAACAGCCAAGTAGTTATCATATTATGAGTTAAAGTTCTGCCTAAAAATTAATGTTGTTTTTACTGTGCCATTACGTTCGCTCTGGACTTGGGTAAATACAACGTTCGTTAACGTTATCTCCAGAAGGTTGTTGTCTGGAAGAAATCGCTATTAACGGTAAGACCGCCGATTGTACTAGTTATAAGATTGTTAATTCATGTGTATTATTATTGAGTGCAATAAGGAATATTCTATTCTACGTGTCGATTCTCTTGTAAAAAATTAAACGAGGCACATACATACACTAAAGGATGTCTTAAGAATAAGTCATAATTCCAAAAATTAACATACGAAAGTGTATAAAAAGTGATGTTGAAGATTATACAAATTAAATTAGAGTAAAAGGATAGTTTCTTATAATACATGTTATTATTTAAATTCAAAGTTAAAATTAGTTCCACGGGAAAATACTTCTTGAAGATCATACATATAAGTCTATGTACACCGCGTCTACTTCTCTTCTAGTACTGTTAGTTTAGGAATCCATATTTCCAAGAAAGTATTAAGAGAAAATACAAAGAATATTTTTTTTTTTTTTTTTTTTTATTTTTTTTTTATTGCAGGAGTTCAGCAGACAGGCAGACGGCCCACTTGATGGATAGCGGTTACCATCGCCTATGGACATTTGTAACACCAAAGGTACTACTAATGCGCTGCTGCTCTCTTGAAGGAGACTGGAGCCTGGTCACTAATGCCGGAACACAACTAAGGGTTGTTATGGCGACATACTTTAGACCAGGGGTGGTAGCCATCCAGTCGGGCAAATGCCCTACCACCTGGCTGTGGGTTGTTTTGTCGCCTCTTACGACAGGCCGCCCGGCCGCAGGAATTTGTATTCTTTCTCCGTTCCTGCACGGATTTAAAAATAACTCTGAAAATATTGTTTCTCTAATTTATATTTGTCTTGTCCAAACCTCCAATGAAGCTTGGACACGAACGAAGTCTTCCTATACCTAATATAAAAACCATTTCTATCTGCCTAATGCAAATAAACATTCAAAAGATAAATCAGAAGAAGAAATAAAAATAATAAATTGTTGATAAATCCAGTTTGTTATCTTCATCTTTCCCTAAAGAATTCTCAAGCTATTATTTCTTAAGAGATTGTAAGCAGATAACGTAATGTAGCACATGGAATGGTGTATAATATATTGTAGTCAGACTTGGCAACTGTTTGTCAAGTTTGTGTTTATTCTAAGTTTGATAATAAGTGAAACTTACACAATCAATTTGCTATCAAACCGTATTGATAACATGTTTGTGGCACCTAATTATAAGCTAATAACATTTTGGTAGCGTAAATGGCTATCATACGATCCTGGCCGTAACGCATGCAACGCTTAGGCAGTTTTCTGATCTAATGTTCATATTGTTACAATTACCACGTGCTAACAACGGAGAAGGAAAACATCGTGATGCGACCTGCACATCGAGATAACCGATGAGTCAAACCTGCCAAGTCTTCTTGGACAGATGTGGCTGGTATACTTTCAGTTTCCCCTATAATGGAAGGTCCGAGCCTAGCTGAAGCTGATATTATATTAAAAAGCTATATAGATGTTTGATTTTTAGTAATATTATTTCAGTACAATTAACAATTTTCTTTTTCTTCTTTCCAATCTTTTAGGGCTGTCATAATATGTTTTCTCTTCCATAATGTTCTATTCTGGCATAAGTCTTCAGTTATACCAGAAATTTCCATAATATCCTGAACATAATCTTTAGTATTCCTTTAGTATCATATCTATCAAATCAAATTTTCAGTTTAATATTATTTTGTTAACATAATTTTAGTAGTAGTGTAAAATATATGCCAAATCGCTTCTTGCGTTTTGTGCCAGAAAATTCTTGCAGATATGCAATACATCAATCCACGGTCAAGTAAAGAGTGATTGTAGCTTTGTCGTCTTTTGAGCTCGTAAAGGGAAACATTTGGAATAATGCCAAATGGCTGTATTTCTTGTTTTTCATGACGAGTCACCAGCTTATTGCGGTACTTTATGTACCGAAAAACAAACAGACTTTTGGAAAAATGACTCATGTTACTTTGGGCCACGCATTTCTTACGTATAGCTATGGTTTATTGATTCCGTCATAAAAATATATGATAGGGATTGTCACATTCCACCAGGCTGGATATGTTTCGATATTTCCCTTATGCCTCGTAAAAGCGTGAATTAGGAGCCTTGGTAAGGTTTTGTGTGTAGTTCAGCGGCGGGCTACTCGCGACTTCTTTCACTCAGAAGACAGCATTGAGGACCGTGCGTTGGGAGGTGTTCCATCATGTGAGCCATCTGGCATAAAAAACATCTATCCATCTCTTTTCTGGTCTACCAAAAAAGAGATTGATGGATTGTGTGAACTTGTATCCATCAAATACTCATTTTACGATTAACTTTGAAACCTCACGTGGTCATGAAGTCACGTCGCAAAGGCGAGATTACCGCAAGGTCGAACTCAGAAATAAGGATTAAATTAAAAACTAAGTAATTCAATTTCCGCCACAGTTGCCTTCATCTTTAAAATAACTTTGTTGAATTATTAATATACACTGACGGACTCATAAACTGCATCAAAGTAATAGACGACTTTGAAATAAATATTTTAACCAAGTATGCAAACTTTCTATACAGATTTAAATTGAAACCCCTAGATTGGTTCGTGAACTTAAAAAACAGCGTAGGGTCATATCCTTAAGTTTAAGTTTGTGTACTGGAAAGGACCTTAAGACTTTTTTTGAAGAAAAAACAGAAATTTAAGGAAAATTGGTTTAATTAAAAAATTGGTTTTAACAATAGACACAAACTTTATGCAAGGGTTTATTTATGTTTTAATAAGGTGTATTACCTCCACGTGCCCTTATTACGGATTCTAATCGGTTCCGCATAGATTTTATTAGGGTTATTAAAAGATCTTGCGGATTATTGTCCCATTCTTCTGAAAGTGCTGTTCTTAGTGCTGCCACTGTCGTGAGCAAAGGGTTTCTCGCATATACAGCTCTTTTTAAATTGTCCCAAACATGCTCAATGGGATTAAGATCCGGGCTGCGTGCTGGCCAATTCATTGTACGTATCCCAACCTATTCGCAATATTGTCGAACTTGTGCAGCAGCGTGCGGCCGGGCATTATCCTGCATTAAAGTAAAATTTTCGCCTATGAATCCCATGTAAGGCACCACGTGATCTTCTAAGATCTCTGTTATGTAGCGATGTGCAGTCAAACCCCCTCTATTACCGTTTTGACGGACCATGTCTATGAACACAAGTTCTGTTCGCTCGTTCATCGATATGCCACCCCAGACCATACACGAACCGCCTCCAAAAGGAACACGCTCCTCAATGCAACTTTGAGCATTTTGCTCCCCACGTCTACGATAGACTCTTCTGCGACCATCTGCACCATATAAACATGTCCTACACTCGTCCGTGAACAATACGGAGGTCCATTGCTCTTCTGTCCAGTTCAGGTGATCACGCGCAAATCTTAAGCGAGCTTGTCTGTGAGCTACAGACAACTTTGGACCATTTGCTGGTCTAAAAGGGGTGATTACCGCTTCCTTTAACCTTCTACTTATTGTTCGTGCACTCACGTTTACTCCACGCACTTCATTAAGCTCTGTTTTGATGTTAACAGACGTGAGGAAACGATTTCGCAGGGAAGTTGTAACAATAAATCGGTCATCACGACCGGTGGTTGCTCGAGTCCTGCCTGTACCACGTCTCCTTTTGTAAGAACCTGTCTCCACAAACCTTCTGTACATTCTAGAAATCCTAGACTGGTTTAAATTTCTACCAATCGTTCGTTGATCCAAGCCCTCCCGCACGCACCAATGCTACAATTTGAGCCGCTTGTTCGGACGAAGTATCCATATTATGGTTCAAAAACTCTCGATGAGTTAAAAAACGAACCCAACAATTCTGCTGGTAACAATAATTCAATTGACAAAAGAATAAAACATCAATGAGAATCAATTTAAAACTTTGCTATAAATAACACGCAAATCTGATACTACGAGTAAATTTTCTTTTCCCGGCTATATTCATTTGTTTTACTGCAGTTCTATTTTTAAATTTTCCTTTTTTTGAGATTAAGAGCCAGTCTCTCCATATTTATATAATTTAACCTAAAAAATTTGCACACTTATTTAAAAAAATCATTTCAAAGTAATCCTGAACTTTGATGCAGTTTATGAGTCCGTCAGTTTATAAATAATTGTGCATGTTCATAAAGAAGCCAATTAACTTTACGAACTTTGTCAAATTAAGTTTGTAAAATAAGTACCTATACAATTATCTATAATTGTTTAAAGTTTATGTAAAATATACTTAATTTGGTTTTAAGTAAGGTGGCCTAATAATTACTATGAGAAGTACTTGATTTTTTTTTCGAAAATGTTGTTCAATTCCATTATTTATTTATTAGCTGCCATAAATAAACCGTCAATGGTTTATTTATTTCATTGGAAATCGAATACGCGGTGCATACAACTCGATCGCAAGTTTGAACCGACGTCAATTTAATTTAGACGCCTATACCTTAGACATCAAAGAATTACCACCACTCAATGACTAAATCACTTTGACAAAAGGAATTAAGTTATTCAGTAATATTCAATTAATATTATTTATATTTTGTGTTTATGCTACATTACATTACGTTTTGATACATTAATTTCACTTCCTTATACTATCTGGTATTAATAAATAGGTTGTTTGCTTGTTGAACGATATCTAAAAAAGGATAAAGATTTCTAATAAAGGATGTTCTTCATAATTTAAACAAGACAAACTTATGATTTTGATATATCAAAAAACTGGTCTCTTTATCGTAAACTGACGATCGTGGCATATAAACAATGAGATTATGCAAAATACCCGCATAAATTCCAAAATCGATCCATCGCTTCGATGATACGTAGATTTGAATATTTAAATACAATTGACAACAGTCGTACCTAATACCTAAGTATTTTGAATTCAATTATGCGGGTAGTACCGATTTATTTTTTCCAAACTATTTTACTCCATTGACAACAGTAAGGCCCCTCCCTCGCCCACGGCGAGTTTTTGTAGCGATGCCGTCGCGTGTCCGCATCAATACAGTCGCGAAGCGGTCGCCAGCTGTGTACCCTCGCCCACGGGGTCTCGATGCTGTCGCGCTTCTGTCGCGAGCAAGAGCAATTCAGTAATGGCACAAAAATTCCTGCGATTGCTACAGTTGCAAGACGGACTCCGTTGAGTACGTCAACATTAGTCACGTTGTCTTTGGTGCTGCTTTTACGTAAGCACCCAAGGCGTGAGCAACGAAAGCGCGTTGGCATCGCTACTGTAGCGCGTTACAAATGCGACTAATACGCATTAGTAGCGATGCGACTTTTTTGTCTGCTAATCGCGCGACAGCATCGCTACAAAAAGACGCCGTGGGCGAGGGGGCCTAATAGATACTTATGTAATTTTTCAGACTCAAGCCTATTTTCACTCCATTAACAACAGTAGATACTTACGTAATTTTTAACTCAAAATAAAACTACTACTTATAAAAGCGCTTGTAAAACAGTCTTGAAAACCTATAAAAATGTACGATGAAGTTTCTTGAAGAATTACATCAGTTCACCATATACTCTAACTACTGCATCTTAATTTTATTTTATTAACATTGTAATTTATGAATAAATTGACTCACGATTTGACCACAAGGATTTTTGGTTCTTAACTGGTCACGATGGGCGAGTTTGTGATAAGTAACAGTTGTATAGATGCTCCTATCTCTCACGACTGATTGCGTCATGGAAATTATTTGAAGGTAGTTGCACTTTTTTATGTACATGCCTTTTGACTTCTTTAATCACAATTTTATAATTAATAATATAGTACCTAACTCAAATTAATTTATAACTAATATAATGTGATGACGTTTGACCTGTCCGAAGCGATATCGCAAAATTCTGATTAAAATAGACTAATCTAATGTTCACAGCACATAGCTTTCAATGTAGTCGAAATCGTTTTAAATGATATTATATATTATTAGTTTATTTAGGTCTCAGCAGACGTATTGCCCTGAAAAAATAAAATCCTAGAACCCGATTCCGACGCCAAGTATTTTGTTTAGATTATTGAAGTTGTAGTAGGGATCCCAATTTTTTATATAGCCTATATTAATCAGGGATAGCGTAGCATTCGAATGGTGTAAGAATTTTTGAAATCGGTCCAGTAGTTTTTCAGTTTATTGGTTACAGATATACAAATACCTTTTTTAATATAAGTATTAGTGACTTTGACACTCGACTGATCATCATGTTTTGTACACATGTTATAATGATAATGACATGCGTATCATTTATGTAGAAAAGATACTATTCACAGAAACGCCGGCGCTATGAGTCATGTCACTGCGTTCGGTTGTGCTCATTGCAGGGGAATAACAAGTCACAGACCGGTCCGAGACCCTAAGATAGGCAGAAGCGATAGAGCAGTCGTCTCTGACATTAATATCTATACTGCAAAGCTGCAATACTATATAATACAGATGATGCCGCATGCGGCTCCTAGAAGATGAATAAAATAGTACAAATAGATACGACCGCTTTAGTAACCACGTTTATTTATTCTGCCCCTACGTCATTAGATCATTTATCTCCTACGTGTAGACAGGGCTAATCGCCTCCTCCCAAAGCCCATATATTAGGGATCCCTTGTAAAATATTACATATAGATAACCCAAAGGGATGATATGAGTACGTGCTTGGAAACGCGTAGGTGCTCCGCTATTTATATCTTTGTAGAGCTAGCTGGAGCAGCGCCTAAGGAAATAGATTGTGCCGTTAATTTTACGGTTAGACTCTTAATAACTAGTAACATCCTATGACATAGGATATAATAACCTCCGGTTAAATTTTATGTTTGAATCATGGAGAGTAATTTTCTTATCTGGCTTTTTGATGTTTTATTATTAAAACTTAGACCATTTATGCATAGACGGAGCCCACGTAAACAAAAACACCAAATATAGTAAAGGAGTGTTTTATAAACTTTTGCGCGTAAACTTGTGTAGTGCGTTTACGCACTCTTTCAATTCAAAAATCGAATTACACTCGGACTCTAAAAATGATTTTTAGAGTCCGAGTGTATGTATGTCTCTCTGTCTTTCTGTTAATGGTCTAAATATTGAAAACATATCTTTATGTCCTATTTAAAATATTCCCGTTTCCGCAGTAGGAAGCACGAAAATTGCCGAAGGAAAAGGGCAGCAAAAGTATGCCAACACAAGATATTTACGAACATACATTGAAAGTAGACATAACAGAAACGAGAAGACTTTCAAATCAAGCAAAAATTAAAAAGAAGAATAGAATATATTATATTACTTTTGTATTCAGTAAGTTAACTGTTTAGTTCAAATTTTATACAAGCTTTTTTTACTGTTTTTTTTTGAGGGGAGGGGGCGGCGGGTTACCCACACGGATTCGTCAGCCCCGACAACGCTCATCTACATGATATGTTAAAGAAGGTATTAAACTGTGAAGATATCTATTATTTCAAGAATAAAAATCTTATCGGATCTTAGTAATGTCGATTGTATTTCGACTGTACTTAATAATCGCATTAATTATAAGCATCATCATTTTATAACGATATTATACCGGGGTACATCCTTAATAAACGTCATATTCTCACATCCTTCTATTCTCGTCGCTATCTCCCGCAACGACCTCTTATGACGACTTGGGGTTTTGATAACGCGCTTGGGAATTTCACAGGGATCTCCCAATGTGTATTTATTAAGGAATAAAGAACTCTATATTGCTACAATAGGGTTGAAATTTGTTTATTGTATCAAATAAGAGGGTTATTTGTGTCTGTGAGGGCTTTGATTATTTTGTAGTTTATTGCAGAGACATTATCAGATGTGAATATTTACTTTATGATCAATAAAAACATTTTACTTATAATCGAATACAAAATAATACACATGTACATATATATATGTACGTATGTATTATTTTATATATATACTCATAATGAATTTTTCGAGTGGGCCTTCAGGACCAAATCCTGAACTATTCGTAATATCCAAAAACATTCAGGAGTCTCGAGGTCGATTTTGATGAATACTAAAGTAGCATCATTAGAATTTTGAAATATCAGTCACTCTTGACAGGAATCGAATCGGCTGATTTTGATAAACTAAACACGCCTATATTACTATACCAAATCATAGACTCATAGTATAGTTTGTAAGGATCAATTTCTGTTAAAGAATTTTAAACGGTAGACCAACAGAAAAGGTTGCTTTTAAACAAAATGTTCTATTTTCCAAGTTCTGAAGAAAAAACCAAGGTGGTACAGATCAAAAATACTGTCAAACGAAAAATTGTTTTGAACAGAATCCGTTGAGTAGTTTCTGCGCTATGGAATGTCCTAGATTGAATACTTTTTATATGGTTCCGTAGAAAAATAATAAAAAAACAGGGGCGTTTATCATCTCCAAGAAACCTTTATTTGTGCGCATCCATCCAAGCTCTTACCAAATACTTCGTAAACAAAATCAGAATTGTATCTAAGTTACCGCTAGAAAATATAGTCACGGTGGGAATACACTTTTACAGATAACCTCCATTGAATGTTATCTTTAGTTGTTTAATTTTTATCATAATCAAATTTAACAAAATTTGTACTTAAATTTCACAATACTTAGAAGAAATTTCGACAGTTATAATTAACATAATGCGTTTAACAGCTGAGTTCATGGACAAACAGACAAAGAAATTCTAGTTAATACCAAATGAATCAGCGCACCTGCATTGAGCACCTGACTGGTAATCTTATACCCACTTATGAACGATTCATATATCTTACTATGCATTCATTTGTCTTACTATTGGTTAATTTTTTACATACAAGACATTTATTACGCTATAAATTGAAATAAAAACGAATGCAGCAGATAATGTCTCAATGTTCATTAAAAAAACGGCAAGTCAGAATGCGCACACATGACCCACATCATCAGTAATTGTGCGTGCCTCTAAAATATAGAAACAAATATAATATCCCATAAAAATATTATACTATTATCGTCTACCTATATAGGCTAGAAATCATGGTAGTTTTTTTTTATTGCGTGAGTTAGCAGACAGGCAGACGGCCCACCTGATGGAAAGCGGTTACCATTGCTTAAGGACATCTGTTACACCAGAGCTGCTACCAATGCGCTTGTGCTCTCTAAATGGATACTGGAACCTGGAATGCCGGTACACAACTCAAGGTTGTATTAGCGGCATACTCTAGATTAGTGGTGGTAGCCATCCAGACGGGTAAATACCCTACCACCTGGCTGTGGGATATTTTGCGCCTCTTACGACAGGAATGTATATTTACGTCTGTTTTCCGAATAGCAGGGAAGCCCAGGCTCAGTACTGGGCCGTATATGAACTGATATTAATGAATGAGTTAAGCACTAGTGACTTGTAGATCTGCACAGAACTACACACACAACAGGCATTTATTATTTATAAAGGAGACGGATACGCATTCTTGGGCCCAGACAAAAAAAAGAGTGATTTATTTTTATTGTGTCGACTTTTCTATAATTGTAGCAGATTTCGTTATTTCAAATGAATTAATCGTATGGTGTGTTTTCATATTATTAACTTGAAATTTATGCACATATATTGATTATAGTAATTGATAACTTATTTTAGTAGTGATCTTATTTTTGATTTCTGGTCTGCCAGATAGAATTTAGGAATGTTTTGCATTTTGTAATAGGAAAATATAACACTTTTTTAAGCCATTTCTTAACTCATTTTTTTTAACAACAATACTACGGACTCGAGGTCCGAACCCTTTTTACAACTTAATTACTGTTACAGTTTTTTGAGTTACACGCTTATTGTTAATTTTTGTTATTGTGTGTGACATTAATTTTGTGGTTTTTATGTTGTGTTGTGTACCTTAAGAATAACTCATTATATTTCTTTGGCCCAAAAGTCCCTGTCTTTTTGTTGTGTGAGGAAATAAATACAGTTTTTAACTATGCTATAAAAACTATAAATATATGTATAACACTAAGTCTCGACGTAAGAGAGAAATATGAATTTAAACTTTTATATATTGTTAAAAATAACCTTGTATAATAAGAAAGTCACCCAACCTGAATACATAAACACATGAAGCTGTCTGCTGAGTGAAAAAAAAAACAATAGTTGAGGTTAAGCACCTGCCGTGAGTCATGCCGCCGGCAACCCTCGGGTCAAGTCGGGAATACTCGGTATACGTCGGGTTTATGTAAATTGATGCACAATCGCGAACACTAGACTATAATGGACAAGATATAAAGCCGTGCACGCACTACAAATATTTCGTTGCTTTTTTCCGCATAATCTGTGCTAGGAAACTCATAAGAGCGCACGCTACGCAAAACACACATATACACGTAAAAATACACGATTATAATATATGTCTATGTATTAGGGTTGGCTTACTATATTTTTAGTTGGAGTAGAAGTGTCAGGAGTGCCATATTTTTTTAAATTAACAGCTTATTTGGTGCTCCCGGTTTTTCCCATCTCTATAGGTAAGCTATTTTTTTATTTTTTGTGGAAAGGAAATTAATTAATTAATTCCACCCATTTATAGGATTTTTGGTTTCAGAATATCAATTCAAAAGACAAAACCTTAGCCTTAGCATAAACACATAATTATATATAGGTAAGTTTTCCGTTTGATTGAAATTTTCTTCGGTTTACTTCGAATCGATGTTCCGAAATGGAAAACCGTATGTGTATGACAGGTCTAAACGACAAACATAAATGAGTAAATTCAGTAATTCGTTTATCCTCTTTGTATACGTATTTTTTGTAATGCTAAAGAAAATCATTTTGAAAACGTAAAATGATTTTGTTGCTTTATATTTTTATCTAATATAAACAAGATTATGTATTATATTCTTTGAGACCAACAAAGACGTGGAGACCTACGAAGGCTTACGCAAGATCGTTCTCTGTTCAAGGGGTGCGTCTCTAGAATGCTCTGTCGGCAGATGTCCCATCTGCTAAATCTATCCATTATTTGTATAACATGTTTATTATTTGTTTTGTATGTATATATTTTATAGCTAAGTGTACATTATAATTATTGTCTTATTATAAGTTTCTAGTTCAACTGCACGACAACACTCTTTGCTAATGTATAGCTAATAATTATATCTTGTACATCCAAAGGTTGCCTGGAAGAGATTGCTTTTAGCAATAAGGTCGCCCATTGTACTGTCTTATAGTATTTTAGCTTATTGTGTATTTTTTCTCCGTCACGTTGGTGTACAACACACAGCATTATATTGTATTGTACTGTATTGTATATATGAATAACAAGAAATCTGAGCGGTACTTGTCTGTGGTAAGTTCTTCATCCTTATCTAAGTCTTTTCGTCTGATAGACACGTTTAAAGCCGCATCCAACGTTTCTATTTATGAATCACTAGCTTTTGCCCGCGGTTCTGGCTATTAATGTTATTCCACGGAAACCATACATTGTTCCGGAATAAAGAATGCTATGTGCTATTTGAGACTAAAATCTATCTCTGGTTCAAATTTTGTTCAGATCCACTCAGCCGTTCTGGCGTGATTGAGTAACAAACATCCTTCCAAACTTTCGCATTTATAATATTAGCATATTTATATTTTTTAATTGAACGGATGTTGGGCTTCCTTGTATTGATTATCTGTAATTGTGACTGTAAATTTTGTGTTTATGTAGACTATGGCTCCGGTGTGTGGACACCTAAGCTAGATGTTAAGTAGTGACTGGGAATAATGCATTATATTTACATGTATTAAGTTTACCTTGAATAATTTGTAGCAAGACCTTTTAAATGACTAAAGTTACAAGGCCAGTCTGATTAGGTCGAAGGTGTTTTCAATATGGCTCATTAATTATATATAATTATACACCTACATTTAAAAAATGGTATTTCGAAAGTTCAATGTTTACAATTTTTCTCTAGCTTTATTAGAACCTAACGTGAAAACTGCTGAAAGGGCTTAAATGAACCACAATATGGACCTAGCTTATCAACAACTGGCTATTCTGATAATTTTATTTTGAACGAATTAAAATCTTCTTCCTCAACCATGATTTTTGGCAAGTTATTATATATCCGCACTATCATGCAAACAATGCTTTTATCATATTTGAATGTTTTGTGGCGTGGCATACAGATATTTTTTATTTTGCTTCTAAAATTATCAAGAAGCTTTGAATTCTTTTTAATCAAAATTTCGAAAATATTTAAAATATGACATAATGCATGATATGACTAGATGGTATAATATGGAGTATAATTAGAATGAGCATTGTTTAGATTTAAGATGGATGTATATGATGTATCTCCTGTTGATGATCCATATAGCTAAATAAACGACGTAATTTCCGTAAGCTGGACGAATATAGCCATAAAGATGGCGTTTTTTGGTGTTGCCTTTGCAATTTGCTACCAAATTTTTGGTTATGGCAATGCAAACGAAGTGTCGATGGCATTATTAGCAGTAAGTAAAAGAACAGTAATGCTGGTATTAAACAAGTCAACCAAATAGAATCAAACAACGGTCAGATCTAAACAGATACCGGTATCAAGTGAATGATTCAAGTTTCTATTGTTACGAACCGATACTAATCCTTTATAGGTGTTTTATTACCCCTTTGAATTTAAGTGATCTTTTGTTACGTGCAAGGTGTAAAACCTTCTTTCTATTGTTTGCATTTAGTTGCACATTCTTAGAAGCCATTAACCATTCTCGAATCCACTTCTACACAAACAAAATAATCATCAAAATCGGTCCCGGCAAAGTTGTCCTGCTTTGATAAAAAAAATTATAACCCGATTGTGCCGCCAGCTACCGGATCCAAAGGTGATTCAAAATCTTCTAATCCATATTAACACACTTAACAAATCATGAAAATCGGTCAAGTTTTTAGGAGGCGTTCAGTCACATACACATACATACAGAAGGATTATATTTATAAAGACAAAGATTGATCATTTTAGTCCAATGATCCGAGTTGAAAGACAGAAATGAACCGTCTGATATTGGGTAAAGTAATAAACAGTCTTCAACAAAAATTACAACACCGTTATGAAACAAAAACCAGTGGACAATGTCACCTAATTTGACTGTCCGTTGTCCAATGTCACATAAACTTTCCTTTGTTATTTAACAAAAAAATAATCCGTATCTTAATACCGTTAAATCCCATTAATAGCTGTTAAATCGAAAGCGTTATCGATCGTGAACAAAAACTAAATCGGAATAAGGACGGTGGACAGGTCGGTTCAAAACAGGGCTGCCAACAGCTAATAGACACCTTTAAATCCGCCTCAAACTGGTAGACGGAACCGCAGAGGCATTTAAATTTATTCATTCATATTTTTATACTTATCCAATCGAAATATGGTGTATATTTCAATGCACGGAAACCGACTTTGGAGAGGTGTGACCGCGACGTCGTCCGCGTGGAATTTGTTTTCAAAACCCCCCGAGTTTGAAACATTCTTCATTGGTGATCCGCTCCTTAGTCTTAGCGTGACGATATATACCCTATAGCCTTCTTCGATAAATGTATTATCTAACACTGAAAGAATTTTTCAAATCAGACCAGTAGTTCCTGAGATTAGCGCGTTCAATCAAACAAACAAGCAAACTCTTAAGCTTTATATAAGATGATTTTGTGTAAAAAACTCAAAAGTAACTTAAATCAAAAAATAAATATTTTCTAGAATTTATTTGATTTTTTATTATTCCGACGTTTCGGCTACTTTGCAGTAGCCATGGTCAAGGAAAGTTTAGGTCACTTTTTCGTTTCATCGATTTTCAAATTACAATCAATCATTCTAAAGAAGTTTCACTTCTAAAATCAATATAGCAAAACGATAAGTTGTAGTGAAAACTTACTTAGCATGTTAGATCAAAAAACTGCCTAAGAGATGCATGCGTTTCTGCCAGGATCGAACCGGCGCCCTCTGAGTTTGGGACGCGTGCGCTAGCCGTTACGTTGCCACGACTAAAAAAAATTATAAATGAAAAATGTATTGTATTATACTAATTTAATTAAACTTTACATTTTCACCAATTTTGTTGTACGATATTAAGAACTTCACATAATTTTTGTACTTGGGTTTCACAAAACATATGTCGATATTCTTTAACGTAATCAAGCCAGGCGAACAGTTAACATTTAAGACCGCAAAGCTATTTGTAAGTGTAATATGAGTTATTTAACTGTCTAAATTGATCAATATAGTCGTTGTTTAAATAGATATTGCAATAAAATCAACACGAACCGTTATTATACCAACCATATATTAGCAGTTTTGAGAAAATAAATTTTTGTGTTTATCTTTCTGTAATTTTGTTAGGCAAGTAAGAACAATATAATTCACCGATTAAAGCCCAGTTTCAAAGTAATTTTATATAGAACTTTAAAGTATTTGTATTTTTTGTTTCCAGAAAGTTTTTTTTCACAAGATAAGGTTCGCCAATTGTCGGTTCTTACATCTGACTATTCATTCATTTGCTTTATTAATGATAAAAATTTGAGATGAGAATGTGGAGATGGATGTGTGGTATTGCAAGAATGGGTAAGGAGACAAATGAGAACATAGGTGATTTTTGAAAGTTATACTTGACTGAACAATTGAGAGGAAGAAAATGACATATAATGAGAAGGGATGAAAGGTACGTGACAAAAAAATGTTAAACTAGAAGATTAACGGCTACAAATGTAAAGGTAGAAACAAAGCAGGGATAAATGGAGAAGTATGACAAGGACAGAAATATGAGAAGGATGGTATGATGGTTTGTGGTGGGACAGAGCAAGATGGTAGAATGATTGGGAGAACTTGAATGAAATAAGAGAAACCATTGGAGGAAATCTGAAATTGCTTGTATGGAACTTGTGTCTCAAATGAATGCTTAGCGAGATATAAGAATTAGGCATAAGATTGTAAAGGACCATACAATTGCAATGGGCAATGCATGTCTTTTGATGTCGTCACAGCCACCGGTCACAGTGACCAAATATCCCATTAAAGTCACTTTCCCCATCATACACCACAAAACTGTCATGAATGAATAGACGAAAATCGCTTTCACTGTCATTTAAAACAGCTTAAAGTATTAATAAATCTTAATTCGAAGGGCCAAATATTATGTAAAAGCCATTCAAAATTATGTAAGCAAATTTTTTATACATAATATTAAATTAACTTCATTGTAAAATTTATGATGCATAATCTATATATATGACATATAATAAAACTGTAGCGGTCGAATTTCTGTACTATGAAAAAAAGGTAAAAACCGACTCAAATATCCCAAGAAGAGAAATAGATTTAACTTAAGATTGTTTTCAAATTTTTTGTTTCTCTGTTTGTCTGTTTGTACGGGCTAATCTCCGAAACGACTAAACTGATTTAAATGAAACTTTGTATGGTGATAGCTTATATCCCTGGTCAACATATACGATACTTTTTATCCCGAAAAATTAAAGTTCCCGTGGGATAGTTAAAAAAACCGCACCACGCAGACCAAGTTGCGGGCATCAGCTAGTATGAAATATGTGTGATATATATTGTTTTAATTGATTTTTTTATATTATAAGTTGATAAGGTACTAAATATGTGGAGAAGAAGAAAGCAAGCCTATAAAAAGAACACCAAGAAAAAAATTTCCATTTTCATGACATTATCATAGTCTTTTCTTAAGTTTTCGCAACTTGTATACATAATAAAACTAAAAGCGGCCGAAACGTCGGACAAACCAAAACCTAATAAATTACCGCGCTTAAAACCGTTAAAACGTAGTTTTATTATTATCATAGTCATTATATAACAGCTATAGAAAACACGTCCTACTCGTACGCTGAAGGTCTGCCAATAGTCTCATGACGTCTCGCATCGATAGTCAGTAGGGTTGACAAAAAAGGTTACATAAATAGTTATTGCAATAAATTTATTATTATTTATACTTTGCAAAAGTATATTGTTCTTTGTGTTCACTAACCAATCTCAGTGAAATACTTAAAATATCATCTCAATCACTCAAGCTTATAATCAATTTCCCGTATAATCTAAGCAAGATTACATTACAACTGGCACCTATTACGAATCACAAATAGAGCGCGGTGTAAGGATAGAAAATTATTCCACTCCGTTGCCAATTTATTGCCTAACACACCTGTCAAGGTTACTTTGAAGTCAGTTGTGAACAGAATCGTTTAGATCGGAGATTCATGAGTTTCTTTCTTTAAAACACCTGATATGCACCAAGTTACAAAGTACTGAAGAACTCAGATCAATTACGAAAATAAAAACAAATGTTCAAACATTAGTTAGACCAGGGTTATAGATTTAGTAAAATAATGTTATAAATAAAGGTTATTCATAATATATCAATTTTTTTTTAATGTATTCTCTTTCCGACTATAATTGTGTCGAATTTTTTTATACACTTTTTTAAAATATTTTTTATATCTTTTTCAACTAAAAGCGTATATTATAATCTAGAACATTTATATCTTATTTTTATGTACTTCTTACTTTTTTGCTACTTTTCTGTTCACAATCATATTCAAAATGCGATTGTAAATAACACTTTTTTAACTGTCCTTTAACGAGCCTATAAACTTCGTATAACTATTATGAATAAGGGGTTAAGAATATCTACACCTATCATTATCATCTTATCTTATACTAATATATAAAGCTGAAGATTTTGTTTGTTAGTATGTTTATTTACTTGTTTGATTAAACGCGCTAATCTCAGGATTTGAAAAATTCTTTCAGTGTTAGATAATACATTTATCGAGGAAGGCCATAGGCTATATATCATCACGCTAAGACCAATTGGAGCGGAGGACCAGTGAAGAATGTTTCAAAATCGGGGGTTTTGAACACAAATTCCACGCGGACGACGCCGCGGGCACAGCTAGTATACATATATGGGTAAAGTTTGCGAATACCTTATATAGACAATTATTAAGAAAGCTTCCAATAAATAACGTTTCTTCCATCTTGTTGAAATATTCATATCTATGTTAAAAATAGCCAAATCCGGGCCAGGTAGCCAATAGAATATGCTTAACACTATTTCGCAGTTCACAATATTGATTATTTTACATTCTCTTTAAATGCTAAAGGTTAAGTGCATCAAGTGCAAAATATCAATGTTAAAGTTTTGTTTGTTATTTTCTGACCCAAGTGTATCGTTTACTACATTTTAAATAGTGTATTCTATTAAGAAACTAAAACTATTTTGTTCAGATGTCTTACTCTAAGCTTCAAACTTGTAAGAAGAATATTAAGAATGAGTAAAAAAGATATCTTACACGGCTCAATGCCGCCAGAGGTTATTTTTCTCTCGCTTCTACATATTATTATTTAAGACATATTCCTTGTAACTAAATTCAAATAAACGAAATTATTTTTAATATAATATATATATTTAAAATAATTTCGTATAGTATAGTATAATACAACATATGTTAAGTTTCTTTATCACTTTAGATAATTGTACCTGTTACTGAAGTTTATTATTTATTAATTTAATTTGCATATTGTTGCAATTGTCATTGAGATTATTGATATGTGAAACTCACTAATCCGCTTCGAACAAGCATGAAAAGTATTCCGACGGCCTCTGTGGTTGAGTGGCCTAACCTTTGCAGCACACCTGGACTTTTATTAAAAATCTATACAGTATCTTTGAAAACACTAATGACGTTTAAAATTCAATGAATTGTAAGATAAACTGTACCTAATATCAGTTAACAAGGTGCTACTACCATAGATTTGCGCAAACGCGTTGAGACTTTATAAACAATATTATCTAAGCGATCTGAATCATACTTTTATCTGAAATCTCACAATGTCATCAAAGAAATCTAACCCGATCTCACATTTCCCTAAGAATGATGTTCACCACTTGTCACGTACCAGATGTTGCAAACCGTTGGTTTGTTAAATAAGAATTAAAAAATATGCAGTGTCTCTTTAATATTGTTAGGAGCTACAGGACTCGAAATAAAATACTGTTGGAATTACTATATAATTTATTAGAACTATACAAACACGTATAACACAGGTACAAATATAACTGGACGCAACCAGTACAAACTGCACAATTCAATAACACGCGCAAAGTCCGTCACTATACAGCTTATCGAATGTACGTCTTGCTCGTATCGTAATCCTTGACTGTCTACTCACTCCATCCTGCCGTCGTTTTATAGTTCACAAATATAAGTGTGCCCCCCGTATCGTCAACTTAATTTCCTAGAAATCATAATCCGCACACCTGCGGCTATAAACAAGCACCATAATAATAGGCAAATCTAATTGCAAATTTTAAACACAAAGTAAACAAAAGAAGTCCAAATGCGGGGAAAGTTAATACACCAGGGGTTCATTCGTTTGTCGGCATGTATTTTACTCTTTACTAAAGAAAAATTGGTAGAGATAATTGTAATATAGGAAAGTTTTCGTCTGAAGTAGTTAAACGTTTACTACTACGCTATAGTCAGAAAAAATTTATGCTAAACATATTGCACAAAGCATCGGATTTTTTTTAACTTACAACATTTCTTTTCAACTTGTAAAATCTAGATTATATTATCGCCAAACACCTGGTTGAGGGAATCGAAGCAATTGATCTTAGAAAAATAATCTTTGCCACTGCGTTTGCCAGCATTAAATAAATAAAATATTTATTTAATATACTAACACTTCGTTACATGTTATTCATCCCTGTAAGTAAATAGGTAAAACATTTGTCCTTGTGTTTCGACATAATTCTGGTTCTCAAGGTATACATACATACACAACACGAGATACGATATCGAACAAGTTGTCAAGTTGTTATCATTCCGAGTACAATTTGTGACATTACCAAGAAATACAAGGTAAATTAAACCACTAAAACACGAGCTATAAGTAAGTGAAAATAATTACATGAGATTTCTACGTGAAAGTTTCTTGTGGTTAACTATTCCAGGTTCTCGAGTTAATATGCTTTTCTTTTACAATCTGCACAATATGTATCAGTAATTTCACAATATTATATACTCATTAAAATCTGTTTTCTATGGGGTACACTTTGAAGAGTGTGCAGCTGAGCTCTTCGATCTGATCCCACCCAGGGCCGGATTTAATTTGTGCCGCCCTGGGGCACTGAAGAAAATGCCGCCCTATGACTTAAATTTTATTTTAATCGTTTTGATATCTTATTTTTTAAGAATTAGAATAACTAATTGATTGCAGGAAATTTATTATATATTATATATAGTACATAATCAATAAATATATAAATAATTAATCAATGAAAGTTTCTGTTATCAAAAAGACATACATAATTTGAAAATATTTTTAATTCTTCAAAAAAACTACATAAATTTATCAATTCCAGAAAATAAAAATATCATCTTTAATTTTTTCAAACTTTTATGGAAATAAATAAATTAAACAATTTGAATAGTTTTTACTTAAATTTCCTATATTGTAATATACAAAATTTTAATTTGATACATAATACTTAAATTATATTTCTTGAAAGACAAAATGTTTATTTAAAAGAATTAGTTAATTATATATTGTAAAGAATTATTTTCTCACTTTCCAAATTTTGCCGCCCTGGGCACTAGCCCCGACTGCCCCTATTGTAAATCCACCACTGATCCACAGTCTCTCCTCCATCATCGGACAACCAGACGCACTGGCACGCGGAACCGATATATGGAGGATATTTCAAGTATAAGAACGAAGTGCTTTGCGTCTACTTCATCATGCGCAAAGGAGTAGAACTTATTTCTGGAGTCTGTCTTTCCCGATATTTACAACCTGAGTATCTTCAAGTGCCGTGTCATGATCGTAATCAAAATCGAACTTATATATATATATATATATATATATACTAGCTGACCCGGCGAACTTCGGATCGCCATATTGTCTGAATTCCGAAAAGACTTTGTTTCATGCCACAAAAACAAAATCACCAAAATCGCTCCCGGTGGTTAGGAGGATTCTAGAACCCGATCTTAGCGCCACCTACCAGTTCCAACGGTATAAAAAGTATCTATCCTATCTTTCAAGTTGGATCCAACTGCACACGATGTGCAAATTTGATTAAAATCGGTTAAGTAGTTTAGGATTCCATCGCGGACAAACAACGTGACACGTAATATATATTAAGATAAGGTGGCAGGGCATTTGCCCGACTGGATGGCTACCACCCCTGGTCTAGTGTATGTCGCCATAACAACCTTGGGTTGTGTTCCGGCATTAGTGACCAGGTTCCAGTCTCCCTTAAGAGAGCAGCAGCGCATTTGTAGCACCTTTGGTGTTGCAAATGTCCATAGGCGATGGTAACCACTTTCCATTACGTGGGCCGTCTGCCTGTCTGCTGTTCTCCCGCAATTAAAAAAAAAGATAAGATATCTCTCGTCTATTTGTCAGCCTTTCTGTTTATTGTCACTGTCATTTAACTTGGCACGATATGCTATGAAATGTATAAGGAAAGTAATTTTATAGGAATATAATTATAGGACACATTTTCCTGAAATAAGAACATTGTTATAAAGTTTAGCGGAACTCGAAATTAATTAAAATTCCGTTGGAATTATTATACACTTTATTAAAACTATACAAACACGTATAAAACAGGTACAAATATAACCAAAGATAACAAATCCAAACGTAATGCAGAAGGTAGTAATTCAATAAAACATGCAAAGTTCGTCACTATTAGATTCCCGAATGTACACACGTCACGCCCGAATCGTAGTCGTAGCTTGACTTGACATATATATATATATATTGTTACAGTGCGGGACTCGAATTAAAATGCCGTTGGAATTACTATATAATTTATTAGAACTATACAAACACGTATAACACAGGTACAAATATAGCTGGACACAACCAGTACAAACTGCACGATTCAATAACACGCGCAAAGTCAGTCACTATATAGCTTATCGAATGTACACGTCTTGCTCGTATCGTAATCGTTGCTTGACTGCCGCTCTCTCCATTGGACCATTGCTTTTTAATGCACCGGTTCGATATGTCTACCTGCCAAGCGTCGATCCCAGAAATGTGGAAATGTAATAAACTGTGCTTTATGGCAGGCAGGTGTGCTTTTACTTTTGTCGGTATGTAACAATATATTATACAATATATACAACAATGACATGATTATTTGTGGTGTGAAAGAGGATATAAATGTCAAATTAGTTGAGTATGGAAGGAAAAGACATGTCTTACAGATTACAAATTACATAATATGTTATTTGAATATATGTAATAATTGAGGTTCGAAATAAAAATATATTATAATGAACTTTGTATATATCAATCCCTGTTGTATTGGGCATATTCGATTCGGAACCCGATGCACATTTTACAATTTATTTGATTGATTTGTTAAACCAGTCAACAACAAATTTGCTTACACAGTACCTAGTTTGTAAATACTGACTCAGAATCATTTATTTTTTATCACAATTTAATTTAAATTCTGAGCAATTACTTAATTTATTTACGTTCCAATGTTATCAGTAGATACTTAATTCATTCACCAAGTTCAAAACATCCATTACCATTAGTTGACTACGAGGCTTTATTGCTTTTACGTCTTTAGACTCATAATTATCCCCTCAACATGTTTGTTTTGTACTTATTTCCAACCAAAACAATTTCATTAGTAAAGTTCTTTGAAATTGATTTTGTAAGCAGTGTTAAATAAATAAACAACGTCATTTAGTATTATTAAGCACATAATAAAATGTCCTTTTCTTTTTCAGGCATTATCTGGAGAATCATGCTATAAGCGATATCAGTTTGACAGCGATCTTCAGTGCGTGACGTCGGCTGTTCAAGTGATCTACTCGGTATAAAACAACGGTGCGTTGTGAATTTGGTTACCGAACGCGCTCAGCCGCGCTGCTTCGCGTCACTATCACTCCTTATAAAAAATAGTGCATCTTATTTCAAAAGTGTGCGTTCCATATTCAAATTTTAAAAATAAACATTTCAAATAAAGAATTATTTAGTGCGTAACGAATTAAACAGTTATCGATAAATTCTATAAAGAATTCGATACACATCTGATTTTGTATTGTACTGTGATTGAGAAGTTGCGTGTGTAGTGTTATATTATAATAAAAAATGGCGAGTACCGGCAGTGAAATTTGGCTGCAATGGTTCGCGTGCTGCTACCAGCCGGCGGCGCAGGCGCAGCGCACGCGCCGGAGAATAGACAGATCCATGATCGGCGCACCGACCAACTTTCAACACACTGGACACATAGGTGAGCTATATTCACTTTGTATTAATATATTTCTTCTGCAAGTATTCCATGTAAGGCATGATTATTTACAAACGAATAATCAATCATTTTATGGCAAAAATAGATACAAAGACTCGTGAATATTTAGAATGTGCAAGGAGACTTACATTTTCATTGAGAAGTTTTGAATAAATTTGTTATTTTGAATGGCATGTTGCAATAACTCCCCTTTTAGACGTGGCTAGAGTGCTCAATTATTATGGATATGGCGTAGATGAACTTTGCCATTCGGCGAATATACTCAATTCGACTTTATGTTTTTTTTATATGTTTACTACACGCTTTGACAGTCAATTGTATTGTATATATTGGATACTTACGAGGTAATCCCATTACCACCAAGTCAGAATGTAATGAATAGATCCTTTGAAAATCGAGAACCCGTCGCATATTATAGGCACGTATAACATGTCTTTCTTTAAATAATTTTATACCGTATTTCAATCATCAAAAGTACTTATACACTTGATTTGTGTTTATTTCTAAAAACTATTTAAATTAATAATATTCCACAAAATCTTCCAGACAATAATAATGAAGAAACTTTTTGGTATAAACCTACGCAATTCAAGTTAAGTCCACCTGTTGTTTAAACTTCAAAAGGCTTCTAAATTATCTATAAGTAGCACTCCATAGTGATAAGCTGTAATCCTTGTTTCATGTTATCGATTCGATTATCAATGTCAGCTGTCAGTCATCGATAAATCGCCATAACCTTCTGTAGGAGGAAGGTGAACGACCCTAAGTGACCATGTTAGAATGCTAAGCACAGTAATAGGGATGTTCTCATACTTTTATATACTACAAGCTTCTGCTCGCGACTTCGTCCGCGTGGAATAGTAAAAACAATGTAAGTTAAAAAATCCCTCCCGATTTTAAAACATTCTTCATTGGTGCTCCGATCCTATTGGTTTTAGCGTAATGATATATAGCCTAATTGTTTTTTAATATATAAATTGTTTTATTGTATGACGATAACGGTAATATCAATACTTAATAAGGTGCATAAGTTGTATAATAAGCTGTTTAAATAATTAAAGGTTTTTAAATATCCCACGGGAACTCTTTAATTTTTCAGGATCAAAAGTATCCTATATGCTGATCAAGGATATAAGCTACCACCACAAAAAATTTCATTGAAATCGGTCCAGTCGTTTCGGAGATTAGCCGGTACAAACAGACAAATAGAAAAACAAAAAAAATTGAAAAAAATCTAAATTAGTTCTATTTCACTTGTTACATCCCCCTGACTCCGTTTTTAACATTTTTTCATTGTACAGAAATTCGACCTCTACAATTTTATTATACGTATAGATTATTCAAAATTGTTACCGATCATTCATTTATTATTATTAAGAGGCACTTTTTTATTGCTGGAGTACCCCAGATAGGCTGAGGGCACAATTATAGTTTGGTCGGAAAGTGGTTACCGTCGCCGATAAACATTTGAATGTACTGCCGTACTCGTAGATAAGACTCCCAATTATATTCAAACTAGCTGTCCCGGCAGACGTCGTCCTGCCCGGTAAAAATAGGGGTTTGTCGCAGAAGGTTAATAATTTAGGGTTGTATGTATTTTTGTATGTTGTATCATAAAAAAATAGAAATTAAAAATTTTGTCCAAAAAATAAATACAAAAATTTAGGGGTGGACTACCCCTAACATTTAGGGGGATGAAAAATAGATGTTGGCCGATTCTCATAGATACCGGATAAGCACAAAAAATTTCATCAAAATCGGTCAAGCCGTTTCGGAGGAGTATGGCAACGAAAACTGTGACACGAGAATTTTATATATTAGATATATTTAAAATCATACATACATAACTTCACGCCAGGTCCCTTACGGGGTAGGCACGAACAACAGAGCGCTATTCAGGCTTATTCTTACACGCCTCACTTGCTTCTTTGACATTCATAGCTCTTGTCATGCATGCTCGTCTGTTCTTAAGGCTCTTGACATCACCTTCTGCTGCTACACGATCAATTTGATCACATGGAAGGTGTGGCGTGGCCTTCCGCGACTTCTTCATTTAAAATCAATTAATAATATAATAATAATGTTACGTAGATTGAAAATAATATTTATTATAATGTTACGTAGTTTGAAAAATAAGTAAAAATCTATCATATTGTCACTATTTAAGGAAGAAGAAAGCGCTTAAATTTCAGTATGCGTTAAACTTTTACACACAACACAATAAGGGATTTAATCAGACAACTGTAAAGCATCTCACGTATGAGCTAGATGTTAGATTACCTAACAAAAGTCAAAAACAAACTACGTGATACCATGACTTGATAAAGGCGCATACATCCTTTAAAAACAATTGTTAACTTTTTTAAAAATAAATCTATACTAATATTATAAAGAGGTAACGTTTGTGAAGTTGTAGGGGATAATCTCTGGATCTACTAAACTGATTTTGAAAATTCTTTCACCAGTAGAAAACTACATTATTCCTGAGTGACATAGGGTATATTTGATTGGGATTTTTTTTCTGATGCCCAGCGAAGTGGGCACGGGTCAGCTAGTTATTGATATATAAACTTATTTATCAGCTTTTCACTCCTTATTTAGAAGATAATATTCAATAGCTATTTATTTATAGAAATTGAAAGTAAAAAAAAATATAAGCTTATGTCTTTAAAATAATTATATATTTTTTTATTCAAAATTAAATTTTATAATAATAATTAATTGTTATTTTTTTTAATACTTTGAAGTATGTACAACGTACTTATCTGTAAAACATTACGATGTAGCTGTAGTAAGAATAACATGTATTTTTATTTATTGTCCTATAATTATTACTATATAAAGAACAATTTTAAGGTGAGCCACAGTTAGAAAAGTGTTCTTAAACAAAACACCTATGAGCAAACCGAAGTTGATAAGATAATCCGTCAAAATTAAATATTATTTCGACCCTGTGAGATCTAGCGCACTTGAAAGACATTTTTAATTTAGACGGACATGTTCTCAAAAAGCATCTAAGATTTAAATATGTATTTTTACCCCCAAATTTTTCAGCGACCGGTGCCCTATAAATATCACTCTAAATTCTGTCTACACCTTTATGTATAGTATATATACACTGTACAGAATAAAGACAGTTATATAAGCTTGTTCAGTTCATTTGTAGGCTGGCAGGACGTTTATTTCAATTTTGGTCATGGATTGTCCGGTCGGCGCTTATGGGTACGTTGCCGCCGTCCATAATATGACAACTGCTTCGATTTACATGCAACTTATTTTACACTAACATTACGTGCAATACATATTTCGTTTCGCAATATAAAAAAAGTATATTTTTGTTGTTACAAAATTGGCAAGCAGGTACTTTTCATCCGTGCGGTAACGGAGAAAGAATAGCTAGGCGGCCCGTCGTAAGAGTCGACGAGACAACCCACAGCCAGGTGGTATTCTCCCGTCTGGATGACCACCACCCCCGGTCTAGAGTATGGCGCCATAACAACCTTGAGTTGTATTCCGGCATTAGTGGTCAGATTTCTGTCGCCCTTAAAAGAGCAGCAGCGCATTTTTAGTGCTGTTGGTGTTCCAACAGTCTATAGGCGATCGTAACCGCTTTCCATCAGGTGGGCCGTCTGCTTTGTCTGCTGATCTTATGCAATAATTGTATGTATGTGTGCAATTCACACGCAGTTGCAGTGTGACAAGGGGTGGGAGGGATTCTAAACTTCATGACGTCCCATTTCATATATTATATCGTTTCAATATATTTAGGTTTTAAAACACGAAAGAAGTATGAACGAAAAACTTACCCATCTGTATGACACTATGATCTGTATGATCATAGTGTCTAAATTATTAAATATAATGTACTTTATCTCAAGCAAGTCCTACAGATTTACGTTTATCTCTTTTCGGTGAGGCTTTTTTCGTTTCATCGAGTTTCAAATGAAATTACAACGATTCAAAAAAGTTTTACTTCAAAAAGCGGGATCAATCAGGAGGACTAGGATTGAGGGCATGGGGTTATAGCATTGGAATAGCGAGATGGGATAGGACGAGGGGGAAATGGATCATCGGAAATATCACTCATGGCACGAAACACGATTAGCTGAAGTCCAACAGTTTTACGCTAATATTATGTGATAGCGTAGCATCACACCGAACTAGTCGGGTCTAAGACCTGTAAGCAAAAATTAATTCCAGCTCGTAAAAAAAATATAACTCTGTTCTACTATAATAGATATAAGTTTGAAAAGCTCATATAATTATTTATTATTTAGGTTTATGGCTTGGTAGCTAGGCCTTTAAGCCAGATCTTAGATTACAATATAGTTTCTTCATTTTCTGAAGCCTATGTATGTATTCCTCAGCTGAACTGTAGGTAATCAGCTAGTGCCATTCAACGGAGTTCTTGTGACAACTCAAAAAGCCACATTTTACTATACAGTTCTCATTACTACCAAAAAACCCAATATCGTACAACTATTGTTCATTTTAGAGTAATTTAACACATTTTTAGAAAATAAAACTGCACAGCACAACTTCTCCTTTTAGTTTCCGCCAAAAACTCACTCATATAATTATGTATATCGTGATTCACAATCCTAGAGAATCAATTTATGTCTTGACAAACAGAAAGTATGCGTAATTTGATCATTATTATGGGAAAACTTTCACTATTGACTTGGTTCAAGTTTGTATTAAGCTTAGGAAATCGAAAGTTCAACTTCTATATTCGTTTTAACTGATAGCTATAAATTTTCTACTTCGTAAACAATAATCCTTATATAGTATCCATGAAATGTTTGGTCTTAACATGGAGTACGTTGAATTACTTCCTAGCCCAAAAAGCCGGAACAAATTCAGTTTTTTTTTTTTTTTGACGGTCTCTATGGTCACTTGGTCTAAGCCTCTGCCCGCCTAGGATGCAGAAGTCCCGGGTACGAGGGCCCCAGACTTGTCTATTGTAATATTACCAATACATATATAATTCCTCTTTTGGGTGAAGTTGGAAGTATGGAGCTAAATACTCTTTGCCCGTAGCTTCAACTCGGAGGGCAGCGACCTTGCTGCGACGTGATTCTGGAGCTGCTGGAAGCTTTCCAACACAGCAGCCTTTGCGTGCTTTGCGTAGGCTATTCTGTGGCTTTCAAATCATGCAAAAAAAAAATGAAAAAAACAAGTTCAGCGTTACATTCTTTTTATTGCGAAACTTGTAAACTGATAGACGGCCCATCAAGAAAAGAGGTTATAGTCGCTATAGGCGTTTAGCCTTTGCAAGTTCACTGGCGAAGCAAACGCGTTGGCAGACTTTAGGATGGGATAAAGAGGTTGTGATAGAATGGTGAAAATTAGTCAGAAGGAATTGTTGAAGAAGAAAGGCTGAGGACAAATGAATGAATGAATAAATAAATGAATCTTTATTTGCCGAGTTATGAGTGATGGTAGAGTCGTGGTAGCGTAATGGCTAGCTAATGGCGTGAGGTCGATACTGGCCGCAAAGCATAGTTTTCTGACCTAATGTGCATATTGTTACAATTACAACGTGCTAACAACGATGAAGGAAAACATCGTGATAAAACCTGCACATGGAGATAACCGATGTGTCAAACCTGCCAAACCGCCTTGGACAAGCGTGGCGGGTGTACTGTCCGGTCCCCTATAGTGGAAGCCTAGCAATAGAACATATAAATTATAGATTGTTGTAAAAAAGTAGTGTGATATCAGCACTCGTGGTCGTACAAATATTTAAATTTGCGTTATACATAACTTTGTACATTTTCAATCACATTAATACTAAAACATGTAGATTTTAAGTCTTGTTATGCAGTCAAAATTAAATAAATTCAATATAAATAGGGTAACAAAATCTTAAAAATATATTAGGTACTATGTACTCGTAAAATTTTAATATAATATCAATTTTAAGTCCCAATTTAAATTTAAAGATAGGTGGGATGGATAGGGAGAGGGGGAAGTGAGCCATCGGAACTTTCACTCATCGCACGAAATACGATGAGTTCAAGGCTAAGCATTTCACATTTGCATCTTCAATTGCATTGGCAGAACATTAACATTACGTAAATATAATTTATGTCAAATAACCAGTAGCAAGATATAGAAACCCGTCATGGTAAGGATAGATGTATGTCTGCCTAAGGATGAGTCACTGACACGCTCGGTGGCTCGCCCCAACTCCAGCGATGCGTAGTTTATTTTAAACCTAACACAGGCAAGAAATACGAGCACAACAAACTCGGATGTTCTAAATTTATGGAAGTAACGACATTCCCCGGCTAGACATGAGACGCTCGGACGAGTACGAGTATCCTGAACAGTGTCTTTACATGTACATTCTTGCTTATTTGATTCAGTTGTGATTGATGGAGTATTGTTTCCTAATATTGAGTCATATGAGAATTCTTATAATAGATTTACGATCTTATTTTGAGTTAGAGAAAGTTTAAAGTCCTTAAAGAGCGTTCAAACTTACTAAAAATATGTAGGTGTAATGTAAGTAGACAATGGAAAGGCAAACAAACATAACGACTTCATAGAGTTCTCTATATGCCAATATATCTACGCAACCCTAAAAACTGTAACTAATATTTTATCTCTACACTTATGGTGTACTTTATCTATACATATAATCAAATTGTAGAGGTCGAATTTCTGTAAAATAAAAAAAATGCTAAAAACCGAGTCAAGGGGATGTAAGAAGTGAAATAGAACTAATTTAGATTTTTTCATTTTTTTTTTTGTTTCTGTTTGTCTGTCTGTTTGTACCGGCTACTCTCCGAAACGACTGAACCGATTTAAATGAACTTTTGTATGGTGGTAGCTTATATCTCTGGTATATAGGATACTTTTGATCCCGAAAAATTAAAATGTTCCCGTTGTTAAAAAACCGCACCACACGGACGAAGTCGCGGGCAGAAGCTAGTTAAAAATAAATTACAACGTAGAGAAGCTATACCATGGCTGGTACCCCAGTACAATCACATTCTATTATAATATTCAAAACATTAAGAAATAATTTTTTTGTATTGTAGCCATACATTACTGTATGGCTGTAAAATTAAAAATATCAAGATTTTTAAATATCTTGAATAAATTGTTTGGGTGCCAATAATGGCATGGTTTACCCTAGATTATTTTTGTTCAATTACCATGGAAGAAGAATATTAAGCATTAGATTAGGAGGGGGAAGTGAGCGTTTTTTTTGGCCAGGGGAAATCCGTTTGAGGACTAAGCCATTACAGGCGCAGAAGCCTGGGCGATGTTCGCGACCCGGTGAGAGTGTGAGATTCGCCAGATCGGGGGTGGCACTAGCGTCCCCGGTCAGAACCGGAGCCACGCTATTGCCACTCCCCAGTTAGGGATACCCACTAAAACCCCTGAGTGTTCCATCCTGCGCCTTATGCCAGGGCTGCGGGAATCGGTGTCCCGTCTCCGCGTGCCCTGGTAGGCGTGGGCCCCGCTCACTGGGCCTCTTCCAATGCCGGGGGAGCTACTCCCCCGGCCCTACTCGGTCTCGTTCGTGCGTGGGGCGGTCTGTAACGCGCCCCACGGGAAGAGAGATGAGCGCGCGCGGAAAACTCGCGCTCTCATCTCGACGGCATGTGCGGGTGAGTGAGAACCCCTATACCCCTAGGGGCCCAACCCGCGCCGTCCGCTTACGGTGGCCGAAGGTCTAGATCCGACCTCCGGGGGGAAGTGAGCCACCGGAACTCTCGTCCCACGATACATGATTCGCAAAAGGCTAACCGTTTCACGCCAATATTCTGTGAGACCGTGATATCATACCGGTCAAGATAATTATTGCAGCATGGCTTTACCACGTTTACTATACCATAACTATTTTATTTATATTGCAATACATCGAAGCTTGTTAATTCTATTAACGATTAATTAAGCCTCTAACGACCTTTAAAATTATTTCAACGATTTACCCTTTGCAATCGTTGTTATTCGTCTGTACATGCGCAACCAATGTTATACGCATACCTTCCTCATTCCTTAAGCATTTGCTTATTGTCGACAAAGTTATAAAAATAAATTGATATTTATGGAAATCTGTACAAATGAATAAAATTGAAGGGGTTGTAATTTGTAATGTCAAAATAACAGCTTTTTTACTAAACTCATATGAAGAAATATACAGTACTTATTTATATAAACAGACTAATTTTCAAAATTTCTGTCAGTCTGCCTGTTTGTACCGGCTAATCTCTGAAACGGCTGGACCGATTTTGACACGACTTTCACTGATTGGCAGATAGCTGATGTTGTAAGGAGTAACTTAAGCTATTTTCATTTTAGAAAGAAAATAAGAATCCATGCGCACGCCGCCGCCGAATACCACCGTCGCTGAACTGGAAGGCAAATTAAATTAAATTCCACGTGGACAAGTCGCGTGTAACAGCTAATTAATTATAAACTAGTAGAACTTATATTGTAACTGTGTATATATGTAACTTGTATTGTACCTATAATCCCTTATAATACTGAGCCTAGGTCATCAGTCAATGGGCAAGCTTCCCAAAATGCTGGCTACGTTACGTCAATCGATCAGCATACTGATCCGTTCACCGTCCCCCTGATCACCTGAAAAGTCGATTGGGCGTTTTGAGAACTCTTTGTAGGGGATCATAGCATCAGGACCCCATAGTCCAAGCGAGTCAACAGCAAACGGCCCAAACATACGTGTATTATTAACTCCCTAATCATACTATAAATTCAAAAAAAATACATATAAAAAAAGTTATTATAATAACGTCTTGCCTTGCATTTAATGCATGATAGAAATGTTTTATTTATTTAATTACTTTTCAAACAATTTGACTCCTTTTATTTGAATCTACTTACGAAGTCGTAAGTAGGTAGGTACGCTCGTATATAAACCACGCGCAGAAGGTTGCCGATGACTACTTACTGTTATTATTGTATTGCATTACTTACTATTATTGTATATACTTAATTATGTGAGTATATACTCAGTACAATACAATAATAAATTTATTGCAACAACTATTCATGTAACCTTTTTTTGTTAACCCTACTGACCATTGACGCGTGACATCATGAGGCTATCGGCAAACCTTCTGCGCACACTAAGTAAAATCTAAAAGGCTACGACGTTCTGTATTTTCTTTAAAATATTTCGGTTGATTACGAAAACGTTCTTAAGTCCTGAAGTATGAAGTAACTCATTTGACATTAATAAATTAACTAAATAGGTCTTTCTCAGCGGCGTTGCGACATGCCCATGCCAGAGTCCACATGTTGTTGCACTAAATTATGTCAGGGTATTATTATATTTATAACAGACTCATTATACACAGCCATTAATCCGAGTAATAAATGTTGCAAATGTTTCAATCGTTATCATTACGAGATCTGACGACATATAATATCTACTAAAAATTTAAAGGTTTAATTCATTCTTTGAGGTTCTTAAACAGGGCCACAAACTTATTTTAACTAAACAAGACTAAGGCCGTAAGTGTGCAGAAGTTTTACCTTAGTCATTGTAAGATCATATTAGCTAAGTTTTCTTTATTATATTAGTTTGTAATGGCTTAGGTCAAAAAATAGATATTAATAAAAGAAGCGAATGACACTTAATTTTTATATAGTCTTTGACATTAATTATTATGGTCGAATTTCGAGCACGGGCGACCACTACTTTAAATAAATATTCATTACTATGTACATACAGAATTCGACATGATTTTGATCGCGTAAGCAACCCCCTTTTTTGGGCTGCAAGAATAGTATCGGAATTTCCAAAAATCAAAATAATACATACATATTATTCAAAAATCCAAGTACCTATTTATTAGACGCTTGTGACAGTCTTCTGTAGAGTTTTGTGTAGTTCTGTTTTATCAATTGGATACGGAAGATATTTCTTTTTAACGGACTTCCAAAAGGTCGAGGTTCTCAATTCGAAAGTATGTTTTTATGTATGTTTCAAAATTGTTACATAAATAAGAATAATTGTTGATAATTTGAAAATAAAACACCAAAAAAATTAGTTCCATGGTCCTATACTGAAGCTGTCACATTAACGCATTATACATACTCAACTCTCAACATATTTATTATATTATAGACACTACATATGTATATATATATATATATATGTCTTTCGGTCAATATTATTTTTGCGCTGATAAGATCTTTGCCACTTTATAAATAGCCCAAAGCCTGAGTCGTGACTACATTCTGCAAGTTAATGCATTATTCACGGATGTCCGCTATACAATCGCCTTGAATTTGATTCCTATAGAAAAAAGATGAATTGTGTAAAACCAATTATAAACTGCAAATCTAAGTGTTAATGTCCAAATTAGGAAAACAATAAACAGGCCCAGCTTGTTTGTTTGTTTCTGTAATTGTTTGTAATGCTTATTGAAATCGACTGATCAATTAAGTTTTGATTACTAATTTAAGAATTTCCCACTTATGTTATGAACGACAAACATTTTTATAAAATAAATATGCCAGTAATGTAGGCTTTATTAAAAATTGGCGTATCATTAAAATAAAAAAATACTTACTACATATTGTATATATATTGTAATGTCTTATTGTTTGACACAATGTTCCGATTCTTTGTCTTGCTTTCTGACTCACAAAGATTAAAAAAACTTATTATACAAAGAATCCATACAAATATATACATGTATAAAACTTTGTGCCTTCTCCACTACTTGGTAGCTATGAAATTAAACTGTTACCATGAAAGGTATTCTACGGTAAACTGCACCATTGCTGGCAACCAAATGCTTGGCATTGTCAATTTATTCAAAACTAACTTCTGCCCGCGACTTCCGCGTGGAATAGTAAAAGAAGTAAGTTAAAAATACCCCCAAGCTTTGAAACATTGTTCATTGATTAGCGCGTCCAAGCAAACAAACAAACTCTCTTCAGCTGTATATATTAGTATAAGATATCAAATTATTTTTTATATTTTGTAGCCATACGTATATTAATTATTCTAATATAAGTATATATATTTTTAATTTTAAATTATTTGAGAAAGATTATATAAAAGATGATTAAAAAATTACAATCAATTATTCTTTGATAAAGAAAACATCTACAGTAAAATATTTGTTTAAAACATACTAAATTGTTTGATCTACGTCCGCAGCGGGACCCGCGGTCCAAGCTACCGTCGCTGCGCGTTGGTTAGAGTTCATTCAATTAATTTATTTCTAAGCCTCGGTTACTTATATTTCATATTTGCGACACTGGGTCACCGAGGACTTACGGGAGATTGTGATATAGATCGGGAGCGTAGGTCTCGATATAACATGCTGGTTTGCACGTTGCGCGCAAAATGTTAAGAAAACGCTTTTTCAAGCGTAATGTGATCCTTCACGTGTAGCCTGTGGGTCAGTTATGTGTAAAGGACATACAGCGTCCTACGTGTCCAATAAAGGGGTGATGGTGCTATTGGGGCTGCAGTGGCGGTGCAGCGCGCCAGGGATGTTCGCAGACGCGCGAATCGATGGCTTCGCGGCCATCAATAGAAAAAGATGCGTACTCGCCCGCATCCGTGATAGCACGCACCAACAGCATGCTCAACATTTTTGGAGAAATGGGACGCGCCGCTGCTAAATAAGTGGGTGCAACTCCATACGCAATTACTTGCTAAGTGAGTTTGTTTGTCACTTGCCTGGCGGCCCGACTGATCTGTAACTCAATTTTTGTATATATATGTTCCTTTGATTCGGATCTTTGGATGACGTGGGTGAAATACTCTAGAAATTAGTGTTTAATTACTTAATTTCTAATGTAAATGTTTTAAATGTATATATATATATATATATATATATATATATATATATATATATATATATATATATATATATATATATGGAAATTCCATATGTTTCTGAAATAAAGTTATTATATTATTATTGTTATAACTGCCAACAATGGTATACTTTACCCAGCATGCTTTCTTTCACTAGATCAAACCTGGAGATGGATGGTTTTATCTCAGTTTTTTTCAGCAGAATGCAAATCTGATTTTGATGAAAATAAAGCAACATGGCAGCCCTGCTTTTTAATATATCCACCCAAGTGTTAACGCTACTTTAATGTATACTGTACTGAACTATATTTTTGCGTCTTATGTTTATACTTTCAAATCAAACAGGTACTATTATTCATGTAGGAAGATTTAATCTATTCGTGCAGGAATAGAGTAAAGATGTAATTTTCTGCGGCCGGGAGGCCTGTCGTAAGAGGCAACTAAACTACCCACAGCCAGGTGATAACCGCTTTCCATCTGGTGGGCCTTCAGCCTGTTTTCTGAACTCATGCAATTAACAAAAAACAAAAAATATTTAGAATGAAGAGATATAATACTTATGAAGCAGAAATGGCAATTGCCTATTAATAAATCCTAACCTGAAAAGCTCCAGAATGCTACATAACATTACAGATTCCTATGCTCACAAGTTCATAATTTAAAACATATTTTATGTTTCAAAATATTTTTGTAGGCCAAACTATTTGAAGAATGAAATAGGCTTCAAAATGTATGTCTTTTTACGTATAAAAAATAAATACAACAAAAACCAAGAGAAGAATAATTTATATTATTTTATATACATCGCCATTTAGATCACAGTTTAATTATTTTTATGTATGTACCTTGTTTATACACAAAGTAGTTTTTATACATTATATATTAATTAGTATTATATATACCAGTTCTTCAAGTACTTGCTTTGTGGATTAAAGGTCATTATCGTTCTGACCTTAACCTCCCTCGTGCCTCTCAAGGTAACTGTCTTCAAACTCGTTTCCAGTGCCCCCTTCGAATGATCAGTAACATCCGACAGAGTAACTTCCCATCCATTTGATGTACAGCCGTATACATCAATGTCAGTCGTTTAAATCTTGAATGTAAAAATAGCATAACCAGCAAAACATGTTAGGTGACTTTTCTGAAAAGCAAAGCTTTAAATCTTATATACTCGTATGTATGTGTTTGATAACTCAGATGTGTGATGTGATGACAGCATTATAGTGTTACAACTTAGGCCCCGACAAAGACAAATTCCACGTACATATCTGTAAAAGCACATTTTATTACCTGTCGGCATTTGAACTAATTGTAATCCTTTTATGATCGTCTTCTTTTGTTTACTTATTTATTGGCATACGTTTCTAGTTATTGTGAAGAACAGCATATTGTACTCGCTCAGGAGCATCATTAGCCATGTGTTGCGGATTACAAGTACAATTTATTTCTAGGAAATTGTGTCAACGTTGCCGGGCGGGCACATTTGGATTTGTGAAGTATTAAAACAAGGGCCTGAGTGCGAGAGTGGACGGGCAGTTGAGCGACAACTACGATCTAGGCCTGACATGTGTACACTCGAGAATCTAATAGTGACGAACTGTGCGCGTTTTAATGAATTACGACCTTCTGAATTACATTTGGGATTTGTTGTGTTCGGTTATATTTGTACCTATGTTATACGTATTTGTATAGTTCTACTAAGTTTATAATAATTTTAACGGTATTTTAATTCGAGCCCCGCTAAACTCTTAACAATGTAAAAAAATATTTTATTATATATATATATATTATATATGATATATTAAAATACCACTACAATGCGTATATTAAAGGCGCTTAATATTCTTATATGGGCGCGGGCTTGATTGTTGAGGGGTTTTCACGCTACCTATTATTTATAATGGCGTATTACATGAAATTTTAACGTTAGACGTAAGGGTGGTTTTACAACTTCTAGAGATCTTTTATCTGTTTCCATTACAGTTTTCTTCTATTAGTTGTTTTTATCCTGCATATCTAATATTAGTGATAAACTGATTAAAAGGCGTAGCAAGGATGATAATAATTAATTTTTACTGTAAATCATCTTAAGTCCGCTATACAAGGATGTTGGTCCAAAGTACTAAGCTCCAAAGGTCACTCTGTGACATATTATTACTCATTGTACATTAGGCGTTCGATAAGTATGGATAAAGAAATATTCCAGCCACTGCGATATATTTACAGAGCGCATTCACGATAACACAACTTATAATTTAAATATAATAGTACAAGCTGATTCTAGGAAGAATCAGCCTGTACTTTTAAATCCGTAACATCTGGCTAATGACCAATTGCGGCTGTAAACGATTACAATAGAAAAATAAGCCGCTCTGTAGAAACGTATGCTAATAAATAAATAAACAAACGAAGACGATCATAAAATAATTACAATAGTTTCAATTTTATTAGTAGTTCAAATGCCGACGGGTAATATATGTGCTTCTACAAATCTTGTACGTGGAACCCGTCTTTGTCACTCTAAGCGCCGCTGTCGATTTCGAGTAGTTACGTTAAGCTATTAACTACGTATTTCATTATCACCTACAAGTGTGATTGTGGTTGATAAGTATCCTAATGTACGGATCTAAGGTGTCTAAATATTTATTGTATCTTGGTCTTATACAGTATGCACAGTTTGCTACAACGCAATTAATTCTTTAAAAAGTTATTCTGTAACATACTTCTGTATAAAACTTACTAAAAAAAGGACTTGAGATATAAATAGAATAAGAAATATAAAGAAAAATATTTTTTAGCTAGACATGTTGCTGGGGAATTTCTTGCCGCTTCTTCTTCTTAACAGCAATAACACGTTGCGAAGCGGTGTACATAGACTAGGAAGTAAAATTAAATTTGAACTTTGTATGACCTTCAAAAAGTGTTCTCCAGGCGAACTTATTTTCAATAAACACTTGAATTTGAATGCATCGAAGACCTTTTCAAATTGTCCCAATATCGCCTCACACTTTGAATCAAGTCTTATAAATAATAACAACAAATTATCTTTTCTTAAGTATACAAGGTTGGCCCCTACAGATACAACTTCTTTGCGTGTTTCGCACCATTTGTGTTGCGTGTTGTTTTTATTGCTGCAATTTATTGTGTTCCCCGGATATGCTTTTCTTTGATGTCATATAAATTTCTTTTAATGGAATAGGTGGTATTATAGTTATTTTTATTAACTAATTGATGTTATTCTGACGACCGTTAGTGAAATTAAAGAATATAGACGCATACTTTATATTACACATATCGAGGGCTTCATAACATAAGCAAAATGCCTTTTTTGTTGTTTACTAAAAACTATGCATGTTACAATTTAGAAAGTTTTACCAGTATTCAAGTGTACTTTAGAAGAAAGGTTTCCAAATTTCAGCCATATACAATCAACTAGTTTTGTTTTATTCACAATTTTGTCCCTTATGTAAAACTGCACTTTTTTCTGTACGCCCATTTGCTACGAAGTCCTCGATATGTACATGGAAAGATGGACTCCATATACTATTTGACTACTGAGACACCTCTATCAGGTTCCGGTAGCGGGAATAAGCCCAAGAAATGCTGACTGACGTCGTGAAGATGACAGTCATACCAATGATCTCAAAACAAGAGATGCTAAAGATCGCACGAATTGAAGAAGAAAAAGTAGAAAAGAAAACGGGGTCCAACGTTATCCGCCGCAACTAGGTTTTTTTAAAGCATTATAGTTTTTTTAAGAAACTTTCCGTTTCAACTCTTTGTTGATTAAAATAAGGAGCGGTAATCAGTTAATTGTACTCAAACATGAATGATCTAGCACTATTTAAAAAAAACCTAGTTACGACCAATGATGCGCTTTGGACAATCGCCTGCCAACTAGGAGAATTGAGGAGATCCCAAATTTTTGAAGCGAACGCTTTAGTCGCAACTAACTTTTACCGTTCAAATGATAATGATGACTAAGCCATAGAAATCTGTGTAAAGATCACCAAGATATCTTCGCCACATTTGGCCGAAATAGTTATAATGCTTGCATAGTACTCACATTAATTTCTTTTAAACATTACACAATCGATACATTAAACTAATTATGAATTCATCGCGATATCCTCTCGTGACAAAGCGATCTAAAAGTGAAAGTAGTTGAAGATTGATCACCACGGATTATATAGAGTAATTCCCAATCTGTTATATAAATGCTAAGAAATCTACTTACTGGTCAATCTAAAGATAGCATAGAAGGGGTATACATATTTATGTAATAGGATTACCTCTGGTGACAGGACTTGTAAGTTATGTAATGTAAACGCCCGATCACACGTAATACAGCACACCTAATATTGTCTTATGATTCTAAGGAGTTGTACAGATGATTGATACAGTCGATGGTGACTAAATTGCGAGTAGAATATTGTACATACTTTGTTATATATCTCGTAAGTTATTTTATTTGAACAAAAGAACTAAAAAGTTCAATTGACGGTTTTGTTAGTAGTGCCCATCTCTTCTAGACGACGATGGATGAGCAAGATGATTAAGAATAACAATCGCCCAGTAACTCGTAAGAAACTCATTAATCACAGATGGCGCATTCGCTAATTTCTTCCATAGAAAATCTCTACTAAAACTTGCAAATTAACATCTAATTGTGCTTCATTCATGATATTATTAAATGCAGGCGGTGTGTTGTGTACATAAAATTGATTTCAGTGTTGTTTGTGCGTTATGACTATAGACGAAGACGAAAAACTGTAAACGATAACACTAAATTGCAAAATATTTGTGGTTCGTCATTTAATGTATCTATAGGTATTTTATGGAGCTGTAATCTTAATGACCCTGAAGTTAGCCGACAGATGACGATTTTAAAAATAAAAGTTTTGCAACTTTGCAGCTAATTTTTTTTTCTTCGATTAAAAAAATTACTCGTGTTTTTTATGTCATTGTAATTTGTTTAATAATAAAAAAACAAATTTTCATATATTATAGAATTTTTATTCCAAAATATCAAATATCGATTCATTGCAGATTTCAGAGCTTACAAATGAGAAAAAAAATACTCGTGTAGATTTCGAAAAATTAAATAGAAATAAAGTAAATTTTTTACTTTTTTACTAGCTCATAACCTAAAAATAATAAATTAAAAATTTAATTTTTTAATTATAACTCGAATAATATTTTTTTTACAAAAGTAAACAAATCCTTGTTTACACAATGGCATAAAAAACACGAGTAATTTTTTTAATCTAAGAAAAAAAAATTAGCTGCAAAGTTGCAAAACTTTTATTTTTAAAATCGTCATCTGTCGGCTAACTTCAGGGTCATGTAATCTTTGCGATTTTCTTTATACTTTTAAATTAAGCAGTTAGTATTGAAGTAGGAATGTTCATTATATAAAATATTATTGCATAATATTGTCATAGAAAAAGAACACTAGTAGAGTTTTTAATAGTACGTGAAAGTGAAATGAAAGTGATCCTGGGCATCAAAAAGCAGCCGGCATTTAAGTTAGGATATAACTGTGGGATATGATGATGACGATATACCAGAAGTAAATTGTCTCTCTCTTTTTCAACGTTTTTGTCTCAGACGATATTTTTTTTTAACAAATTGGTTAAAAATCGCACGAAATATTACGACTAAATCGTTGATTGATTTTGATTAAAATATTAAATTATAAATATTCAAGAGAGAGAAGAGTGTGAAGCTTAAGTACGAAAATATTTTTATTTTATGCATAATGCCATTTGAATAACCAGACAACGCCGGTTGCTCTTAGGTTATACCTAACAAAGAAGTCGAGTGTCGCTTAGTATAACGCTATATTTAAATAAAATAAGTATATAATTTTACACGTAGCGATTTTGTTATTATTTACTACACATCTATTATATATATTTACCGTATGAAGTATAGGGAAAATGGGTTTATTTAACCGATTTATATTTAAACATTACAGGTTCTACAGACGTTGACATTCCGTCATCATTGCTCCACTCCATGCAGAATCAGATGCAGAGCAAAGGGGGCTACGAGATGGCTTATGGTGTTAAGGTAAATTCCAATTTATAACATACCTATATAATACTCAACAGATAGTAAAAAAAAATTTTGGAGATCGATTAGTTTTGATATACCACAACCGGCTTGACTCTTTCATAATTTTCCACTTCATATTACACAAGTTAAATGCGGGTGCCGCACATAATTTTCACGATGTAGAAAATTGATATAACACTACGTATTTGACTTTATTAAAAACTCATTAAAACGGACGGACGGACATGACGAAAACATAATATATAGTACGGACTTTTCTCATTTTAGGCTCCTTCCTGTCTCCCGCTACTTAACTTTGTAATCCCTCGTGTTCTGTGATAACTTTTAAATCGTGTCATTATTTACAGGATTTTTATAGTTACGCAATTTTTTTTATATTACTTTACTTTTGTATTTAAAGGAGAAAGTAAATAAACATTTATCATTATTATTATAAACTATCTACGCGCCACGGTCTCTCCCGCGTGGTGATTGAAAATCGTCATAATTCCAAAATAAAATATTTTTCTAAAATAAAAGTAGCCTAAGTTACTCCTTATTACATCAACTACCTGACAATAAAAGTCCCGTCAAAATAGGTCCGGTCCAGCCATTTCAGGGATTAGCCGGAACAAACAGACAGACAGACAAAAATTTTAAAAAATGTTATTTTTTGTACGTACCGTATATATGTATGTAGTAAAAAGCGGTTATTTCAATATTACAAACAGACACTCCAATTTCATTTATATGTATAGATAAGAGATCATATTTAGTCAGTTTATATATGTATTCCGACTATAATTGAAGACCCGAGTGGATGAATATGATATGTCGCATATTCGGTTTTTTGCTTTTTTTGCGTAGATGAATGTTATAAATCGATACCAAATGACTACAGACCTTAGACCATAGATATAAGGTATATTTAAAAAATAAAAAGTTGCTAAAGGTGTTAAGTTCACTTCAGTTTCAAATAAAAATAAAACTTTTATCTAGATTTACTCAGAATTGGAATTATGCGACTTATCACCTTCATCCACTCATGTCTTCAATTCTAAGTGGAATGTTGAGTCAAGGTCACCATGGGTAAGGTGAAAGTAATTAAAATATGAAAATGTATTACTATAGACGAAGACTTGTTTAGAAGGAGTAATAAGGTCCCATAAAATAACAAGCCGGTGTAGCAATAAGCGGAACCGACTTGCCGTGGAAGTTTCCGCTAGTTCGCTTTTAATTAACCATATTTGCATTTACTTACACTATTATATTTACGATATTACATTTATGAATTTGGGCTCAACAACTTCTACTTGATATGCATCTATTTACAACCCGGTGAATGTTGATTAGAAACTTCACTAATCTCTAAGTTAATAAGTAAGTTAGTAGCCCCTTAAGTATACCAAGTTGCACTTAAGGGCGCCCGTGAATTGACATGAATGAATTAACAGATCATAAAATATAGTTTTAACATTTGATAATTCTATCCCAAATGATGGTATAATTCCTGCAAGAAAAGGCGACATAACAACACACAGCCAGATGGTAGGGTGTTTGCCGGACTGGATGGCTACCACCCCTAGTCTAAAGTATGTCACCATAACAACCTTGAGTTGTGATCCGGCATTAGTGACCAGGTTCCAGTTTCCCTTAAGAGAGCAGCAGCGCATTTGTAGCACCTCTGGTGTTGCAAATGTCCATAGGCGATGGTAACCGCTTTCCATCAAGTAGGCTGTCTACCTGTCTGCTGAACTTTTGCAATAAAAAAAGATTCGAATACCAAGTCTACACAGGATAAGCCTTGGTCTTTTATATAATAAGTCTTTATTGAATTTTTAACTTTAACTTTAGATATACATTGGTGGTGGGAACCACTCTTCACGTTATGACAAACAACTGCTGCCAGAAATTTTAATATATATACATACATATATATAATTTATGTATCTATTAAATTATCATACAACTATTGATACCACTATATTCTGTATTTTCATCGAATTTATTTTAATATATTTTTATCTACCATTTCAGGCATATTGATCCAGAGAAGCCGCGATCAATGAAGCCAGTGAAAGAACAGAGTGAAAAATGATAATTATGTTGTGTGTTGTAACGATCGAAACAATATTTATTGTCAAAGAACTCTTAATCTAAGTGCTTAGTTCATACGGACGTTTTGTTGTGTAAATATTATTTAATCTCGAACACAAATAAGTAATAACAACTTATGTACGTCTTGGGATAATTACAAAATAAAATAGTTAATTGTGCTCATATATGTATTTACTTGCAAAAATCTTGTTGGTTTGATGAAGCCGGATATTAAGACGGTTCATTTCTGTCTTTCAATATCGATGAATCAACCAAATTAACTTGAATTCAATATTATTGAATACCGTCATGTCATTTAACTGCTATGCCTTTCAAACAAATTGAACAAATTTGCTTGATCTGTCTTATATATCAGCATTATCAAATACTTAGGTTACGTGTAATTTTACTATTATTCGAAACGTATATTTGATAAAATATTAAAGATCCTGTTTAAACTACAAGCCATAATATGTTGCGATTACGCCGCATTACATTGCGATTATATATTTTGCCGTATAAAATTGGCACTGCTATACAGTTAATTAATGACAGTTCATATAGATGACTTAAATAACAAAGTAAACGGACGTAATTGCAAATGGCACTTTGGCACTAGAATTGCATAAAACATAAAAATAATTGTAAACAAGATGCATTCAAAGTAATTTATTTGTGTTCGATACAGATAAGCAATTAAACTTTCGTCGAATGAAATTAGCAAGTTACCTATTCATTTGTCTAAGGCATTTACGTTAATTAAATTTTAAATTAATGTTAAATTCAAATCCTATAGGCATTATTTTAATTACAATTATCAACGAATTAAATTGATTATTCATTTGTTATAATACGTTTTTCGTTAACTACAATTAATTAGTGCAAAAGAGCATTTAGGTAATGTATGTACATAATCAAGAAAGGAAATAAATACCAATTCACTTAATACAAGTCCGCAGAAGTGAAGCGATTATTATAACTACATATATGATTAAACACAAGTACATAATTGTCATGGGACAGTAGGTATGAAAATTGAGTAAATTAAATAACAGCGGATAATTAATGTTTGAACTAGCAAACTCAAACTCAAGACAATTAATGCTTTGTGTTTAATAAATTAGGTACTGTAAATCCAGAGTTATTAGTGTGACATACTTTATTTTTATACGAATTTAACATTCATGTAATTACGACTCTTATTTCTTCACCCACTTTTGCCTTGTAGTCGATTTATATCAGTAATGATGAATGTTTGTATAAAGTTATTTTTATTTGACATTTCAAATAGAAAACGTCCCTGTTTTATTGTAGTTCTTTATTAATCATTCTTTATTTGATAACCATTCTATTCATTCCAGATTCATGAGTATAATTTCCTAAAAAACAAACTGCGGAGATAACCTTCTCATTTTTGCTCTGAACTGTTTGGACTGTTGCAACTGGGACAAACTGGGCATTATTATCTCAGCTCCGTAAGAATGCGCAGAAACTGATTTAAAAAAAACTGTATTTTCCGTAGCTGTCTGCTCAATTAAGAACAGCTATAAATGAGCAGAGGAGCGAGCATAACTTGATATCTGAACCATAACTAAAGCTTGATATATAACTATATACCTCAAAAGAACTTCCATATACACATGATTATTTATATACTGTATTGTAAGAAAGGGTTAAGTAATTGTAACTAAGGGGTGTAGATTCAAATGCAACGCTCCCTTTTATTTTTTCCAATTTACTTCCGATGGGAACAATGTTTTCCTTTCATATTTTCTACTCTGTCCCTGGCATATTATACCACCTTATAACACCGCATAAGAAAATTCGTCCTTCTATAACCTATAAAGTGTATCTAAAGTACATGTCCTCTTATATTCATCAGCCATCCAATCTACCAATACTTTTGTCAAATGACTTTTATCCCAGCTCATTTGCTACGTTCCACAAGAGACTCACAGTGACCACGTTCACCTCAGTGAGTTGTCCCGTTCCACTTGCTTGTCGGAGTCACAATTGTAAACTCAAGTGGAATGGTTATTCGACCCACCTCTTGGCATGGGTCATTGTGAGCGCTGCGTGAGCGAAAATCATGACGTCATTTGTGACGTTTTCGCTAAAACCATAACGACCGTGGTCGCAATGTGGAACGGCAGACGGAGCATTTTGGTCGTTTTTAGCTACAACGGAACGCGTCTATTATATGCTCAGTAAACATAATTCTTAAATTTCAGTATGGAATTACAATTATAGTAATTGTTTAATGAATTATAAATGGTCACTGCTAAATTTTGTTGCAAGAAACTGTATTTGATTCTAAACCTCTCAAGTATTTTATAATATATACAACTAGGTGCTTTGTGTGATTTAAACCCGTCACATGGCGGCCGAATGCTGGGATAAAGTATGTGACCAAATTATACCATATGGAGACTTGCTCTTGAAACTATTGCATCATAGTGTGCCAATGAAGTATTCAAATTATGTAAATCATTTGCTTAAGATTATTAACTTTATTTATACAGTAGCACATTTTACCAATTTATAGTCTCTTAATTTTTTTTAATGTACTACTGTAAATTGTAATAATAACAATTTTAATTAACATTCAATATTTATGTATATTTCTATAATTTATTTTGTGACAATGGCACTGATAGAAAAAAATTGTTAATCCTACGCTGTCTGAAATGATAAGTTCTGGCACTCGATTGCATTAATAATACTTAACTTGTAAATCGCTGTTAGAAACTAATGCAATAGGATCCAATTACACTTTTGAAAGATCATTTTTTTGTTTTAAATTTAAAGGAACGTGAACAAAATATCTATATTATTACTTCACACGATAATCTTGCAAAAGAGAATACAATATAAGAAAGGAATGACGTGTGGCTAACTAAAGAACCAAGTCATTATTACGAAAAATAAAATTTTATTGCATGAGATCAGCAGACAGGGAGACGGGCCGCCTGATGAACAACGGTTACCATCGCCTAGAAACGATTATACGATGACGAGATTGCAACACCAAAGGCGCTACCAATTTGCTGCTGCTCTCTAAAGGAAGACTAACCCGGCCACTAATGCCGGAACACAACTCAAGGCCGTTATGGCGGAATTCTCTATCTAGACCAGGGGCAGGCTGTGGGTCGTTATGTCGCCTCTTATAATACGCCGCCCGGCCGCAGGAAATTGTATTCTTTCTCGGTTTTACTATTTTATTCTTGTTTCAATATATTCTGAAGACCGTTTTCAGTTTAACATCAAATTCTTTAGGTTTATCGTTATCCTTAACAAGTTATAATTCTTGCAAGTCATGAAGGCGAACGTGGTTGAAAGCTTACAAGCATTTTGCAATAATGTGCGACACCTGACGGAACGGTCAGTTGCGAGCCTGCCGTCCAATCAATCATACCTGCTTTTAGTCTCACGCACACACAGACACCTGTTTACAACAAGTAAAGCCCGTTTGCCTTCTTGAATTGCAAGAACTAAATAAAACCGTTAGTGCAATCGAGGGCAGAATTTCAAGGGTCGTTTTCATTGATAATATCTAACTCTTAATTACAGTAATAAAATAGCAATTACCCAAACCTTATTCCGTCGATACTGCCTTTAAATATTCCTAATAGATTAAGTATTGTATGTAAAATGTTTTCATAGAGTAGTTAAATATTCTATTAAGGATGTAGTAATAAAAAAGTAGTTTCAATAGAATATACATATTTTAATCCCAAATCCCTCTTATTAAATAATTGTTATTATGAACAATAAAATATATAGTTAAAGAAACGAAATACGTAAGTACTTTGTTCAGTTCATCCTAAATGTTAGCCTGAGAAATAAGTATCTATTACTTACACAAGACGCAGCGTAAAAGAGTACGTTTACTGACGGTTACTTACAGCGAACACACCATCAAATAAAAATGAAATCCTAGACGAATACGGACGTTTGATCTATGGTCTCAAAAGTAGACAAAGACGAGTAGACCAGGATGCGTGTTGCGAGCACCACCACTTTTTCTTCTTTAAGACCTTACTGCTTCGACATCACTCGTGTGAACTCTCCTCTAACTTAAGTCACTGTAATGGTGAGCATGTTATTAAACCTTGAATGTGGTGACGCTGGTTCTCTATCCGAAGAGGTATAAGCATCTTAACCCTTCTTTCAAGTTTTTATAACAACATTATGTTAAATTTCAATACATAACGCACATAAATTTCAATATATTAATATTGTGTATTATATTAAGTTATATAAATTTAGCAACGATATGTTAATTGAGTGAAATATTGTATTATAGTTTAAATATTATAATTACACGTTGTGCCCCTATCCGTGTGAAATTTTTCTCGCATTTAAACATTTATTTTACAACTTTATGCAAATTCTAATGCATCTAGATATTACGTATATCAGTCGTTCAATATGTATATAAACTATTCAGATTCAAAAACTGTATCAAACCAGGCACAGTAAAGGATTCGTGCCATGTCGTGAAGAAACTATAAAATCGTTACTTCTGTCCATACCATACCCACTATATTATTTTAAACCCGTTTTCTACTTCTAGAACAATTTGCAAACCTTTGCGATTGACGTTTGAAGAGTCGCAATTTTAAATATCCGGCGATGCTCTGACGCCTTGTACAATCGAAAATAGTTTTCAATTTCGACGGATATCACCTCAAGCGTTGTTAAGAACTTGAAATGAAATTGCAACTCACATAAGATTTAAATGCGCGAGAGTCCTAATATTAGTCAAAGATATTCTCAATTTATTAGATAAGTGTTTATTATTAAAGTAATTTTCTAATCATTATACATAGTTTTGTAACATTATAGTCTTTTTCATAGAAGGTCTTCTTGCCCGAACCTTTTTGGGCAATCGAATGACTGAAGAAATAACACGAGACTGAGAGATGATATTTTTACACTTTACACTTGGTTTGTTATGCATTTAAAAGTTTATACACTGGCCTTCAAAAAATATAAGCACATAAGATTGTTTTATATATCACTAAATACTTTAGCGTCATAATTGGGTAGTTGACAGTCAAATAAATTGGGATACTTAATCATAAGAGGGTAACAAGTCACGAATAAGAAGGCAACGAGTACGAGACGAGACTTTAGCTTGTACAAAGTAAAGTATCGTGGTAATTTATTGTCTAGACGCTAATTAAAAATATTTTTATCGTGATATTATAAAAGTATGATGATAAGAAGGTAATTTAATGCTTGCTCTTTTAACTGACCATTGTTTTAGAATTCGTTGTAAAATGTGTCACCTATCCAATTATTTCAAACACAAACAAAAGTCAGAAATGTAAAATGTTTTTGTTTTTTGAAGATTAATGTATAATAACTGTGGCCTATTCTGTGTCTTTTTAAAAAAAGCTTATTTACATCAAAATGCTTATTTTCGTATTAGAATGTTGTAACTTCATTTTTAGAAAAAGAAATCAGTAGAGCAGAGAATAGAAAACAATATAATAAATTGATGTTATTTTAATAATTTCATTCAAATGCCGAATAGGTCACAGTAAAATTCTTGTAATACGTGTTATGAATAAATTAAACTTTATTCGCGTGTAAAAATGTAATACGCAATATAAAAATTCAAATTTTATTTATAACCTTCATAACACGTTATCTTTGAATATTTAACCTGAAGATGATATTGAATGGTGTATTACATAGAAACTTTATAAAGTTTTTACGCAGATTATACAAGCTTTTCTCGAAAACCTCATTTGACAGAACATAACGTCAACGTTTTACATTAAATATTCACAGACTACATTAAACAAACCAAAGGTGTTCCAAGGGTTAATTTTAGCTTGCCTGAAGCTACAGGTGAAGTGTCTGGACATACTAAGTAAACTTTAAAAGTTCTTCGGTAATGTCAATACTATGGAAGACCTCCTAGAGGAATTGGCTGATTGTGGTAGCCACTCTTCCAACTTTCCAAAAGAAAAAGAAAAAGAAAAAAGGTGTTTCGGACATTAAACGGTGGAAACCCCCGCGAACAGAAAGACTTCCAAGATTTTATATCGTGAAGATTATTAAGACAACAGTCGGCCATTTAAAAACGTAACTTTAGAGAGGACCTCAAACCTATAAACTACATGACAGCACAAATTATTCCTCTCTATAGCTCAACAAAATTTAGTCGAAATCTGATTATCCAGACAAGCTTGTAAGGTCGACGAATAACTTTGTCTTCTCCTGATTGATAACAGAAGGATGCGAAATTCTCAATTTTATTGCGTATCCATCCTGTTGCTTATAAACCGTCAAACTTGGCGCAAATTGTAAAAAGAGTTTGCATACGTATTTAAATCATTTCTGGTTAAATATTCAAAAGAGGGTACCTAAACAAGTGAGATCAATACGACTTTGTTGTCTTTTAAATAATACTACAAAGTTCTTTGAATGTAATTATATTGTATTTAATATTTGTAATTTGTAATAGCCATGAATTGAATAATGGATTTGTTCGGTATAAAAAAGAATAAGAAACTGATTATTTTGTTTTATTTTACTAGAGATCTGTGTGACCCCACGTCAAAAAATCACACGAGGTATTGGTATTATATACTTCTTAGACCAGCGTTCTGTCGGTTAAGTAAGAAAGCAAACAGAACAGTAATGCGACATTAATAAATATCATAGATCTCAATGTATATATATCCTATAAGAGAGATAGAAGAGAGAGTGGGAAGTGGAAATGAAAAGTAGAAAAGCGCATCCCGGGCTCCGAAGATTTAGCTGTATGATAATGACGACGAGCTCCTAGAAAGTAAATATTAAATATTCAAAGAAATAACTACAAAGAAAGAATTATAATTGGGGGGCATTGTCTGATCATGGTGACACCGCGCCAGAATTAACTGGTGGCGATGCCAGGCACGGTGTCTTACTATGTCTCGTTTATATTAAATATGCAATAAAACTCCTACAAAGTTATTATAGCAGACTACAAATTATAATTAGTGTGATTCACTGGACTGTAGGCTCGATTCCTGGCAGAATATTTTTAGCAAATGGAATTTTCGTCTTTTGTTCTACCTAACACTTAGTGTGACTGGGATTACCACGAGTACTTTATACTATCATAGCCTAAGTGTAAAATATATAATTCAAGAATATACAATGTGCCGAAACTATTCACACAAATTATGCACATGTTTACAAAAAAACCAGAGTCGAGAAGATAAAACTTCATACAAACAATAAGTTTTTTAACATTATTATTGAGAAAGTAAATTATACAATAATATTATAAATACCCTATATTTAAGTTCAGAAATATATATTAACTTGCAAAATCAGACTCGAATGAATTAATATATTCCCTATCCAACAAAGTATGGTTCATATTAATTATAGTCCTGAGTAGTCTATTAATTGTAGGAGCGGACTGAACCCGCGTAAATAAATAGCTTACTGTATTTGTTACTGTGTGAACATACTTGACAAATTGTTCCGCAACCAATAGCATGAACTTAGTAGCGATCGAAGTAAAGATAAAACACATAATTCAGCAGTTAGTCCAATAGTGTATCATCTGTGAGTTAGTCACAGATAACGCGTTATTTAACGGCACGCTCGATGAAATAATCTTATCAACTTGAAAAAACACTCCGCGGAATTGTACGTGATATATTAGTAGTTTAAAATTTTACAATAAATTGACGTGCATAATAAAAGTTAGAAACAGTCGTTTGTAGATCAATAATACCAGTAACCTTGTGCTATCGTGACAAATAAAACTCTTATCAACAACAGTCAACAGTTATCGATTTTGAATTTGCTTGAATTAAAAGAAAATGTTTCTATTTTACGGTGCTATAGTTGCAGTATCTTACGTCATATATAAAACTTATAACAAACTCACTTGTGGGAAATGCACTTGCGATACGAAGATGCAGAATAAAGTGGTATTGGTAACCGGTTCAAACACCGGTATAGGTTTCGAAACTGCGAAGGATCTAGCTCACCGCGGTGCTAGGGTCATACTAGCTTGCAGGGACACGCAGAAAGGTACTAATGCTAAAGATGAAATAATTAATATCACTGGAAACAAAGATGTAATATTAAAACATCTGGATTTAGCCTCATTTGAATCTGTCAGGAAATTTGCTGATGATATTTTGAAAACAGAATCTCGATTAGATGTTTTGATTAACAACGCCGGAATGGGAAATCTCGACAATCATTTAACCGAAGATAACCTGCCTGTAGAAACACAAGTGAATTACTTCGGACCGTTTCTACTGACTATACTCCTTCTTCCCCTGCTCAAGTCATCCGCTCCAAGTCGAATTATTAACGTAGCATCAGTGCTTCATAGAATAGGCAAAATAGATGTGGCAAACTTCGATAAACCAGCCAAGAGTCGATTATTGCAACGACGCGTCTATTCCGACACGAAGTTGGGGAATGTTCTGTTTACTATGAAACTAAGTGAGGTCTTAAAAGGAACTGGTGTAACAGCGAATAGTCTTCATCCTGGAGCAGTGAGCACTGAAATATTTCGCAACGTGAATCCATTATGGAAACTAATCTTGAGGCTGTTGTTTAGATCTCCTAAAGAAGGAGCTCAGACTTCAATACATTTAGCAGTTGCTCCGGAGCTGAGTAAAACTACAGGGAAATATTACTCGGATTGCCGTGAAAGCAAACCTTCAATTAGGTCACGTGATCGTGAATTAGCTGACAAATTATGGGAGCTATCTGAAAACGTAGTTTTTGCTAACAAAAAAGGCTTATAAATTACACATATTATCGCCTTATATTTTAAACTCTTTTTTAAGATAACGAAAGTCGTTCAATTTTGTTTAGATTTTAGTTAATTTCAACGCTATAGGTCACCAAGTGAAGTGTGAGCAAGAGTTAGGAATAAAAAAAATCAGATGAGTTTGAGTAAGTAAGGCTATGATATGGGTACTTACGCTGCACGTGTTAAGAACTTTATTGATTAAGCACGTCATTATCTATAATAACAGTATTATTTTCACAGATTTGTATAATTTGCTGTGATAAGATTCAATTAAACAAAATGCTCTCTAAAGGTTTCCCTTATTATTGCACATTATTCAAATTAATGACTTCAACTTCGAATCATTATTCTTTCTCTACAATATTGTAATCACTATGCATAACGCACTATAGCAAGTAAATGCTTATCAGTGGTAGAAATAACATATCCTATAACAACATACTTATATATGGTCGTTTTAACTAGTACTACATGTCATGTGACCTCGTTAACTTTAGGTAAGTTACCACTTTTCCGTTCGTTTGGTAGGTACTGCTTAATAGATTTCAAAAAAGAATTTGTCTATAAATATTTTTTTTATATTAGAAATATTTTATAGATGGATTAAGCTAATTTATCAATGTAGAAATACGCCTATGAAAATAAAACAAAGTGCCATTTTTGCAGATCACATTTACTAACGTTTAGTTCAGTACAAACAAATAAACAATTATACAAAACCATACTGATGTTTTATTTTTTAGACAATTTTTCTAATCCCATTTATAAAACATTTTTTTTTAAATTCTGACACAATGTTTCGAAAATTTTAACCACTTCGATGGTATACTTGCCTACACGGTGTATTCGATTTATTAAAGGTGATTTTTTTATCGTTTCCTATGTCTGTGTTCAGAACGCGCAGCACTCGGTTTGGACGACTTGTCTTTATATCTCGAATCTTCTGTAAAATGATAACATTACAATCTATTAAACTAATAATAAATAAATGCGAGGTTACCGCCATGTTGCGTTTGGAGTCATCAGTTATCATTGTGTGGATAGTTATCACCGATTTTATAGCAACGAGCGTTGTGGGGCGCTGCACCCCACAGATAATATGCTGATTCAATTTGTGATGGACTGTATGAGAGAGATATGACCTAGATCCTTGCACTAGAAAAGTAGAAGCTCAACCAACCTTGAGATCGGCCCTCTCCTGAACGGTTCAGGTTGTACACAAAAACAGCACACGGCACTAAATTCCACCCAGCTCTACTAACACTTTTTACAAGATCTGTTAAAGTTCTTAGCACTTCCAGTAATCACAATCAGTTGAAGTTGAGAAGAGTTGATAGGAAAAGACGAGCACGACGCGATGTGTTATTTGTCAAACAATGACTCGGAATAATGTCTAAATTGCCTACATCCTGCTGCATTAGCCGTCGCCTCAAACAGAAAGAGGGTAGACAGCAAAATTGATGGAGCGATGTTTCGCCTACTTCATACTAGGCAAGGGCGGAACAAACTTCAACCGTTAACTGGAGAGGCTCTTACTGTGTGCAGGGCCAGATACAAAAGAACATGGCTCGATTTGTGAGGTGGTTTCTTAAGTTCTCTGGAGCCCTAACCACCGGTAGCATGGACCTCAGGCCCCGCTGCCGGCATGCTCCAGTATTATATATTTTTTAATAAACATGATCGTGACATTGGAAATTCGTGTAATCTGTTTGTCTTATCTTGAAAATTGGCAAAGAACTTGGAATTATGTATGTAGTAACTTTCTATTTAAAAGGTTGAAAGTACCAACAAAAATTCCAGTGGATAACTCAACCCATCATTTTAAGAGACGTAAGATATACCGACAACGATTATCTAACGCAGGTCGACTGATTCCACACATCTGTAACATTTATGTGAATGTTTCCTCACGATGATATCCAAGGATGTAATAATTGAAACAATTTGCACATTAGGTACAAGGGCAGAAAAAGCCTAAACGTTGCCAAGATTCGGAGTTATGTTATTGAAATAGGTATATATGTGCCTTGTGTTTTAAATTACCACGATTTTTTAGCATTATGCCTTTTATTAAAAAAAACTATAATACTATGTAAAACTCTTACCTCTATCTTTATGGCGATGCCGTCTATCTTTATCTCTATCCCGATCGCGTTCCCTTGAGCCCCTGGAGTCGGGGGATGACCTTCTGCGTGGGGATACCCTGGGGCCCTCGCCGCACCACCACCAGGCTGGTGGGGCAGATGCTCTGGACCTTAGAGGCGAACCGTGTGGATAACCAGGTGCCATTGGAGGCATCTATAAGAAAAATATAGTCCTATTGCTTATAATTGTTACAATCCAAGGAGGCGACTAGGCTTTACTCGAGGTTGAACGTTTACGAATAGTGCATCATAGCGATAGTGTGCGATCAGTTGAGAGCGTGCTGGCCATTCATACTTGCTTTTGGTGTCACGCAGAAACAGATACTTATCACCAATATAGCCCGGTCGCCTTCATGAATTGCAAGAGATCTAAACATTATAGACTGCGCATAGACGGGATGTCTACTGATGTCGTCGGTACGTGTTTATCGTAACAATGAATGAATGAATGACTATGCTTTATTGTGTTTTAAAGATACAGTTAACAGAAACAAAATTTTACAGTACAACAGGCGATCTTATCGCTATTAGCAATTTCTTCCAGAAAACCTTTGAATGGACAAAAAATTGATTATTATTGATTACAATATACAATATGCACATTAATGTCAGTAAAGCTGCCAAAGGAATGCACGTTCCCCGATCAGGAATCGAATCTACCACCTACCTCGTGGCTGTGGGTTGTTTTGTCGCCTCTTAAGACAAGCCGCCCGGCTGCAGGAAATCGTATTCTTTTTCCGTTCTTGCAAGGATATCTATTTAACTACAGGTATTATATTAACACTAATGATTTACTGTCTGTAGTTTACTCGTAGAAATGTACTGTGCGAATGACTTTTTTCGTAATACATTTAAAAAAATGTAATCGTTTCCGCCGGCGACAAATATAAAGTATAGATCAGGAAACCCGCAAATTTAAATTGTTAATATAATAGTAATATCTTACGGTTGGATAGTTCGGTGGTATGCGGTAGGACGCTGCCGGTATGGAGCCCTCGCCTTCTGCACAAATCAACGGCGCTGCCGGCATCCTTGTGGGACTCTCCGATGTAACCAACTGATAGGAATATCACACAAAGTTTAGATAATGCGCAAATGATAAACAGTTAAATGCTTCTTTTATTCACTTGATAAGTTCATCATCTAAATAACAGGGCAAATTTACACCATTGTTGGCATCCTGTCAATTTGTTCAGGATATTAGAATTGTTAATATTTTTTTTTATTTTATAGACAAATTCATTGCTGGATAATAAAATAACAACTTTGACCAGTCCACATACGTGATAAAGTCTGTTAATATAGAAAACAAATATTACCATCGAAGATGCATCATACGAACATGTAAAGAATGTTAATCATATTAAAAATCTATATTTTGAATTATCACGTTATTATCATTAAGATTTTTTTGTATATATAAGGGCCTTACTTATAATAATCTCGTTGAGAAAGGATTAGCCATCTCTTAAATAACATACTCTTAAGCCCCTAATCAATGTTTGAAGTAAAACTTGCCATCTTGCCGGTGAATGTCTATTTTCAACGTCTAACAAAAATTATAAATAATGGATATAAAGCTCCGGGAGCTGGCACTTTTTTATCGGAAATTTCCTCCTCTTCAAAGAACTTTTCTCAAAATTGCTTTAGTATTAATATTTTTCGAGTTATTAACGAAAAACTAAATAACATTTTTTTTCATCTTATTTTGACAATTGAAATTTTTTACCTGCACCAAAATCCTTCAAAAACATTTTTCTAGAAGTGATTCCGAATCCAATTAGCTACGCTCCTATTTTTAGAGCCTTTATCTCCATTTTTCGCATTTTTGAACTTGTTGACTAGACTAGTACATGGACTACTCAGTTTTACCCTTGTTAATTTATAGTAATAGATTATTCCATAAACGTGATGTAACAATTGAATAAAATACCTTTTGTTTCAGCGAGTTGAAGTCGTTGCTCATATCTCTATAGCGTTGCAAGCACTCCTGCCACATAGTAGACATTTCAGCCATTTCAGAACGCTGCTTGTTTATTTCCTCCTGGTTAAGTTCAAACAATCTTATTCAATACTAACAGGTAGCAGTGAAACTCGTTCGCATTGTTGTGAAGATGACATTTGTGAGTTTATTGCAAGTGCGCCACCATAAAAAAGCGATAAAAGCACCACCTTCTTGGCTATATTCCTCTATCCCACGAAAATAATTACGTTCATCTAGATTAAAAGTATCCTTTGTGTTGAACCGTGATATAAGCAATCTCTGTATCGAGTTTCATTTAAATTCGTTCGGTAGTTTTTACATGATGCTCTAACATACAGACAAAAATTCTAAAAGCTGTATTTGCTGATTCTCCTAGTCCGTATTAGCCCCCTGATTTTATCCCAATAAAAGACGTAGTTTCCGTGGAAAAGACAAATAAAGTAAAGATGGCACTGCGATCGTTTTTTTAGTGTCTATTACATTTCGTTAAGAAACACATCGTCATGGGAATGCGAACGAAGTTTCGTTGGCACTACTAGTCAATATAAAACTAAGTTTGTTTGGGTTTTTACCTGTTCGTAGTATTATAACGGATAAAATATATATATATATATATATATATATATATATATATATATATATATATTATATATATTTTATCCGTGCAGGAACGGAGAAAGAATACAATTTCCTGCGGCCCGGCGGCCTGTCGTAAGAGGCGACAAAACAACCCACAGCCACAGCCAGGTGGTAGGGCATTTGCCCGACTGGATGGCTGCCACCCCTGGTCTAGAGTATGTCGCCATAACAACCTTGAGTTGTGATCCGGCATTAGTGACCAGGTTCCAGGCTCCCTAAAGAGAGCAGCAGCGCATTCGTAGCACCTTTGGTGTTGCAAATGTCCATAGGCGATGGTAACCGCTGTCCATCAAGTGGGCCGTCTGCCTGTCTGCTGATCTCCTGCAATAAAAAAAAATAAAAAATAAAAATATTTAAATCTTATACATCGGAAGACAGAATACAACACAGAACACAGGACAGGACAGAAATAATTTCCACGAACATACAAAATAACACTTTGAAAAATCCGACAGATTCAGTGGGATACTGAATTTTGATATTATTTATAAGTTAGCAAAGTCTCGAACCGAGATCGAATTCAGTAATTTCAATATTAAAGTCGTCAGCCATTCGCTGTCCACTGCTGGACGTAGGCCTCCCCAAGTCAGCGCCAATTATCCCTGTCCTCAGACTTCCGCATCCAGCGCCTAACGGCGACCTTGCACGGGTCGTCGGTCCATCATCTGGAGGGCGTCCGACACTTCTTTACCAAGAAGCGGTCTCCACTCCAGTAATCGTCTGCACCATCATCCGTCGGTCCTCTGGCAGACGTGACCGGCCCACTGTCACTTCAACTTCCAAATTTTGCGAGCTATGTACCTTGGTTCTATTTAGATATAATTCATTATTTATTCAATAATAACCATTAGTCTAGCATCCGTATCGCCAACATCCCGGGCCACTGTCTCGTACCGCGTCATGCATTCACGCCACAAACGGAGCTGGGCAGCAGCAGACTCTTTCACATTTTGTGCAGATTCCTATTAGTAAATAAAAATATATATCAGGTTTACCTGCAATCTAGCTAGTCAAATACCCTCATCTCTCTATTTCTCTTTTCTTTCACCATATCCCAATTAATTGGGGTCGGCACAATATTCCTTCCTTTCCTTCCACAATCTTCTATTCTGACATACATCTTCTGTCACACCACATATCATCATATCATCCTTCACGCAGTCCATCCATCTTTTTTTGGTCTACCTTTACATCTGTACCCATCCATCTTGTAGTTTAACATTCTTTTTGTCACGTGACTTTCATCCCTCCTCATTATATGCCCATACCAACTTAGTCTTCTTCCTCTCAATTTTTCAGTCACGGATGTAACTTTCAAAGATCCCCTTATGTACTCATTTCTCACCTTATTCATTCTGGTAACACCACATGAGTCAGTTAGTTAAATACACTCATATGAGGATAAAATTAAAAATTGTCTGATGATGTGCATAAATAATAGCTCGTATTGTTATCAACATCGCACCAGCACATAGACAAGAACGGCGGTAGTGTATTCAAATTCGGTCTATATCTGCAAGTTCACTCAGTTACTAACATTTGCAGCCACAGTAGCGGCTTCAATGTAATGTTTTTTAACATGATGATTGTTGTTATTCTTACCCACCATATTATTCAATCTACGCTAAAGTTTTCTAGAAAATTGCGAACATTTCAAGAGAGACTTTCTTCTAAAACATAACGTATATTTATACTTACATCGATTAGATGACTCACAGAATTAGTTAATTGTATCGAAATATGATACTGCTACCATTAACTACTACTCTTTTAATTAAAATCAGATTTACATTAAAAAATAACATTACATGTATGCCTTTATCTACTTTCTGGTTTGTTTGCGACATGCCTTTAAAGCATCTCATTAGTTCTTTCCAAAGTTTCATCATTTTATCCATCGCCTCACGTTGCTCGGCAATCTCTTGCTGTGTAGAAAAAACTATAATTAATAGCAGTATCTGGACGCATTTCAGCAAATCTCCAGTAAATTGGATAGACCTCACAGGTAGTCGCAATGAATTCATTAATTTTCGTGGAGTTTTTAGGTTGTTTGTTACAGATAAATAATTCTGAGAAATTGTAAATATAAGTAAAAAACAGATTTTGTGGACATAATTTGTCTCATGTCTTACGCAAACATAATGGTATTAACTTTCTTAAAAGATTCATCACATGTGCTCTAATTTTTAACAAAAAATTTACTTACTTTCACAACTCTTAAATAATTACTCCTGCCGCTGATTGTACTTGTTTCACCATCAGCGATACTTAGACCCGAATCTCTTTCTCTTTCAGAATATCTATCTCTATCTTTATTCCTATAATCGTCATCTCTAGACGCTATAGAATTCCTTTCAAAACGGTCCATATTCTTCCCGATCCTTCTGTCTTTTGCTGGTCCATTAAACCGATCTCTCACTACATTTTTCTCATAATAATACTTGGCATAGCGTTTATCTTTTTCATCGTTAAGCTTTTCTTTGATACAATCGCTTCTCGCTGTTCTCCTACATTTATCGTCATCTGGATACCCTTCTCTATGAACCTCGAAACTTCTAGATGCTCTTTGTTCGAAATATCGTTTTTTCTCATCTTCATAATTTTTTCTATCGTAATCTCTATAAGCAGGCTCCTGTCGTGTCCTATTTTGATCCACGTAACTCCTATTATCAGGGTAGTCACGGTATCTTTCATCTACCGCCCGAATTCTTGAACTACTCATATTCAATTTACTTTCATACTTAGGTACTTTATCATAACAACAATTACACTTGTCACGCTTTTGATCGTTTGTCGGAATTTTATCATGGCTTCTGATTCTTTCTCGAAATTCTTCCTGGCTTCGAATTCTGGGTGCTAAAACGTTTTCTCGGGATCTGTCATGACCTATAATACGTGTTGGACGACGATCAACTTCATAAGCGTCGTGGCGAGACTGAACCTCACACTGGAGAGATTTGTGGCTTTGGGTGCGATGCTGAGTGAATGAACAAAGAAAATTTATAAGATAGTTATAACTTATTTTCAGTTGACAAACTAAAATTACCTTAAAGATCAATCTGTAAAAGTAAAAATCCGTCTAATCTCGGCAAAGGTGACATGCCTACCATATAATATACCCTGTGAAATGTAATCAATGTATGTTTATATATAGTTGATTGTGTTACAGCCTGGAGAAAATCTTTAAAAAAGTATGATATTGTTAAGACCAAGATGCCGACAAAGAAAAGTTCACACCTGTATACCTATAGAAACACATTTTATTACCTTGCGGCATTAGGACTTCTTTTATTTACATTGCGTTTAAATTTTGTGATTAGAAATAGCCAATTAGGAATTGTAATCTTTTATGGCAGTCATTAGCCAGGTGTGTCGGATTTAAAGTACAAACTGATACTAGGAAATTTGGTCCACGTGGCCGGGCAAACATATTTCATCTGTACAGTATAAACTAATGCCTCGATTGAGGGACGAGGCAGGCGAGCGATAACCACCAACGAAGCAAGACTTGTGTACATTCGGTAATCTATTTAGTGGCGGACTTTGCGTGTTATTGAATTACGACCTTCTTTATTGCGTTTGGACTTGTTCTGTTCGATTATATTTGTACCTGTGTTATACGTGTTTGTATAGTTCTAATAAACTCTATTATGACTCCAACAGAATTTTACTTCGAGTCCTGCAACTCGTAATAATATAATACTGGTGTAGCTAAATATAGGTTAAACTTACCACGGCATTATAGTTAATATTACATTTTTCCGTCATTTGAGCAATCAATTTTGCGAATGTGTGATACAACATTGCCTGATCGATGGCTGGACCATGCGAATCTTCTTTAGAATATCTGATAGTAAAAAACATTTTAACAAACATAGATAACATTTTCCTCCAGTCGTGCTAGACTTTATAACAGCTTCGTGATAATAATCGGGGTACTAATTTTGGGGTAACAAAATAATGGGAAATCTTAAGAGATAAATAAATGTGAATAGTTAAAGCAGTAGCCGTAGCCAGTCGTAAGTGGATTCCGTATTAAGGAAGTGTAGTTCACAATGCGACTGCCGTGAAACCGAAAGAACGATAATGCCTAAATATGCACAATATTTTCCATACATATATTGTACATGTGTCTTATATATAATACTTAAAAGCAATGAATTTAGAATCCAAATTAGTCAGATATTTTTATTACTCTTTTTCAAATCGATTAACTTAAAGTACTTATGAGCACATTTAATTAATTTTTGCTTACACACGTCGGTGCCCCGAAATATTGATGCGTATGATACAAATGTAGCTACGCACAAAAGGTAAAAATATCTGGATGAAATTTTTGTAATAGATATTTACTTCTCACGTTCCCTAGAAGGCATCTCCTCACGTCGCCTCCGATGGTGATGACGATGCTCACGCGCCCCAGAGATCTCCCGGTCGTGGCTAATACGTCTTTCCTCTTGGCGCCTGATGTGCCGCTGCCTGAATTTTTACGTACTCCACGTAAATTTCGATTATCTGTTATGACATCTTTCACCAGTGATGGATTTACACTAGGGGCACAGCAGCTAATGCCCAAGGCAGCGACATTTTCGAGGGCGGCAAAATTTGAAGTGTCAGCAAAAAAAAATAACTTTCTGCTATAATAAATCAATGATTTTCAAAAATTGGGAAGTTATTAGTTTCTCGCCAAATATTAATATCATATATAATATTAAAAATCAAGTTCGAATTGGATATTTACGTTTCGAAGACTAGTTACAGTGCATAGATAATATAGGACGGTATTTTTCCCGGTACCCCAAGGTGGCACTTAAGGTAAATCCGGCCCTGTCTATCACTTTCATAACTCTCTATTCTGTTATACCCACTCTGTCACACCACTTTTTCTTAGGACTCAACGCCTATACATACATGATGCCTGTATCCCAGAGGGGTAGATAAAGACTATGAATTTCCACTTGCTACGATCTCGACATACATCTTTTGCTTCATCTACATTACATATGTCAGAGCAAGATGAAAACTGTCAATGTTAACCGTCTATTACTCAGTGGGACAGTATATCAATGTTGTAAGAGACTACAATTTAAAAAATATTGTTTCGTTTAGAAAGCATGAGAAAAATTAGTAGATGTAGACCAGAAAGTCAGAATAATGCAATGGTATGCCAATGTAACCGAACCTCTAGTCCGTCCAAAGATTGTTTAAAAGAAATCGCTAATCGCGAGAAGACCACCTATTTTTTTATTGTTTTGTTGTTAGCCGTATCTTCTAACACACGATAATGCGTATTTATTCCAGCAAGAGAATCACGACATGCAGCACCTCAAATTATGAAAGTTTTGAAGCTTGAACAGGTCCTAAAGTTGAATCCATAGATTTATATTTAGGGGCTGTTTTTATCATTCTTTGTGTTCTTTTATCATGCCACTGTCTCAGTGTATGTGTGAATATAATTATAGCAATGTAGCCGCAGACGTCCGATCACCACGGCGGCCGCTCACAAATGAGCGGCAAACGCGTAGCGCGTTGCGCCTGTCGGGCCTCACGTGTTTACCTCCGCGCACACCTCGCCTCACCTCACCGCGACACTCGAGTACGCGTATAGCAGCTAAGTGTGTGCTCTATTGTAAAATATTAATCGGTATTTTTACCAAATAAATATGCATTCCTGAACTGCAATTCAAACACTCAACATTGTTTCACTTCTACCTGAAGACCTCCAAAGCACTATATGGGTCTGTGTATGTGTGTGTGTGTGTTATACCTAAACAATGCAAATAAATATTATGTTGAAATATTATGTAGACCAGAAAACTCACTTCTTTTTGTCCCCCTTAATAGCTTCTTCCAAAAATGCGTATATAAAAGAATCTTGATCCTGTGGTATTGATTGCATTGGAACATCTCTGTCCTAAATAGAATATTGTTTATTTATATCAAAAAAACTTTCGAAATCGTACAAAATTATTACGTTAAGTAGTAAGTACCTGAAGCGATGATATAGATCGCGGAGTGGAAACCAAACCAGCTTTCAAAGCGAGCGATATACCTTCTCTCCTGGAAATATTTAGAAATGGGTTAAGTGCGTCCCACTTACACCAAGGGTTTCATGGAGATATCAAGTGTCCCTTATTTTTGTCATATTACGGAATCTTAAGATATCATTTTTTCTAAAACATCTGTGAAACTACTTTTATGTGTAGGTTTATTGTAACCTCTATCAAATTCATTTTTCCGGATAAAGAATTTTATTTCTCATAAAAGAACTTTTGTTTTTTATTATTAACAAATAAATATATATTACGAGATTAAAAGTGTCTACCGTTTGTTTTGAAAGGCACAGGAGCAAATATATCTATTCATCTCCCAACCTAACTTACCTAAATAAAAACACTAAGAAACATCGTACATCGAGTTTCGAAGTCATGTGGGCGATCGTCGCCTCTACCGAACCACACAATGTGAGTGAACTATCTTAGATGCATGAATCACAAAAATGTCTATGGATATCACATTCTCTTGGCCGATTTTTAAAACTACATTAATATGCATTTACATACGCGTGTCTACGATGCCGGCGAGGCGAACGTGAAGATCGGTGTACTTCTGTAGGAGAACGAGCGATGGATGGACTGCTATCTCTTTCCCTATTATAATATTACAGTTAATACTTCGCTACAGATGAGATATAAACTATTTACGCTAAAAAATATATTACCTAAGATAATAGTCACCCCACTTAAATTACCTTTTTATATAAAGTTGCAAAATAAACGAATCTTATTTTCGTCCGTTATATTTCGAACTATCGCCCAGCAGTGACTGGACGTGGACATCCCCTTGTTTGCGCCACTTACCACGGTCCTCCGCCTCCCTCATGTACCGGCGATACTCACCGGCGACCTTACGCAAGTCGTCAGTCCACTGAGCTGAACGACGTCCTACATTACGTTTACAGAGTCATGGTCTCCACTACCAGACACTCCATCAGCCATCGGTACTGCGAAGGATGTGGCCAGCCCACTGCCAAGTCAGTTTGCTAATTTTATGAACTATGTCGATGATCAAATCAATATAATAGCATTTACTTACATTGTGGAAATAATTACTTGCTTGTTTGGTAGAGCAAGCAAATGGATAGTAAGATAGATATAAGAACCAGTCATGAATCTTGACTTTTTTGGAATGTTAAAGTGGACCTTGCTTAAGAGCAAACGATCTATATAGATCTAGAAAGTCTAGAATCTGTATGGTGCGTGTGACAAGTATTCTTCTCTCGCTTTTTGAATTTATACTGTTTAAAACATTTTGTTATAACTAAATAATTAAACAGAAACTTAATTACTAATTGTAAAACTATACGTTTTTGTTTAATTTGATCTAAAAAAGTTGTAGATATTATTTCAAAAAGTGAAAGCTAGACCTGTGGCGCAATCTGGGCACATAGAATTTAGAAATTACTGTTACGTTTTTACTAGGCGGTTTTGTCATTCCTAGCATACCCTAGCATTCAGCTTCCATGATATTTAGAAGTGAATTATACGTTCGAAATAATATGATTTAGTAGATATTATCTATCATTTTATAATAAATACCTTTTAAGTAATTAGGTAGCTTAAAATTAAATATAACCTTTTAATATTTTCCATTTCAATCGGTCCATCTACGTTCTGATCGGTAGATAACTCTTGTAAACTAACTTTCGCCGATGAAACGCGGCGAACATTAGCTTGACAGCCCTGTGTCAGAAAGATAGATCTAGAAATACATAGAAGGCGCTACACGACTATAATCAAACGTTTGGTAAATAATTCATATGAAAAAATTATCTGCCCTGTGGTGGTTACCTACCATAGACCTCTCGATACGTAAGTAGCAACATCAATAATAATTACTCTCTACATTTTGTCATCAACCATATGTAGTCACTGCAGTCTGATTCGAAAGTATTTTTTTAAGGGAATTGAATTACCTCAGCCTCAGAATAATACTGGTACAGGACCATAATCCTACAAGATCAATCCCAATTAAAAATTAACTACTTTTTTTGCTACTGCTTTATCTGGGATACTGTTATAGTTATTGACTATATATTAGTTGTAGCAATGGGTAATTTATTTATGAATAAATAAATATAATTTACAAAAGAAACTAAGAAAGCTAATGACAAGGTATTCACGAATAAGCTATTGATAACATGCAGACGTAATTAAGGCACGAAGTACTTAGTCCCCATATAAAGATTTAAGGCTTAGTCACCGCTTGGCTCCTGAAATACTGATTACAAACGGGTCGATGTCATCGTATTTACTTACATTATTTAAATAATTGCTGGCACTAGAAATCAATTTTGTCTATAATTGGTAAAGCTTAAAAGATAGATTAATAGGTTGAATTACACCGCGGGAATATTAAAACGAACCTTGCTTAGAAGATCTTGACAATCAATATCATAATAGATAATTTGTGTGAGGCAAAAAGTATCTCGTCGGTCTTTAAGTGGCAAGAGGTGAAATTTTTGCAAAGATCATATGAATAGCTAGAGTATTGGATCTCTTTTCTATAGCATATATGTCGAATAAAACGCTTCTTTACACTTTCAATGCGGTCGATATATGTATGATAAGGAGGGTTCTATATGACATGAATATACTAAATGACTTCTAACAAGTTCTTGGAAGTGCATATAACTACTCTGGTCATAAATACTGTCACATAAAAACTTATTTTTTCAACTTTTTAATTATTTTGTATTTGGAAAACGTATATTACCTCAAAAACTGATTTTGCGCCATTTCACATATTTTTTCGTGTTCATTATCAAATTACAATAGGGTATGGGGTGTTAAAGAAAATAGGATTGCAGTGATCGCCTTGCACAAAGTGGGTATGGAGCCGTCGGTCATATTCCACACACTTCTAAAACTTGGTATCGGCTGTATGATTGTATATCGTACTATCAACAGATATAACACTCAGTCTGTCGAACACCAGAAAAGATCGGGAGCGGCCGCGTGCTGTTAGAACTACAAAGGCTTTTAATGATGTTAAAAACAGAATTCGTCGAAACCCCATTAGAAACATAAAAATCTTATTGCGAGAAATGAAGATTCCCGCTAGGACTCTGTCGCGTATTATAAACCAAGACCTGAAGCTCGGTACATCTCGTCGATATGCCCTTAATCAATCTTTACAATTAAAGAGAGTGGATCGATCAAAACGCCTTGTTGCGATACACCGGTGAAAGGCACAGAAATGTCCTCTTTACCGATGAAAAAAAATTCACGATGGAAGAACACTACAATAAGCAAAATGATAAAGTGTATGCTCATAGTGTAGTCACTCTAGTGGTTGGAGAGGTATAATACGGCTGGCGTAACTTGGCAAATGTGAACATAGGCTCTGCGAACTTTAGAGCATGTACACTCGTGTGATGAGTGGGCATACGACTCGCCAGTGAATACAATTGGTTGCCCTTCATCCCTGTATATTTCATTGCTTTGTACTAGTTGTTCACTGTATTTTCTTCACGAGTTTACATGCGCTAAAGTTCGCAGAGCCTATGTTCACATTTGCCAAGTTACGCCGGCCGTATTATACAACGTGGTCATTATCCTGCGTCAGTGATGGTTTGGTGGGGCGTCTTATCAAGGAGTCACAAAACTATATTTATGTGAAAAAGGAGTGAAAACTACAGCCAAAGTGTATCAAGATACAATCTTGTATCATGCTAACCTCTCAGCAATACACTTTTTAAAAATAAACAGTGGACTTTCCAGCAGGACTCTGCATGTCACAAGGCACGAACTACCCAACCTTGCTTGAAACCAACGTTCTGGACTTTATAAAAGCTGAAGACTGGCCCTCGTAAAAACCCTTTAGACTTCAAATTATGGTCAGTTTCAAAGGACATGGCCCGCTCTAAACGACACGGCGATATTGAGTCTCTTAAAAAATCTGGAGCAAGCAGTGGCAAAATTTCCCTTGGAAACAGTGCGTAAATCCAGATTCGTGGCCAAACAGATTAAAGGCCTGTATAAAAGCCAAAGGTGGTCATTTCGAATAGAATATTTTTTATTTTTTGCTGAGACTTTTCATTAATAAAAATGCATTTTCATTTGTAACAGACTAGACATGTCTGGACTAGGTAATATATGCACTTCCAAGAACTTTATATCTTGTAATACCTTTTTGGAAGTAATTCGATATTCATTAAAGAGTGTCGCACGTAATGAATTTTTTTGTGCCACGAGTTACTAAAAACGCAAAAGTATGGATGAAAGTAAGTTACGTGCGGCAATAAAATATCTCAGCTTGAAGTCTGATTTTTTTTTCAGACATGCAGCAGAGTTTAAGAGATGAATCTGTACGGTGCCTATTCGACGGTTGTATACTGGGTGACTGAATTTAATAGAGGTAGATTAAGCTGTAAAAATGACCCGCGTTCCGAGCGGCTTTCCGGTCAAAGAGCTACGTTTGGAAATTGCTAAGCGTAATCTCGAAATGTTCTTTGAATACAAAGAAACGTGTGGTTTCCGCGTTCCACGTTTATGCACTATTAATACCAAACGCCGAACATCATATAATCCCGCAACCACTCCAAATCATTAACTACTTTTCGGATGCACTAATTGAAATAGAACACAACCCTATCTATGGAACAACCCTGGAAACGTGTACCTGAATCTTGTTTTGAATACTCAAACCTACACTAGTGGAGCCATCGGTAGCAGCTGAATTGTCGTCGACTCCGTCCCGCTTTTTCCTGGCCCGCTTGCGCTTTGATCCGTCGAATACTTTGAACAATTTTTTGCTATCGCATTGCTGACACTCCATTTTATAAACTCGAAAAGATCACTCGACATCAAAAAGACTTAATCTAATATTCTCATTATTGAAACTTTAGTGTTTGTAAACTTTATTTAAAAAAAGAGAATTTTCAAAAAATTTGCAACCAAACAAACATGACGAAGTGAAAGATAATGTCAATGTGAAATGTTGAAAAAAGAATTTGTTTTTTTTTTCTAATAATATTTGTTCACAGCCAGGTTAATATTGTTTTCCTCTAAATATAAACGAAAAACCTTTTTTTTAAAAGGCATGCAGCAAGCTTTCATTTTGTTTGCACATAATGTATTCAAATACTGATTTAATCCTCTGCTAGATTTGATATATAAGTGTTGGTAATCAAGTTATAATTCCTGAGTAGAAATTTCTCAGAACTCTGAAACTCATTGTGAGTGGTGACATATACTGAAATATATCAAGATATTTGTTTTACTATTTTGACGATAATAATTTTGTGATAAGGTGATCGGAAACACAAAATGCCAATTCACAAAAAAAAAGTAAAATTCGGATTCAATTTCAATATATTATAGATTATTGTAATAATTCACATTAAACTTAATTAAACTTATAGCCCACATAAGCTCCTCACATCCTCCACTACTTAGTTCTCTTATAGACAAAGGCGCTAAAGGTACTTGGTATAAAATCTCCATCATAAAACCAATAAACAGATTCAAGTCCCATTTTTATTATAAAAATCAAAATTACGAGTTATAATACATCTTTCTTCTCAATCGAACAATAGAAATCGATTATAGCACATTGACATTCTCGTAAAATAATCATGGACATAAATAACAAAATCGGATCATTACCGCCTAACACTTCGGTCGCCGCCCCGACGGACCCCGGGGTCCCGCGCGCGGCGGCGCCGCACTATATGTACACGAACACTACCCGCGGGTATCACCACATAGTTCTGTCTCGCAGTTCACATCGGACTCATCACGTATCGATCGCAATCGTCACAGCGGCCACTCACTCGCGCTCACTGTCCCGGTCGGGGTCGGCGTGCGCGTCGGCGCGCCGCTGGCTGCACTGGTACAGCACGTCGGCCAGCTCGTGCGCCACCTTCTGGTCGAGGATCTGGCTCATCACCAGCGAGAGCAGGCGCCGCTCGTGCCGCCGGATTAGCGGCCTGTTCTCGGGGTGCTCGGCGAGCCGCAGCAGCGTCGCGGCCGCGCGCCGCAGCATGTCCAGCGAGGTGCCCATCGCGTCGGGGTTGTCGCGCAGCGCCGCCACGCCGTGCTGGTTCGCGACGCCGAGCGCCGTCTGCTCGGCGCGCTCGATGAACGCGACCAGCTGCGCGACGGCGGGCGCGTGCCGCGCCACCTCGCGCGCCGCCGCCTCGCCCGCGCCCGCCAGGTAGTGCAGCAGGTTCACCGCGAACTCGCGCACGACCGGCCGCTCGGGCCGGCACAGGTCGCGCGCGAGGCCCGCGCACAGTGCCGCGATGCGCCCGCGCGGCGGCGTCGCCAGCACCAGGTCCACGTTCGCGTCCGTCACGCACAGCTTGCACAGCGCCTCCAGCGCCAGCCGCCGCGGCGACAGCGGCGAGCCGGCGCCGGCGGTGGGCGGCGCGTCGCCCGCCACCGCCGCCGGGCACACGCTCCAGTGCAGCAGGCCGTCGAGCAGCGGCCGCGCCACCGCCTCCGGCTGCCCCGCCAGCTCGACGCCGCCGGCGATGTTCGCGCAGCAGACGAGCGCGTCCTCCCTGAGTTGCGCCAGCGCATCCCACCACCACTCGGCGCCGCCTCGCAGGCTCGAGCAGCAGGCGGCCGCGTCGGCCTCGTCCCGCGCGGCGCGCTCGTAGGCGCGCGCCCGCGCGGCCCTCGGCGCATGCTCGTGATGCAGCAGCAGCAGCTTGCCCGCGAGCGCGAGAAACGCCGACGACCGGGAGAACTCCGCTTCGTTGCCGGGCACGAACGTCAGCCCGCGCAGAATGTTCGAGAGCGCGACGCACCGCTTCGCGAGCGCGTCCCGCGTCTCGTCGACGAGGTTGAGGCTGGGCTCGTCCCTGGTGTAACACTCGTCCTCGTAGTCTTCTAGCCGCCGCCTCTTGAGCACGCCCGCCGGGTCCCGCACGAGCAGCGTCGGCCGCCTCTCGGGCTCGAGGTCCATCGGCTCCGCTTCGAGGTTGTCGGTGTCCGTCGGAGGTTCCGGCGGCGGCTCCGGTGGCGTGGGCGCGGCGGCCGGGGGCGCGACCGCCTCCGCGGGCGAAGGCGCCGGCTCCGCGGGCGGGGGCGTCGGGGGCGGCGGCGAGGGCGCCCGCTCGCCCGGCATCACCCGCACGAACGGCAGCGGCAGGTGGCCGCCGCGGAAGCAGGGCATCACGTGCGGTGCCCCGGCGAACTCGCCGCCGAACTGCCACGGCTCGAGGACATCTTCGACGCCGTCGTTGTCGCCGTCACTGTCCTCGGGCGCGAACAGATCCTCGTCGGGTTTGTAGTTGACGGGGTGCCTGCGCCGCGACTCCATCGTGTAGTTCTCGCCCGTGAGCACGCGCACCCTGTCCGCGGGGTTGGGTGGCGCCATCCGTTTGGGTTGAGGTGGGGGCTCTTCGGGGACGACGGCGGGCGCGTACCACGGCTCGTCGTCTTTGACGGGCGCATCGAACACGTCGCTCAGGCTGCGTTGGAAGTGCTCGAGGAGCTGGTCGAGCAGGCCGGGCATATGCTGGAGGCCGAAGTAGCCTATGCAAGTGTCGTCGAAGAGGAGGATGTTGAGGATGTCGAGCGCCCAGCAGTTCTCGGCGAGCAGGCCGCTCTTGAGCGCCATCATGATGCGCCACGCGTCTACGGGCGCCACGTCCGCTTTGGTCAGTCTCCGTCGCTTCTCGCCCGTGGGGACGGTCGCCTCTACGCACTCCGCGGGGAATGTCAGCTCGCGTTTGATTGGAACGCTCTGAAATTATCATTCATTCATCAGATATACAATTAAAGAGATTAATTCTAATTGTTATGTAAAAATAAGTTGTTGCAGAATAGAGGCACGACACAAGATTTGAGCAAGCAAAAGTAGCTTACCGTCGATTGCGTAGGTACAGAGGGATAGGCATCTTGCGCGGGAGGCCTGGGCGCCCCTCCCCACGTGGGTCCACCGCTTGACTGAAAACAATAGCCGACGGATAAGTTTATACAATCCAGTTGTTAAATCGGTTATGGCAATCTACTTCGACATCGTATTTGGAGCCAGATTATATACATAAGGACTGATCCTCGTGAAATGTTGTACAGGTATCTTTAGGGGCCAGAAATTATATTTTGTAGATTTGCCAACCAAAGTAAAACTAAAGCACCGAAAGGTCCTAAAAGTAGATTTTGTTAAACGCTGTACATGTTGATATTTCACCCCCGTCTCATTAAATGCCTTCATTCTGAGGACTAATTTTACTATTTGAATAGCTTGGAATTACGCAGATATTCAAAGTACAACTCCATTGCGATACTACCATAAATTCGTCATTTACTAAATTCTCAATGTCTTCTCGATATCATAGCGGTGGAACGAAAGTTAAAATAAAGGTTTCAACATTTGCAGAAAAATGACGTAAGCAATTTCTTACAGGCAGCCTTTGCATGTATAAATGGTATGGTAAGAATTAGTGGTATGTTGCATTATCACCATTGTACCGATTGAAATCTCTTACAATATTTATTTAATGATGGAAAACCTACAGGATGAAATAGACATGAATACACATTTGAAATTGATATCAGACAGCCAATTACATGTTTAAGTAACACGCACATACCATACACAATACAACTAATCACGAAATTTTTTTTAGCTTAGACACCACTTGGCTCACGAAATACTGATTCCAAATGGGTCAACATTATATATACATTTTACTTGTACCATTTAAATAGTTCACGACAATGTTGTTTACCTGTTGCTGGTAGGGCTGGTGGGGCCAGTTGGGCGGCGGTTGCGGCGCGCCGGGCGGCGGGCGCCACGGCGCCGCCGGCGAGGGGGGCTGCGGCGCGCGCGCGAACGAGCCGCCCCACGCGCCGCCGAACCGCGCGGGCGCCGCGCCCGCCGCGACCGCGACGCCCGCCGCGGCGCCCGCGCCGTACCCGCCCTCGCCCTTCGCGAAGTCGGGGTGCCGCCGCGGCGCCCCGGCGACCGCGTTCGCGACCCCCGCCGCCGCCGGACCCACCGGCTTGCCGCCGCCGTACTGTGGGACGTACAACATACGTGTGCACATTTCTATCTCACATTGTCACTCTTAAGGGGCCCGCCCCCGCTCTTAAAGGATACACGATCCTGCATTGCAGCCCTGCAATGGGCGGAGCTTGCAGGACTATACGATGTTGCCGGACGCAATGCAGGCTGCAACAACATTCACCGTGAAAGGGCCCCTTTAAAGTTCATTTGCTCTTTGTTCAGTAGGTACTGCAATTGACAGCTTACTCGTTGATGTAAATAAAATATCAGCTGGGTTCAAGCAATTACTTTCAAAGACTCGTATTACAATAACGACAAGTGTCAAAATAACGTGAAACTTTATGGCATGTCCTACATCTACAAGTATATATACCTATGTCCATGTTAATTATACAATGCAGTTTTCCAAAATCCGCTACGTCGTCGAATTGCGGAAATCGCGCCCGCGTGCAGAACAGAAAGGAGAACGCCCTAACAGTTTGAAACTAATATGGCAGTTAAAGAGTTAGAATAAAACTAAGACTGAAATGATTATTTAATTAAATTATATCACCGACGTTTCGGCGGAGATATAATCTAAATAATAATAATAATCAAATGACCGCGCTTAAAACCTTTAAAACGTATTTCTATTACGTATATCAGTGGGGAAAACTTGAGAAAATATTAAATTATATGTCTATTGTAAACTAATTGTAATCAAAATAAGATAGCGGACTCCGGGCTGGACACGCTTCGCATGCAACCGGGATTTAACAGTCAAATGATAATGATGATATCTCTATTGTAAGCTAATTGATTGGATATTATCATGAAAAATGTTTCATGAGACAACATGCTTTTGTAGTATAACTAACAAGAATTTAAAAAACGCAGGTGCTTCTCACTCTACCCCTCTACTAATAAGTAAACATTTCCAGCAAATATACCAATTGCATTTAATAATTGCAACACAACAAAAGAGCTAGGTCAACTGCAATCACCAAACAACAAAACGCAAATGTGCCTTAATAACTAGCCCTTTCAATTTTCAAATGATTGGTCATAACTTATATTAAAATAAAATATCTCGTTATCAAAACTATAAGAATCAATAGCGAACACACTATATGTAATTAACAATGAAGCATACGCATTAAAATGTGGCAAAAACAATTGATCAATGGGTCGCAATACTATCGCCCAATATATTATTGCACTGTGTTGTTTATGTGAATTAATAAATAAATAAACTTGTGTTAATTTATGTTTAAACATTTTACTTATAATCAATCCCTTGCTAAATTTAAATATCAATTGAAAACTAAAAAGGGCGACGCTAAACTCTTCTGTCTTTTGTCTTAAATTATAGAATAATTGAATATGGACAATGTGATCCAATCCTCTCTCAACGGTGATAAAGCATAATAATGTTACGCTAGCCGTGCACCCAAATGTACATCCGCAATTTGTATTAAAATAAACATGATCGCTTCGGAAGACAAATCGCTCGAATGTAATAAACTGAGGGCCAGGGTCTCCAGATTGGATATTTTGAAAAAGTTCCTAATTTGAAAAAAAAAATAATGCCAACAGCAACGTTAACAACATCCAAAAGGTTGAGCGTATGTCATACATTTTAAATTTTGGTTCAACCCCAAAACATTTTGACTATAAACAATATTTTTAGGAAAAAATATACCCAATGTGAAAACCCTGCTGAGGGTTTTTACAAACAATAATGAACAGTCTCGTTGAGTTACATAATGAAAAACCATTTACGACACAATAAAAACCAAGTTTTGACATTACACTGACAGTGACATTTAGTAATAGGGGAGCGGACTCTCAAATCAACTGAGCTACTTTTTTCATAAAAGGACAGAAAGATTTTATACGAGCAAACCAAAACGTCATAAGTAGGTACAAGAAAGAACGTTTGAAAGACAATTAACATTATTTCTATGGTGATATGTTAAATGTTAGATGATAATAATATATTATTTTATAACGCCTGTTCTCTTGTGTAAAGACATTAGAATTTATTGTAACATGTGGCTGCTGCCCTATTCTTACACACGTCATTTTATATTATAAGACCTACCTACATACGAGACGTGAACATTAAAGATATTACATTAGAGCGAGTCGTTTCACAATATAAACAAAGCTGAGGCTCCGTTGACTTACAACTAAGCCTTCCATGATCTGTGTGAATAAAAAATGCATGCACAATGGATTTTTAGTGGTCAAAACTCCGTCTTATACATAAAGCCACCACCACACACTCTTAACCATAACTTCCATGTTTCGATTAATATATTTTTTGTTAAATTTTGATAGCTAGTGGAACTTCTAGGTTTCAGTTTTAGAGACGGCACCGCTCAGCCGTCGACTCGTTAAGCCAATTAATCACACCGCAAGCCAAAAATTTAGTTGAAAATATAGAAGAAAAATTAAGTGATAGCTTAAAAATTTTTCAAGCGAGTGGTATTATTCGAAAAATTAAATGAAGCCAAAACCACGGATGATGTTGCCCCTTACGTCATTTTAAGTTGTTAATTTATTTTCTATGATATTGGTCCTTAGTCTGGACTTCTATATACATTAAAAACCTATTACACAACAGTGACAGAATTTTTTTCTATTCAAAACAGGTATTTAACATCCAAAATACAACTGTTATTTCATATAGAAACAACTAAATTATTTTATTTTTGTCATTCATTCAATTTTTTTCAATGCGTTACATATTTACATAAAAGCAAAATATGATGGATTCGTATAATTATGAAATTGCAATGAATTAATGATTCTTGCTTTAATTATTATGCATTAGATGATAGTGTAAATGCGATGAATATCGTCCAAAATAAATCATTGTCTGCATAAAACAGTCCTTTGTCGTTTAGACAGACTATTAAATTTGCAATGTTGGCAACACTGAATGGTAGCAAAACGAATACTTTAATTTTGCGTCTATACACAGACTGTGTCAAATTTGTCGAGATCGGCAAACAGTGAATTGTGGTAACATAATATAATATTTAAAATTGTGAAATATCATACATAGAGTGGAGGACGCAAGGGGCAAATAGACGTGAGCGCAACAATAATATCCGTGCGTGTGTGAGGGACAATAATAATGAGACCGTATCGCCAATATGGTTGGTTGGTTGGTTGAATGCCAATTATCGGTAATGGGGAAGCGGTGTTGAGTGCGTGGTACAAACGGGGCGTCCGTACGTAGGGTCTGGGCGAGGGCGGCAGCGGCGCCACCAGCTGCCGCGCGAGTTGCGAGCTCATTAGGCCCCCCACGCCCACGCCCACGCCCGCCGCCTGCCCGCCGCCCGACATCTACACACCCAAACAGACACGCCGTCACTGCACTGCGACGCATTGCACGACCCTCGCGACGTGTGCCACTACGCCACCTCGTCTCACAACACTAATCAATCCACTAAACTAATTATTATTCATTTCCAAATTCCCCTACTTTCCTTTCACTTCATTCTGAGCATTGTGGAAGAAAACTTACTTCTTCATAAAATCGCTAAAAAAATTATACATATAATATATTCATCAAAAAGTCTATTTTTTGTATAACTGCTCCAGCGCTATTCATTGTATATTATTGCCCATTACACAAGCTTAAATTGCTTAAGTTGGGCATATACAATTTACATAATTATAATTATGTATGTCTGCCAATTTGTATGTAATATAAAAAACAACTCATATTTTGGTCGAGCTAATATTAAAAACGTCAGAGCAAAACACTCAATGAAAACGAGAGATAAAAACAGGAAGAACTCCCGTCTTTAAATGACGCTGACGTATTCTTGTTTAGTTTTAGAATAAATATTACACAATATTTTACCTGTTTTTGGTACATACTTATATGTAATAAAATAGATGATATACTCATAAATAATACAAACATATCACGGCATACATTCGATATACTACCTAGATGTTAGTTATAATTAATTATTGTCATCACGCTACAATTTTACTCAACTATTTTATAATGGATTTTGTTCAATTTTCGGCTGATGTAAGGAAATGACACCAATAACTATGTAGAAAAAAATATCGCAATAAAATTGAACGATATCCAAATAATAGTGCGATATATAAGCAGATATTACGTACATAACATACACAATCATAAGATTTATTCCTTACATGCCGATCATGCAGAGCACTATTTGTTGCTTAAACAGGCATTTCATACATTAACAAATCTATCATTTATAAAAATTTAATAATTAACTGTAACCGTACACCGCAACTACTGTAAATGCAATTTCAAAATAAATCAGGGAATTGTTCTAGTCACCTCTTACAAAAACGGTCAAAACAGTAAATTTAACGGCATTATTCTGAATGGTTACAATAGAGACGTTAATCGTGCTGAACAACACTGCGAAGGATTAGGAGCAAGAAAGGTGTGACTGACCTCGTGCGGCGGTTGCTGCGGCGACATGGGCGGATGTTGGGGGTGCTGCTGCGGATGTTGCTGCGGATGCTGCTGCGGGTGCGGATGCGGGTGGGGCGGGTGCGGCTGGTGGGGCTGCGGGTGCGGCGGGCGGTAGTAGTCGGGGTAGGGCTGCGCCGGGGGCGGGGTGCCCGCGGCGCCCCGCGGTACGCGCCCCCGCCCCCCGCGCCGTACCCGCCGTACTGGTACTCGCCGCCCGGCCCCGGCCCGGGACCCGGGCCCGCTCTGTAACCTCTGTTCGTCAAAACCGAGAACCGTGTTACATTACTACACACTACCTCAGCCGTGCAATATCGAGAAAATCGGCGTTGCCCTAGAACTTCTTCTTCAAAGTGATCGCTGCGAGCAATAAAACGGGCGGCTTTATCGCTTTATTCTTCTAATGCAAACGTATCGATAATAAGATACTTATATGGAACATGCTACAATTATCTGTCGACAAGTCTCTGACAATTGTCTGCCGCGACCGCTAGTAATGTTATAAAACATATTTCAATAAATATTTTCCGCCAAACAACGAATTAATATGTTTGTTTATTTAATTCTGTTAATGACATAACAGAAATAATCTATGATTGATGAAGTCCCGAAAACAGTGTTCTAAGGGGTCTTATTTTTAATTTTAGTGCTGTCGTCAAAGGGTTGTTGCATTCCATTAACTCAATTCGACACAGGAAAAATCTATATAAATCCTTATTTATTATTACAAAGTGAGTATAACACATCGGCAAAGACAACGAAGGCACAAACATTCACTTAAAGAACAATATCAGTTTCTCAGAGTTTTGAAATTACACAACACAACTGAACTGCTGCTGCTACCCCCTTTTTAAACATGTTCTCCACATAAGTCGCGACAAATATAATATCAAAATAAATAATATTGTTAGATAAAGGACTATACAGTACAGTTACGAAATGAATAGACCAGTGGCGTAGCGTAGCTAATTGGTTCGAAGTCGTCGAATGACTGCGTCACCCCTCCGTTCGGGCATTGTTTTATACTAACTATACAATACAAAAAAAATCGACTGCATGCCAGTGCACCGCTCGGCATTCGGAAACACCAGTTAATTTCCGAGAAATAGTAATTTTCACACCTTGCAAGCTTCGGCGCAATGCAGTAAAAACAAAGATTAAGTCAGTCGACACTAATTACAGCCATAAAATAAGTACGATATAACAATAGATGTTTTTAAAGCTTAAACACGAAGTAAATAAAAGAATTCGTTTTTACAACATGCCAGATGGGGTCTTGTCGTTATGTAAGAATATAGTATGCATGAAATCGAAATACCTAAATAAAAGGGCGGCCGTCACCCACGCTACGCCGCTGATAGTTACACTACAGTATCAAAAACATACTAACCTGTCGCCGTCAGGTCCATAAGGGGGATAAACAGGCCTATTAGGTTGGTAAGGAGATCCATATTCGTACCCGTATCCTTGCTGGTAACCTAAAAAATATCAACATTCCACTTTAGAATAATTCATAGCACGCAGTTGTAGCGATGGGTTTAATGCGTAATTTAAGATGTGATATTGTTATAAAATTGACGTAACATATGTATCATATCACTAATCATTATGATTATTCGTTTAGGGAGTTATTTTTAACGCTACAAATACGACGCATTTGGTCACAGTTAACTATAACATTATTTCAGGTGAAGCCCGAACATTAGGAGAATCAGATACAAACAATTTCAATGAAGTGTATTTATATATTATATTGCTATAATAAACTTACTATGGATATATAATGATAGTTGAAAATACATGCAACTCGTGTTAATATTAATATCTTTATTTACAATTTTCAAATATTTATAAGCAACCGATGACGGTAAAATAATTGATCAAATGACATATTCCAGTTAGTTTTACACAAAAATAATTGTTAACCCGAACATTATGGCCTCGCCAAATTAGCAGTAAAAGGCTGTGCAACACTTGATTTAATACTACATGGCGTTAATTCTATTTCAAGATTCAACAATGACATCTCTGTATCATACTCTTGTTTTAACACCAGACGCCTGCGCAGTAGACGCGTCTCTTTATCCAGATTACTGTACAGCCTTCTGCAGTTAATTTAAGCCGTCCATTAAATGAGAAACTGCCGCGCTGAGAGTGTAATGAACGATTGTCTTAAAATGTAATTTAACAATTATAAAAGAAATTCTGAAAAATTCAGAAAATAAAGCGTTAAATTGATTAAACACTTACAAACTCTGAGTGCGTCAATTAGTCTCAAGAGAAATATGACATAATATTCAAACGCCGCTTCTATGCGATAGATGCCCATTTTTAAACATATTAACAAAAGTCGGTGCATGATATAGATAACCTCATCAAGCATAAAATTCGAAACCAAGGGGCGTTTGAGTATTGGTAGAGGTGATTGTTAATAAGTGACATGTGCTCGAGGGATGAAGTAGTGATGTAAGTACCTGGCGGTCTCCTAGGCCCGGGTGGCTCGTCGAACGGATTCGAGGCGGCGAGATTGTCGCCGCCAGGACCCCCGCCTACAACCACACGACTATGTACAATACGCGGCAAACTTCAGTGGCCTCTATACATTAAGTCCGATATTACATTTGCATTAGTTAAATAGTTGATTTGTGAAACTGGCAGATTAAGTCCTTATCATAGCTTGGACAATAATATGTCGATTAATGGCCGTTTCTTATATCTTACTATTCGTTCACTCGCCTTACCATCGGCAGTAATTTGGCGATAGGTGTATAGAACTAGACAGAAATGTTAAATTTTAACCGACAGTAAGGCAAAGTAACGGTTGGTAAGATATCTGTCCAAACGATGTTAATGGTAATTTCGCCGTTTTGGTATCTAACCAAACACAACAATTCAAATATAAATCAGGCTTTATTAGCAGAAAGCCGAGTCTCGTATACGAGTACTACTAATTAAAAGGGGCCATAAAGCTCGCCGCGGACTATACCACCCAACACGTTACCTCCATACGAAAACTATGATACACAGACATTTCATCCACTTTATACAGAAGAAACCATAAAATATACTTCAATCTTGAAAGAACATAATAATTATTTTCAAAGTATTTATGTAAACCTCAAAATCGCAAATGATGTGATAAAGTCGGTCTGGAAAAAATCGCTTATATCGATAAGACCGTCAATTGTACTTTCTTTTTATGATGTTACTAATTTTTTTTCTAAGTTATGTGCAATAAAGTATATAATAAATAAATAGTTATATTTAGCAACATTTATTTGAAAGAGTACATATAGTTAACACTATATACAAAGTTACTCCAAAATTATTAATCAAAAGGCGAAGACAAGATTTCAAAAGGTGTTTCCTTAACTGCTGTCTTTATCTACTACTACTACACAACTTTGAATCTTCATGTTGTATCATGTAATAATATAAATACATTACGAGCAAGCTGGTCGGTTTTATTATAATAATAATAGTGCACAGTAACACAAAACACAAAAAACTTATCACTAGTTTTCGTATGTGGATGTTACAGAATTAGTGGGAAGCAGTGTCTCACCAGCCGAATGATTTGTTAGCCTTGGATAATCATTCCCGATGCAATCGTTTTAATTAAGTTAGTTCACACTTTACACACTGTGTTGACACAAATTATGCACGTCTTTTGTCTTTACCTGAGAAGTATCTCGCTCTATAATATGCATTTTACATTAGTGCTTATTAGGGTAGTGCTTTGTATGTATTGTACTGTTTTTCAGTTACATAGATAACTCTTTATTTATACAGCATTACGGAAACATAACAAATTGCGTACAGTCCAGCAAGCCGTCTTATTGCTAAAAAGCAATCTCTTCCACACAACTCGTGCATAGTTTCATTTCACAAAGGTTGCTATAAAATTACCTTAAGGAATTTAGTTTCCGTGTAATTTGTACATTTTGAAGTTAGTATAAAATACTTCTCAGGTACAGAAGTTTTCAAATGTTGAACACATATAAGATATATTTAGATAGTTTCACCATTATTGTGGAGCAATAACATAAATAATTTTAATCACATATTGGTCGTCAAAAATATGTTAGTAAATGTGAAACAATTTTTTTTAACAAATATTGGAAGACCAGTCATCGAGTGGACTAATTTTTAGGCCGTCTAAATAATTACACGGAGAGGACGCAGGTTAAATTCCAGGCAGGGTAAATTTATTAAACGAACTTTGGTTTAAATTGTAAAATATTGAATGAATGAACATGAACTCTTTATTGATCACCATAACTTAAACCTAGATATTTAATATAAACACATTTCCATTAGACCAATGCTCGGCCTTATCGCTCATAGCGATCTCTTCCAGACAACCCGGTGTTCAAGGAGATATTACAAGAAAAAACAATTAATATTTGGCGGTTTAACCAAAACGAAACTAATGCAATCGTAATTTTTTTTTAAATACAATAATCTACACATATAAATAAATTGGAGTGTCTGTTTGTAATATTGAAATAAGCGTTTTTTAAAAATTAACATTTTTTACTAATTTTGTCTGTCTGTCTGTTCCGGCTAATCTCTAAAATGGCTGGACCTATTTTGACGGGACTTTTATTGGCAGGTAGCTAATGTAACAAGGAGTAACTTAGGCTACTTTTATTTTAGAATGTTTTTCTTATTTTGGAATAATGATCATTTTCAATCACGACGCGGGAGAGACCGCGGGGCGCAGCTAGTAAACTAATATAGACATATTATTACGCTCCTGTAAAGCCAGAATTTTTCATTTTCGCTTTCTATAAACAGCACGATACAGTGTAACTAGTATACGTTATACCGTGGCTTATAGATTAGTTACACATCACGAATGTTATGTTAGCAATATACAACTGCAGCTCTAGGTCTCGTATTACTGTGCGAGGCATAGAAACACTGACGTAGCAGTGATACGTCGACAATGACAATGCAGTGTCGTGGGAAAAAATATGAAACCTCTACATATTCATTTTGCACTGACGCGCGTCCGCAAGATACCGATAAGCACCTTTTGGAATGTAGTTTGCAGAAATAGAAACTAGAAAAATGTATTCACAACAAAGTTTAGCGTGGATTATATTCTAATTAGTTAGTTAAGCTATCATATTCGTTTAAAAGGGCTTACAGAAGGCGACAAATTTTCAGTAATTTGTTATATATTGCCGCACCAAGGATGCGTTCAACTAATACAATACTAATTAGTAATTATAATTTAAAAAATAGCGCAAAATATGAGATCATAAAGTAGTAATTTTATCATAGATTTACTAAGGTTCACATAATGGCAATGTTATTGCATATGAGATTAAACCTAAAACCAAAACGTAGAATGATAATATTAAAATGTAGCCCTGGAATCAGTCATATAAGCGAAATCATTTTAATTTACATGGATTATACCTGAACCCACGGTATATACGGGTCCGCATATAGTACGAGATAAAACTACACTTTAGCTAACAACAATTCGATTCGTTACGAAATAGAACATAAATATATTAAATTAATATTAAATGCATAAAATTGTAATAAAAACATCAGATATAGGGTATAATTTATTATGTGATCCACAAGAACTTTGCTAATTAACTGCGTTGCAGTTAGGCAAAGTACATGTTTATAAATGTTGTTTTTTTTTGTTTTTTACATATTCAGTTAATAAACTAAAGAAAAATTTGGCTACAATTATGATACCGTTGTTTGAGACGTAAGAATCTACAAAAGATTGATAATACCACAAAGATATAATGAAGTACTTTAAACATAACGTAACGACTTTGTCAATGAAATATAGTAAATCAGACCTTATCAACAATACTGTTTTAAAATGCAATAATTTTCTATATAGACAGGTTACAATTTTGTCACACTTACATCACACGCCGTAATCAAGTTTTATTTTTATCTAACGTACATACGATGTATTGTACATAATATATTTGTGTCATTGACACTGAACTGAGTATTGTGTTTATGCTTTTAGAAGGCCAAGGTCATTACAAATATATGTGAGATCTATTGACGAATTCTTACTGCAATATTTTAAAAATTATTACAAAGGTTAGGGAACGTATCTATACCTTGTGACCCTTTAAGGGGGGTGTTCAAAATACTACGCTTAGTCACAGGGGAGCCAGTATTTTCTCATGTAGACAATATCCTCTGGGGAAATCTCGCGTTTTTAAAAACAATGAGCCTTTTTTAATTTTGCAAAAAATATTTAAAACTACACTTGAATTACTACGTGAAAACTAGAGAAGGGGCATATTCTACAAGTGGAAACCGATGGGGGAGGCGAGTAAATTTGAAAAAAAAATGGATCACGTATTGTGTTCCCTTGCTATTTTTTATAGGAGTACAGCAGACGTTACACGTTACTACACGTTAAAGACATTTTATTTACACATATTTAAAAATATCTATAGAACATAGTGGTGCCTAAGTTTACGGTTCAACGTACAGCGTTATGCTGACCCTGCGGCCTACATAAGCCATTTTAATATGAAAAACACTCACAAATATTTTTTTGTAAGTTGCTTATAACACAACACCACAAATTATGCCGTTTAGGGCCCCGATATCACTAGTGTGACGTGTGTAAGGATCCTCTGATCTGAGTGTGATTTTTGCCTGTAATAGGCCAGAGACAACGCTGGAGAATGTGAAACATTTACGTTTCAGAGTTCAACATTCACTTTGTAGCGTGAGAGAAGTGACTTTATGTCAAACATAGTTTTACGCTTGATTATTGTTCTGGAATATCTGATCAAAGCCGGATATGTTATTAAATTAAAGTGGCGTGTTATCGCCAAGGTATGACCCGATTCTTATCGGCCTACCTTTATGAAGTTGCAATGAAAGCAATGCATTTTTTAAACATCTAAAATCTAAAGCAATAAATTAACTAACTACCATAAAGGCGTTAAGCGTTGTAAATTCTTCAATGTAGTGTGAGTAAATAGAAATTTGCGACGTTGCCAGGCTTACATATGAATGCAATTTCTAAATAGCAAAAATTAGACATAAGTTCCACTCTTTACCGTCGCCATAAATATTTTACCATCTTTTTTACCTTACCATAGTAACAAAAACATTATTACTCTTATGAAGTTTACTTCAAATTTATCTAGTAGAAAGCATAGCAATGGATAGTAAAAATGTAGGAACCAATATCTCAAATACCATTACTAACGATTGAACAATGATTTTTAGGTACTTATTTATTCCATTAGTTATTTATATAATTATTTGATAGTCAAAAGTCGATATGCAGTCTCTTCCCGGAAAGACTTGTTTATTCTAGATTTCACCAAGGCCTTTTGACAATACCCGAAATAAATTTCAATTTCGTAACTAAATTTTTAGGGCGGTTTCAGATTAGCGTTATTTTCTGCGCGTATACGGTCGTTTCAGCGTACGCGCTTACACGCGAGCTATATTACGCGCTTCAGAAACCGGACTCGCGTAAACGGGCATATTTCGACGTGTTCGCTTGAAACGATAGTGATATCGTGTCGGTATCAACATGGATTCCGACGAAGAAACATTACTATTTGCGTTCCGCGCTTATACGAGCTTATTCGCGCGTATAAAACGCTAGTCTGAAAGCGCTCTTAGTCAAATGGAAAATGATCTGTTGCGGGGTTTGCCTAGTCGATCCTAAAAGCGACTATGGGAGACTCGGTCAAAATTCGATTTGTACTGCACTTATGGCATGATTAATGATTGTATAAATTAGCATCTTCTAGGTTAAACAAAAATCGTTAGTCAAAGGCAGAAAAACGTCATATATTTGAACCTCGACTGAGACTTTATGTTAGACCAGAGCTTTGATGTTTGACTATAAAATATACACTTCAGAAAAAGTAATTAAAAGTTCAGAATTTATATTACATTAAAACAACTTTTAAATGTGCAATAAAGAAGAAAGTAGCAATAATTAATTAATAGCTGGACGTTAAACAAAACATTCAGGATCGTTGATTTCAAATTGACCCTTAATTGCAATTCAGATGCGTTTCGAGTTACGATACAGCGTGTAAGTGTGAAATGTTAATAATAAATTGAAAATAATAGGCAATTTCCAACTTATTTACTTTATACGAAATTTATATTTCTCTACGGAGTGCAAATGTATTATTAACTGCATTAAGGTGTAGAGCTTTTACAGCTTATTTGTCTGAATTTCTACAAGTTATTTATAGTATAGAATCTAACAATAATTTAAGGAGCAATTTAGAAACGGATAGTATTAATTTTTCCAAGTCTAAAGAAGAACAAACAAACAGTGTTACTATAACGATGAATAATCGTTTTTAAAACCAATATGTATTTGGTAAGTGTTTATCTGAATACTGAATCATGTTGTAGAATAAAAACTTTTAGGGATTTAAAACTTTTTGCACAATTTTAGCAATTTTTAAGTATTTTGTAAAGTCTAGTGAACTCGCCTTGTTTATTAATTCATATAATATACTAGTATATACGTAATCGGCAGAACAAAATATAACACACATTTACAAGCTAAACAATGACATGTTACGCTTGTGTTATGGCTAATATACAACGAATAACTCTGGTGCCAATCCTAGCTAGACACCCAAACCATAGTAAATAACGAAACATTCGTTTACGCAATTTCCTATGCCAGGATCGAACCCGGAACTCTGTAATTGTAATATTTGTCAAATATCCAATTACAAAAATATTGCTTACGTTTTATTTGGGGGCGAAAGTCTATTCATACCAGGGTATAGGCGACATAAATAGACTTCCAGTAGAAGGGGCAGATATCGAAGACTGCGGAATCAGGTGAAAAAGTAGGAAAGCGGACCCGGCATCCGAAATGGGAGATGATGTGTCAAATAAACAATTGGGTTTTTAACTTCAACAGCTGTGTGCTTCTACGATGAGTTTATATGAGAATTATTACAGTGACGTCACACACGCGCTCGGGTTTGTTCGGGGATTGTCGGCGCGTTTTCGGTACTCGGTTCAAAAAGTTATTTTTAATTTAATACAACGCGTTATTATTGTGAAAAAAAATGAAATAAAAATAGTTTGTTATAAAACTTATATGTGATCTCTCTACATTTATTACAAAAAAAATCCAAAAATTATACTAAATAATGTAGTCGGTGTCGATAATAATTGTATAGGGTAGTCTGGAGGAGATCGCCTCGGGCGACAAGACCGGCCATTGTACTTTAACGTTATGTGCAATGAAGTTATTCATTAATTCAACCCAATTATCTTAACAGTAAGCAACTAGTTCGCTTAGTTATGACGTTTGAATGAAAGCAATGCGATATGTGTGTATGTTTTACCTTGGTTGTGATTGGGCTGCGGCGGGTACCCGGCGTATTGGCCGGGATACCCGTCCATGGGCGCCGCGCCGCCGCCACCGCCGCCAGCGCTGAACTCTTGGAATTCGATGACCCTGAAAATGCGACCCTCAAATTTAATTTTTTATCGCAAGTGTGATATTTTAAATAGACTCGATATGATGTTTAATTTCACTTTATAAGTTTATTTGTAAGAACACACACGCCATTACAACGCAAAAATCAAAAAGGGGGCGACCATACAGAGTTGCCCAGTAACCATATAACTTAATTGCTCACAACAAGCAACCACTATTCGCTGCTTATTACTACGAATATGACAAGTATCAACATAAATTGAAACTTTATGCCAGTATTAGTAGACACGTGTCAATTTATAATTTAAAAAGTGGAATCAATCTTTTTAGTGTGAAGCTGTATGTGTGGAAATTAGAATATTATTGTCAATTCACTAAGCAAATGCACGGAGGTAGTTTTAGCTATTAATATCCAGAGAGGTGCACCACAACTCCCTCTCATAAATTAATAAAATAAATCAACATTGCTGACTAATTACTAATCAGCAGCCCCAGTACAAAATCTAATAGTTAAAAAACTTTGACTTTTTGATTTTGATTTTTATTAGTATTTTTGCACGTTGTTGTTTTCAGTAAATACACTATTACTACTAAAATATGACTTTTTCTCTTGAAGATTATTATACCAAAATATCTTCTATTTACATATTGAAGTTTGTATAAATGTAGTCGTAGAATTAATAAATTTGCTTATATAAAATTCGTTAATCGGCCGATATAATAAAATACGATTCAAAGTTGTTGAGTATAAAAATAAGGTCAATTAAAAATTTCCTTCTATGCTACACATACATTCATTAAAAACCGTCATGTCAGCCATATTTGTAAAAATTTAACATATACATTTCAGCTGCCTTTAAAACAAACAAAAACATGGAATGTAGTTGAAAAGAATAAAAAACAAACACGTATATAAGAAAATTCACAAAGCACAAAAAGTTTTTAATAACATTTTAGCTTTAACTTCATGAAGGGAAACTGAAATGCTAATTTAAATGATAGAGTATTTATTGTGTGAAATGTAGAGAGGTAATACGGTAGACGGTGACATAATCAAGTTATTTACATCTTCTATGATGAACAAACATTTAAAAAGTAACAAAAATTCGTATCAATATTCTCACAATATAAAAATGATACCCTGCAAGATATAGAAATGATGCATCAATATCGTCAGTTTATTTAAGTTTACTACAACAAAGTTTAATCGCTAAGATAAAACCATACACAAACAAGATGCTTTTAATATTAACAAAACTGACCTGGACTTGACGTACTATTCGACTTCCCACCCTTCTTCTTAGTGGAGGCTTCAACTTGATTTATAATCGGTTGGGGATCAATCCCGCCCCTGTCAAAATGGCATTCGTAAGCTAACAGATTCTTCGTATAGTGTTTACGGAGCGTATACGCAGCGGACGACGACGCACCGATCCCTAATAAGCCCGCGATATCCTTCCAAGTCTTGTTCTTCGTAACCTGTAATAAGAGAACATAAAAACACTTTAAAAGATAGACGACTACTCATATTACTGTTGGGAGTAAACGAGCGGACACGAGGCGACACTTAACGCGTACATAAAGTGTGAAGGTTTAGTGGCGTACGGTGTGTAGAAAATGCGATAACTCCGCCGTGTTAACGAGTTGAGCCTCACCATGCCGACGTGCTACGTAACACCGGTATTATTCGTCCGCAACAGCGACAGACGCGACGGAGTGCGAGCGCCGCGCAGGCCGCACTGCGCCGGCCCGAGCGCAACGCGCACGTATTGGCCGCGCGCCGCGGCCTTAGCGAAACGTTTCAATGATAAAAATTTATTAACTATAGTTAAAGGCCCGCCGGGTTTATAGTGCCTATTCACATAAAGCTCGCGGTTAAAGGCAATATAGCATAAATCCGTGGCGGAATCTATTTGGCCTCAGTCTCGCTGCGCATACGTCGTGTGATATCTCTCGCGCGAATATATTTTTACGTACGACAGCGTTTTGAACTGTAAAATGGAATTGAATTACACATACCCGCATCGTGTCTTCCTGCATGCATTCATTTACTACTTGACGTTTACTGCGTCGAACAGAGTTCTATATGTATTATAGATTTGAGATTTCAATGTCGTGTAAGTTGAAGGCTTGTGAATTGTGACAAGAGAACTTTTCAAGCCACAACTAAATGAAAATATTGCAGTTAAAGTGAAACTAACTAGTCACGTGGGGAAGAAAATGTAAAACTTAAACGTGATTTTACTTTAAAACTGTCACAAATAGGTAGAAGAATTGCCGTTTCTCCCAGTAATTTATCTAAAATGTAACTTGTTTTCTTAACGTCTTAGTTGAGCAACAATATAATAGGTTTGGGACCAACTCATTTGTCTCCACATATTGTTTTTATCATTTGTGTAAGTAGGTTTGAATATTATATGTTTCTTATTTTTTAGCCTAAATACTTATTTCTAACTTAGATCTACTTTGGGTTCGACGATTTTTAATCCTTAAAATGTTTCCCGTTTCTGTCTGCGTCGTTGTGTGATAATAAAAATTCAGTGCACACACGACGAAAACCGGAACACATTTTGTCAATTTAAAGGAGACCATGTAAATAAACAAGTATGATATGATCTATTATTTATAGTTTTAGCGTTTCATTGAGGATGGTAATAAATACAGAGTTTATATAGTATCTAACTAGCCGTTATTTTGCCATGCCAGAAAATTACTTGTATGTAAATATCCATATTGACTTTTGGAATTGTATTTCCCCATAGCAAACACCAAAATACTATATTTTATATACTACTTTGTCAAAGCCCATTCCATTCATTCTTTTCCTCTCCTTTCTATCCCCTTCCTCCTCTTTCCTTCCCTTTTCTTCCTCTTTCTATCACTTTCCTTTCCTATCCATATTTCTTTAAATTATAATTTCATACGAGTGTTGGCAACTTCGAGAGGCATAATATTTTGGATTTTTAAAAAAAGAATAAAGTAAGTATAACCATATTTATTAAGCGGGAAACGACATGACAACGACATCATCGTCGTTATTATATCGATTTATCTAACTTAAATTCATAAAGCATTTTATTGCGTAGCTCCAATTTGTTACAGTCCAATGACAAAATGTAGTTCCCCAAAACTGTCTCCAAAGTTTTGGTTTTCACAAAAGTTGTCCAATCAAAATATTTGGTGCCAAGACTTCAAAAAACGTACGCATGCGTATAACTCTGCTTTAGAGCTCTAATTTCTCACTTATTTTAAAAGACGCCGAGTCGTCACTCAATCAGGAGCGTCAACGATTAATTTCGATTCCAACTCGCACAAACAATTCTTACTCAAACTAATTTGAAAATTATTTTATTTAATTTTAAATACTTACTTGTTTATTTGTTCTCACTTGAATGTATTGTTTGATACAATTTAAATAAAAAATGAAACGCTTTGCGATATTTAACAACATTGACCTTGATAAGTAATATTATTAGGCGTAAGGGTGTAAAAAGCTTTCATAGCAAAGCAAATATGTACACTATGTATGTATTTTTGTAAGGATCAGTAATTTAGACTTTAAAGGCAGCAGACTGATTGACGCCAGCAAAATGTGGTTTAGGCGTCGGATTCTAGAAATTCCTTGAACAGGTTGCCAAACGAATATCTCCATACAGAAGAGGTCAAGATTGGACATCACCAGAGATTATCAGCAACATGCCGACAACAAATATGAGATACTTTGGCCACAGCCCGAAAGAACTCGGACAATACGAAGAGACTTGTGGTAAATGGGAAAGTTGAAGGCAAAGAGACTTCGTATAGAACTCTCAAATAGATGGATTGACCATGTTGCTGACCCAGCTGGACATGTTGATAAATGTGGAGAAGAGCAGTTATTCACTGCATCAAAGTCGCTATCCTCAGCAGTAAAAAAACGAGTTAGAAGAACTGGTGTATTAGTATTAAACTATTAATATTGTACAGACATTGTTGCAGTAGCTTATTACAATGTTACGACAGTGTAATAACTAAACATACAGTCGAACCGTGACAATCTAGCCCGAGACCTGAACTTTGGTATTCTACAATTTTATGGCAAAACTTCATCATGCTTCGCTGAATTAGTGTACTTATATTTTATCTCACTATTTTATAATTGTCGTAACAAATATTTTCGGATCCTAAAAGATTTCCGCTGTCCGACTCATACTGTACATGTAAACAAGGCTTACTCTCTTAAACCTTTTTTCGATCGTTTTAGTAGAATCGCCCGAAAATTCAAAGAAGTTACAATGAAACAAATTTATTACCTTTGTACAATAACAGAGTCCATATAACAAAAATAAATAAAACGTACTGCGTAATGGGCTTAAAGATATATAGATATATAAATATATAAAATCTAAATTGGTTAATTTCACTAAGACAAATGACGAAACACAATTGAGAGTAATTCATTGACCTCAGTTATTACCATTGGACTTGCTGCTGCATATAATAGACAAGAATACATTTATGCCAATTTCTAGTCAAGTCTTTAGAACTATAATATCAATACCAACCTTGTTCATGCAAGTCACGAGGCCGAGTGGGCTTTATTTGTGGTAAACACGTATCCGTGTGTGCCTGAGACTCAAAGCGGGTATGTCTGGACGGCGCTCGCGGCTGACCGTTCCGTCAGACACGGACACTATCGCAATGTTCTGCACACGTTCAACCGCGAGCAAAGACCGCTCGCCTTCGTGAATTGCAAGAACTCTAACTTAGGTAACTTTTTAGGACTCTCGCACTCCGCACCTTGACTATCGACGCACATCGAACATGTATAAAAATAAAGTGATAAGAGACAGCAGCCTGTCTAGTGGTAATGTAGGCCGCGTTTCACTCGTGACTCACAACGTCAAAAATGCTCCTTCAGCCTTTCCACATAGCGACCACGTTCGTTATGGACGTGGCGAAAACGTCACTAATGACGTCATTATTTTCCATCACACAGCGCTCACAGCGATCCATGTCAAGAGATGGGTCGAAGTGGGCGTTGACCACGGACATTAATTCTTTCTATCAAGACGTTGGCAAAACGCGATTTAGAAATCAACCAATTATTTGTGTATTTCATCGTTATCTCGTTGAACTCATATCATACCATATTCATTGTTGATCTCATAACAACGTTCCATAATCCATTCCACTCAAGTTTATGATTGCAATGCTCCGCAAACAAGTTGAACGGGAAAATGGCGGTCGTGAGCGCGGTCGTTGAGAGCCTCATGTGGAACGCGGCCATAGAGCGGTCAGTGGTGAGCCCTTAGATCAGATTACTCACCTCAACGAATCCGCCGCGGTCGCGCACCAACAAATAGAGTCTATACAAATCGAGCGGTTGCTTCGATATCGTCGGGCAGGCGGCGATCGGCGTCCGCCGCTCCTCCATGAACGCCAGCAGCCTCTCGACCCAGCCGCGCCTCTCCGGCGCGTCGTCCATCTCGTACAACTTGCCCAGCGAGTCCGACTTCTGGCACAGACAGAAACCATCATACACCTACGCTCTGTGGGTAAGCTTGCCACTCACGAGGCTCTTGTGAACCCAACCTATATATTGAATCGAGACTTACAGGCTTGAATCGAATCAAACGCGAAAGGGGTTTCGTCACACTCTACTTATTACAGTACAGACGGTGAGCATGGAACACCAAATGTTCCGAATCTCTTTTTATTAGACTGCCCACGCTGACAGTCTTATTTGTCTTATTATTGGTTAAATTTTACCATAAACTCCATATGAGTAATGTCAAAATCAAACCAGTTGTAAGGCAAGTGAATGTGAATAATGAATAGCAAGGGTATACGAAAAACATTGGCCCATAATTATAGATAACGTCTTTAAATCTCGATTCAAGTTTTAGCGTTCTAAAATAGTTACAGTGCTATAGCAACATATATATATAAAAGAGACATCTTTGCAACGTAGAAATAGACAATCAGAAAAAATAAAAATCAATTTGCAATTATTAATTATCACACACTGAAAAAGCCCCCAAAGTTGCAGAAATAAAAGTGTCACCTTATTTCAAGAGTAGAAAGTATTTTAAGCAGAGTAAAGAGAGTAATAGTACATATTTCCATTAACTCGTTTTTGTGTATATAATATTTACCAATTAGTTAATTGATGACATAAAATAGTAACTTTTGCGAATACCAATTGCCTTATATATAATAAGCTACACAGATTCATCGATTGAGTTTTCAAATAAATTTAGTATTTGCAAACTCAACCATACATATAGCGTGACACTATATCATCGAATATTGAAGGTCGTGACAATATTTGTACGTCATGGATGTCTCTTCTGCAGTCTTATGCCTAACAAGCGCCAACTTATAGATGTATCGGTTGTATCATAAAACCTTTATTTATAAGCGCACCACTATTTCTGTGTAACACACCGTTGATTTAAAATCGACTAATACTCAAAGGTCCTTCGAACCGGATTCGTGATTATCTCTTCTCAGTGGCCTGAGAGTTATTTAAACAGAAAATTCCAAAGCTTTCATTAAAAAAATGGTGGCGAAGAACCGATTAGAACCCAGCCCAATAGTTAAATTTACAATTTCCTACTTGCAAAAAGCCACAAAATCTTCCCAGCAATAATTAACTCAGGGTCTTAAAATTAAATAAATAAATGAATTACTATAATAAGACATTTTTAAACAAAACTAATTCCCATTGCCAATATAAGATGAAGAAAGAAAAAAGGTTTACTTGGTCATCACATAACGAGACAAATGGCAATGAATTGTACGGTGATATATACCAAAGTTTCGCGATGGTACCATACTCATTTCTATGCTTTAATAAACCTATTCTTACGACAATGTTTTAAACTAACAGTCCGACTAAAACATTAATCTAAAAGCATCCAACTTAAAAAAAACTCGTGAATTTGAATATTCACATTATTCGTTCTTCCATAGACCATCAGAAACATCTTAAAGTTGGCGCTATAAAAATCTAAAATCTACATAAATTGGATAACACTAAAGCGTATCTCGTACAGTTATTAAAAGGTAGAGACCGCTTTTGCGAGCATATATCTTCAGCTATTTCCAGTATATGTTTCAAGCTTGTATTGATAGTGAATATAGTCATTACCGGAGCTGACGAAGACTCTCCTACGCGTCGTTTCCTTTGGTTCTCAGCCTAGAATCAAAATTGCCACTAATTGTTTATATTGCACGTTCATTTTGCTTTCGCATGCTTTCGTCAGCCCCGTTTCTAAAGAAAACTCATTATTTCACGTATATATCGAGGGAACATTAAAACAATATCAAAGCCAAATTACATGACAAGCATGAACTACAAATTTTGTAAATGGTTTTGAGGTAGATAGAAATTCGAAAGAACTATAGTCCAAAGCAAAGTATTGTAGAAAAGTTCTGATATTTTTTTATATTGGTTAATTACTGGACAAAAATTATTTTCAAATTTTAGTAGTAGTCAGCGAAAGAATGGATAGTAAATAAAGTTCTTGTAGTTTCTTTCGGGACATTTAGCTTGCTTCTCATTAAAGGGCAGTCTTAATATATTTATTTTATATAAGTAAATAGATATGAAAGTAACTTTGTATGTTTATGTTTGTTCCTTCTTCATAACCTCAGGAATAGAGATATGTACATCCAAATGAAACCATGAGAAACGCTAGTTTAATTACACTTAAATTTCAATTCAGACTCATGTTCTAGAATACAAAGCAATCGGTGATATAGTTCAAGTGAGTGTAAAAATTTAGGAATAAGATGGCGACTTTTGCACTCTTATTGAATGAAGCAAGTTAGAGAAAGAAAACTTCCGACAAAAAACAATTAGCAGACGGAAATAACGAGTTTGTTGCATTAAAATATTCAAACAAGGCTCCCATTTTAAAACACTACTGCATTATATCTCGCAGCTATGAAACGGGGACTTTCATGATGCTTTTCATTCACTATAAATACTTACTTGTTGCTATTAGATGCACATTGCAAGCTACAAATCTCTATCACAGTCATGCGCTTATATATTAGCAATTTTCATAAACGAAACAATGACTACACGTCATTGAGACTAAGGCAAAGATTGTCTACAGAAATAATTAAAGGTAAAGAGCGATTGGAACAAAAACGTCTGAGAATAGAATTACTAGGAAACTAAAGAAGGTGCTGCTCTAGCTTATACACATACTGCTATAGCTAGTTTACAAATTATTGTATTCGACATACGACATAATAGCTCACAGATTATTCCCTGCTAAACTAAATTAGCTACAAAAGTTAGTGTATTGCATATTATCTAAATGAACTAACCGTATATTACACATTTGTGACAAACTACGAAAATAATCATTCTGGGACATTTTAACTAAGATAGCACTGTTACTTGTAAAATATTTACACCATACCCACAAGAGTCTAATCGAATTTAAGTAATATTATTTTAATCATTTACTGGTGTAAACACAGACAGTAAGTGATTAATTCACAAAATGAAAAAACTTTATTATTTTTAGTATAACATAAAAATGTGTCTGGTGGGTGGGGGCATTCTTATCAATACAACACACTAGTTGTGATATGAATAAGAACTTTTTTCTTTAAATTTTAGGGCTCTAATTCTTTAGCAATTACTGATATGCAATATTGAAGTTTGAGATGATAATTCATTCAAATTAAAACGTATTTGCTAATTGTATAGTTCGAGGTATCATAGGGCCACTCGAAGTTCCAATTTAAATAATAATGCCGAGTTCAATATGAGTATCTGTTTAAAAACTGACTTTGTCTATTTCTTCTTTGCAGACTTTATATATTTCTATTTATTTAGCGAAATTCCAACACCATTTAAACGTTAAATTAGCGTGTAAAGCAAAATCAATCTTTTCAAAGCTGGAAGCCAATTCAATCAAATCACTTCTAAACATTATTTATTGTCAGTTTTACGTTGAGATTTGGGGATTCTGCTAAATCACGCAAAGCAAGTGAAAATAACACACAATATCTTCTTGTAGTTTGTGTTTATCAGCACAAGCAGCTTAGACAGACAAGGCGATTGAATGCCCTTTTAATCAAACATTCATATAACTAACTTGTAAAGTGTATTTGTGGGAATTTTAATACAGCTATCATCTCGGCTAGATTTTAATTAGCTAACACACATGTTTTTCCAAACAAAATTATATACCATTTTAAACTCCATCATAAAATGTATGAATTCCTATGTATATTGAACTCAAATTTGACGTGAACAAATCTACAAACAAATCTCTGTAGATCGATTACGCAAATCACCTGTCATGAGCTCTTGCTTTTGTCTGTTTTCATAGTAAATATTTTAGCACAGTTGCCAGTTTAGTGACATTTTCACTAAATCACATATTTGTGTGACTACTAAAACGCTCGTAACTCTCTTACAATTCTCATATATTTGAGCCAACGTTAAACCTAGTTATCGAGTGTATGAAAACTTCACGACAGCAGCGAGCTTGTAGTGAATATACACGTACGTCTATTGTAGTGATAGTCGCGAAACTGGCAACACTGTGTTCTTAGAAGTGTCAATTATTAAATAAAAAGGCTTGAAAAACAATTTATTAATGCAATAGGCAATGCATTTTGTATAGTATGCGCAAAAAGGAACTACCATGCAGTATTTAATAAAGTGACTATATTAAAATAAAAGGAAATCGAGCATTACACATGCCAATGAGCTTTAACTTGATATAAACCTTTGATCTGTAGGACTCCGGCGGTATGTGACTGTTAAACACCTGAAATACATGGAGGAAATGCAATGCCTGTCTTGTTTATTTGTACACATTTTAAGTTTAAAAAATCAACAATCTAAAAGATACTTAATAATTTAACTAGATCATTAAAAAACTTTAACATTTTAGTGAAAATTTAAAACCCAAATAAGGGAAAATATACTTTTCTTAGCGTACCATTATGAAAAAGAAAAAAAAAAGGATTTTACTTAAGATTGACATTCATGAAACAGTAATGTTAAAATCTAATATCACCAATCAAAGTGAGCCTTGTAAAAGAAAATTTGATATCTAAAAATTTAGAAACATTTTCTAGTTCAAATGAATGGTTATTTAAGTTTTAAATGCTAATAATACTTCGTCTTCATATAATTTGATTTATATACACATCTCATATCTACAATTAAATCAATATTTTACTATGTTTGAATATTCGTTTTATTGTAAGAGTGAAATATGCATGTTCACACTATATGGGCAGTTGATGTTGGACAATTTATTATATAAAACATTTGTCTTAGCCCCAACACACATCACACTCATTCTTAGCGATATAGGGGACTGACTTCCAATTTTGACGATTTAGATCATATACTGAAAGAATGTCTACAATCGACATTAACAGAATAACATTGTAGTTCAATTGAAGTTATATTTATGAAAAAATATTTATAGGTTGTGTCTTTATTCTTTTTTGCAAGTCATTTAATTGAAATGAAAACACATGCTATCAAGGTTGTACAACAGCCTTGAAGCCATATCATGTTAACTATTTTTTGAATTATGAAATGTGACTGTAATTCTCTTAACAGGTAGAAAAAAATCTACTGTAATATTAGAATAGAATGGAATAAATATACTTTATTATAGAAAAATGCTTCATAAAATTTGTATATGGTACGCTTATAATAAATTACAATATTTTTCATTAAAACAAAAATGATTATCTACTAGTTTTATCTTTTTTATTGCATTTTCAAAAGTATTGATCAGTTATCAAGCATAGAGACCCTTAAAGGCTATGTAAGTCATTCACCTAAAGTCGTAACTCAAACTACAATTCATATTTCTGAACTGCGAGACTGAGAAGAAGAAGGAGACAAGTTCTATAGGCATGTATCGGTGAGGACTAAACGCTACAAAATAATATTAAACTGGAAGATGGGCACAAATGTAAAGGTAGACCAAGAAAAGAAGAATAGATTGTGTGTCACCATAATGAATTGCGGTGTGACAGAGGACGTGCGCTAGAATAGGGTAACATAAAATGAAAAGACATATTGTGTCGATCCCAAATATTTAGAAGGTGAAAGAAACAATAGTGTCTAGGATCAGTAAAAAAAAGCAGTTGGTCAATTGTGAGATAGGAGGCCCTGATGTAGTGTAGTGTATGGACTGGTGTGTTATTCCCAGTCACAGGACTGAGGTCGTGCGCCAGAATAAGGGATATAAAATGAAAAGACATCATTGTGTCGATTCCAAATGCTTAGAAGGTAAAAGAAAGACTAATGTTGAGGATCAGTAAATTGATGTAGTGTATGGACTGGTTGGTATGCACAGAGGGTGTGTTATTCCCACTCACAGGACTAAAGTCGTGCGCCAGAATAAGGGAACATAAAATGAAAAGACATATTGAGTCGATTCCAAATGGTTAGAAGGTAAAAGAAAGAATAATGTCGAGGATCAGCAAATTGATGTAGTGTATGGACTGGTTGGTATGCACAGAGGGTGTGTTATTCCCACTCACAGGACTAAAGTCGTGCGCCAGAATAAGGGAACATAAAATGAAAAGACATATTGAGTCGATTCCAAATGGTTAGAAGGTAAAAGAAAGAATAATGTCGAGGATCAGCAAATTGATGTAGTGTATGGACTGGTTGGTATGCACAGAGGGTGTGTTATTCCCACTCACAGGACTAAAGTCGTGCGCCAGAATAAGGGAACATAAAATGAAAAGACATATTGAGTCGATTCCAAATGGTTAGAAGGTAAAAGAAAGAATAATGTCGAGGATCAGCAAATTGATGTAGTGTATGGACTGGTTGGTATGCACAGAGGGTGTGTTATTCCCACTCACAGGACTAAAGTCGTGCGCCAGAATAAGGGAACATAAAATGAAAAGACATATTGAGTCGATTCCAAATGGTTAGAAGGTAAAAGAAAGAATAATGTCGAGGATCAGCAAATTGATGTAGAGTATGGACTGGTTGGTATGCACAGAGGGTGTGTTATTCCCACTCACAGGACTAAAGTCGTGCGCCAGAATAAGGGAACATAAAATGAAAAGACATATTGAGTCGATTCCAAATGGTTAGAAGGTAAAAGAAAGAATAATGTCGAGGATCAGCAAATTGATGTAGTGTATGGACTGGTTGGTATGCACAGAGGGTGTGTTATTCCACTCACAGGACTAAAGTCGTGCGCCAGAATAAGGGAACATAAAATGAAAAGACATATTGAGTCGATTCCAAATGGTTAGAAGGTAAAAGAAAGAATAATGTCGAGGATCAGCAAATTGATGTAGTGTATGGACTGGTTGGTATGCACAGAGGGTGTGTTATTCCCACTCACAGGACTAGAGGGCGGGCGCGGCCACGACGACGGCGACGCGTCGTAGTCGTCGTGAAGCGAGGAGTGGGAGCCGGCGCCCGGCGAAGGCGACGGCGCCGCGCTCCCCGCGCCGAACTCCTTCCGAGAGCCCTTGCCGGACCCGCTGCCCGAGCCGCACTCCTCGCCCGACGCTGGGGAAAATAAACATCATTTCTATAAACACGATACATAGCCAGCGTCTAACAGATACACTCTACATTTGTATAAGTTTAGTTTTAAAATTAGAAGAAAAAATATATATATATATAAGTTATTCTTAAGGTACACAACACAACATAAAAACCACAAAATTAATGTCACACACACACAATAACAAAAATTAACAATAAGCGTGTACTCAAGAAACTAACAGTAATCCAGTTGTAAAAAGGGTACGGAACTCGAATCCGTAGAATTGTTAATATATATTTTTTTTAGATTAATGGCTTGACAGCTAGGCCTTTAAGCCAGATCTTAGTTTACAATATGATTTCTTCATTTTCTTAAGCCTATGTGTAGCACAGCTGAACTGTAGGTAATCAGCTAGCGCCATTCAACGGAGTTCTTGTAACAACTCAAAAGGCCATATTTGACTATACAGTTCACATTTCTCACAAAACACATAATTACTACTCAAAACTATCAATATCCTACAACTATTGTTCATTTTAGAGTAATTTAACACATTTTAGAAAATAAAACTGCACAACACAACATCCCCTTTCAGTTCCCGCCAAAAACTCCAATTGTTAATTTAAAAAAACACGATACATAGGGTAGGGTAGTAGTGGACAGAGAAGTCAACTGAAACATTTTTTCTTTCTCTTTTCTTCACCATCTCCATACTCGTCTATTCTGACATCCGTCCTGTGTTACACCACAATTCATCAGTCATCCTGCGGCTATGTCCTACAGATTCAGTTAGGAAGCGGTACTAATTGGTGAGCAGAGCAAATAATGAAAGAGTGAGCCAGACGCAAGACATGTATTTTATGGACGAGTTTCTCTAGTAGCTCACAACGCCAAAAATGCTCCGTCAGCCCTTCCACATAGCTATCGCCGTCGTTGTGATCGTGGCGAATACTTCACTAATGAAATCGTTATTTTCTATTAGACAGCGCTCACAACGACCCATGTCGACGTGGACGTTGAACACAGAGCATTAATTCTCTCTATCGATTAATTGAAAACTTGACATTTGTGTATTTCGTCGTTAATGACATCTACACTCCATAACCCGTTCCACTAGAGTTTATGATTGTAACGCCCGCAAGCAAGTGGAATGGGAAAAATCGCGGTCGTGAACCTGGTCGCTGTGAATCTTATGTGGAACGAGCCAAAGTGTGACAAAAAGAATAAAAATAACGTTCTAAGACATGCCAGTGTTTACTCTAAACGCAGGTTCTAATACATCCTTAACACAACCTTTCCATCCCGATCATCATAACCCATCCAACTCGAGTATACAAATTCATATACAACAAAAACTGTAGTAATAGGCCTGACATTATACCCTGGTTAAGGCTTTAGACTTAGGAAAATTACTTTTCTTCTTTCTTTGAATAATCAATAAAGTTATTTTATTTTTGTCCTATAATATAAGCCTAACAATAAAAATGAATGTTAGATCCGCATTCTAGAATAATATTCATTACCTAATCCATAATTAAATTGAATAAACCATTCAGATTTAGTTACGTAGACTTTACTCTGAAATATCTTTCGTCATAATTTTGTTTTCAGAACATCTTTTACATATTTAAGTGCATTTGAATACTTTCCAGTTTTAGTTCTGAATAAATAATATATTTATTTATTATTCCTTTCAAAAATGATATTGAATTTTTTGGTGAATCGGACGAAAATGAACAACGAAAGATGTTTGAGAGTAAGGCCTTGAGGAATGACTTATGTGGTTAATAGGGAGAAATGATTGAGGAATATGAAATGCTTATGGTTAATAGGGAGAAATGATTGAGCAAAATGTTGATACCTGCTGATGCGTTACTGAGCGTGCTCTGCTGGCTGCCCTCGTCGAGCGGCGCCCCGTCGGGGCCGGTGGTGACGAGTGCCGTGGCGGGCGCCGCGGGCCCGTTGTCGTGCGCCTCGCCGGGCGCCGTCGGCGGCGGCATGGCGCCCTCGCCGCCGGGCGCCCCGCCACCCCCGGGCGGGCCCATGTGCCGACCCTGCTGCTGCTGAAATTCGATTAAACGCATCACAATTAGTATGGACTTTTTATATCTTAATATATATGCTATCGTATACTTGGATTTGTACGAAATAGCGAAATCCAACAGCAGCTTCACTCAACTTATAATGCCTCCCTAAATACAGTCGCGGAATAAAAATGCTTGCCAGTTTTCAAATTGATTCATTTAACGTTCCGCAAGCACATGTTACCTTTTCAAAATGAGTCACAGAATAAACTGTTCCACAAAAAATATGTTTAACTATTTAACAATACTGTTGAAAATGACTTAGATAAAAGTTGTTTGATTTTCTATCTTGTCTAAAAAATTGTTTAGACATGTAAAACGTTTTTATTGTTGTTAATATTTATGATAAGCGTAGTGATTATATCCTCTGTGTTTCTTATTGTTAATCTCAGCGTCTGTCATTGCCAACATTTGTGAGATAAATTTGCGCAAACGAAAACTGCCGTTCGGAATTTTAAGTTGTATAAAATTGTAACATTGATAGACAGATACTAGACACTCATAAATTTACCGAGGCAATCTTTAAATTATCAATATATGAATATTTTCAGATTTTTGGGTACTTTATAAACAAAATTAGGACATTATAAAAACAAGAAAAAAGTCTTATTTATATAATTATATTATATAGAGTAAAAGTTAGTTTTCAAGAGGTTTTGCGACCCTAGGGAATGTAAATGTAGAAAAACAGTGGTTAGTTTAAAAAAACAAAGGAGAGTTCCGAGCTCGCTCTATTCGGGGCACTTAATTTTATTTTTAATACATTATTTAGATAAGTTAGTTACACAGGTATATTCGCGTACATCGCGCCAAAGTGTAGCCACAAATACAAATATTTTTTCCCAAAAACATAACAAAATCTTAAAATTAAATTTCAACTTTAGTTGTTTCCCGGGGGAGAATGGAATGGGAATGTATGAGAATGAAAAAAGAATGGGCCTGTGTGGCGTTCTGTTGTTCGTGCCTACCCTGCAAGGGACCTGGCGTGAAGTTATGTATGTATGTACGTTGTTTGCCGATCATGTAAGCTACTCTATCAACACACTCATCATTCCACATGTAGGTTACATCCCAAAGGAATTAATACACATATTCTTCGCAACTCAAATTCACCAACAAAAATTTGAACTAGCATCCCTCGGGAAATCTTATTTTTACTCAGAATAAAAGTACTTGTTGTAAGTGTACATCTCCGATCTCTAAAGATCATCGATATCAATATTAATTATAGTCAGATGTCTTGAAAACATGTGGCACTTTAGCGCTAAACGAATAGAATAGAAAACGTATGGGAATGACATATCATAATACTATGTAATTCCGATACATTTTCATTCTACATATTAGTTTAGTTTCAACGCCACTAGTCCAGGGGGCAGACAAAGCAAAGCTCGCATTATAAAATGAGTGTGAAAGAAACTGCAAGTTGAGAAATTACCTTCATCGGCGGATAGTGTTGTGGAGGGGGCGGCGGACGGTACCCATACGGGTACGGATGGTGATTCCGTGGTGGGTAGCCGTAGGGCGGTTGCGGTGGCGGGTAGTGCGGTGACTTATACCCGGGGTGGTGGACATAGGGCTGCGCCACCATGGCTCCGGGCGGAGGTACGGCGCTAGGTGCGGGCCCGGGAGCGGCACCGCCCGCCCCAGGCCGCGCGGTCGGACCGCTGCCATCCGGCAGCGACGACGACGTTCGCGGCGGCATCGTTACGTTTTGAGCACCTGGAATACCACAAAAAAAATACAAATCATCTACAGTTTCTACATGCAAGCGTTAAGCAGTTACAAAATTCAGTTTTTTTTTAAATTCTGTTTAAGGAATATTTATATACATATGGCATATAAATAAATACGTCAGCCTCATCACACCTTTTTTTATTGAACCAGGGGGAATGCCTTTCGTTCACTAACGGGTCTTTTGTAGGGGTTAGACCTTAGCGGCGAGATTAAGCGCCGCCGGCATATTTGGCGACTCATCGGTACAGTCGTTCCCATAATACTACACTAAACCTGAACTTGCCTGCCATATATGCATGCCCGCGCTTGTGGTAGGAAGAGCATGAGATTTAGAACTTAGTTACACCGATGCTCATCCGCGCATAAAGGCCTCAGAGCGCCCCCGGGAGGCAGCGGCAAACTCACTTCCTCAACAGGGGTTTAATTCCACCGCATCTCCCCCGATGAAGATGGACCCCTCCGGACACCAGACTGACGTTGGTACCTGTGAGTCGCGTGCGCACTTCTCTCCCTCTAGCCCCATCACACCTTAAGTTAACTGCCTATTTACAAAATATTTTACAGCACAAACAAAACACCCACTTGTCGGAATATTTTTGAAATAAGAGAAAAAGAGAATCGTTTGAATAACACCAACATGCATTTGATTTAGACTGAAATCCCTACTCAGTGCCTGGCTTTCATTCGTGTTTATGTCACAATCCATACATATCAGCAAATGGAACCAAACATTAAATAGGATATGTTACGAATCTCAAAGTTAACAATGTTGCAAAGTTCTGCCGGTGGCTGTTTAATATGCAAACTGTTGTTTAGAGTTAGACGTTTCAATTAAATCGTATTCGAAAGTGCAAGCGAGAAACATTGGCGTGTAAAGCCGGGCGCGCGTGATCGATATAGTGGCGTGGCGGGCGTTCGTCCTCGCACACACAATTTGAATAATACAGCTAACGAGGGCCCGCCTAAGCCGGGCGAACATCAATCGAAGGCAGAGAGACGCATCCGATCACTTTCGTTTTCAGCGGACACGTGAGCCACATGCATCGCTAGCCTGCGAATTCTCGTTGCACTTTATTGCAACCGTATATGTTCATACGACATGACACGACGCATTGACCGAGGCCGAGATACGGGGTAGGGGCCCGATGTGATTTGCTACGACGAAAGTGGTATTGCAACTTTTATGTGGGTCGATTTGTTATGGTCGTGTTACGTGAGAATGCATACATGAATTACAGTCAATGTTAGACCGCACACCTTCGCACACTTTCTTTGATAAGGTCTAGGTGTAAAATCGGCGAGGGTTATAGCGTGACATTCTTTTATCGATACTGTTAATGGTTTGGCAGAATATAAAAATAAAAAGTAAACCACTTGTGGGAGTCGTAACTTTAATCTCATCGGTTGACCATTATCGGGCAATTATAATGTGTCGGTGCGATCAGACAGTCGGTAGACAGCGAGGCGCCGGTGAATCATAGATAACAGCGTTATGCTATGCGTGCCCACCTATATATCTATTTGTTTACTGCGACCTTTAATGAGTGTAGTGCCACGGTAATGGGGTCGTCACGGCCCGGCCCACATCCGAACACTGTCTCGTAAAAATAGCCCGACGTCTAATTTAGATACGTGTCCGTGACGACAAAACATCGTGCTCGTAACTGTCATTCAATATCTATTCCATGAACTGAAATTAACCATAAAGCTTCGTAATGAGTGCTCAGGAGTCGCAAATGCAACATCGAACATCGTACATAAAAATTCCAAAAGTAAAAGTTTAACACCCATCTATAAAACAACAATGTTTACGTTATTTCGCAACATTGTCCCGAGTACGTACGCTACTATTAAATAGTGAAAAGCAGGTTCGAGTTTGTTACATAGTATGGATTTCACCTTTAAGGCAGTTTGCATATAAGTCGTATCAAACTTGCAGCTAATGGTAATCTTTGTCCGTTGCAAACATTCAAGTGCAATGAAATACCTTGTAGATTAGTTCATAGTTGCAAGTTTCCCAACGGTTTATCATTCGTTTCATTAGCATAGCGCGTGTTGGACAGCACAGCGGTTCGTGGGCTGGCTTTGTCAAGGGCAGCGCGCCCGTCACCGTTGTAGACTGGCCCGACTGCATGCGTAACGCACCTCAAACGAGGTCTTTACTTTCCATTCGGCACTGCCACCAACTCGCCAGACATCATTGAGGTAATTATTTACAAAGCCTTTAAATATCAACTTGATCATGGCCAAGTTTTGTACCGCGGCCCTTAATTTAACACAACCAAAAGAACGGATACAGTTATTTTGTATTCTCGTTTATTAAATACATACTCAGACGAATAAAAATATAGACAGAGCCTAAGTGAGAAAAGCGTCAAAATGTAGTTAAGAATTTTTAACAAACTTATGTGCGTGAGCTTTTGTTAGTTTGTGTGGGTAGTAATAGTAATGTATCCAAATGAAACTATTCCACCGGATAAAGATCCGTAGGTACAAAAACGATTATTCAATACTAAGTTCTTCTCAACACGCTAAGATGCAATTGGCTTCCTATTCCAAAATCGACTCCCTTTATCCGGCTTCACTATGAGAACGACTCGATCTATCTATATTGTTCATCTGAGTATATACATTATAACATTTTATTGTTATCTTTATTGAGTAAATATAGATAAAATTAAAATTCTCAGTTTCAAGAACGGTTGATAATCTGATAACAGAAATAATATACGTAATGTTTACATATCAAACATAAACAACAAATGTCCTCAAACAGCTGACCGGCTAGACAGCGTGTGATCTATTGTACCTCCCTAAAAATGTACAACAATACTACAATATAGACATTGTGCCGACAATTTCAATAATCTAAACACGTTATCTCCACCTCTTGCACGCGTCATTGTTCGGCAGTGCATAGCTTTCGAAATGTCAGTGCAAACAACATTGATCAATTGTGTTGCATTATTATTACCATAATTATCATCGTTCATATCAAGTGGCTATCTTCTTAACTATGCAACTTAACATAGTATGACCTTACTCAGATCGTACAAACTTGCTTTAATTGCTAATTCTAAGATTTTTTTTACCATATAGTCCGACAGATATATATCTTCTGTACAGATTATTATTAGAAAACTAGGATTTGCCCGTGACATCGTCCACACAATGACAGGGTAACGCGGATTACAGTTGTTTTCCCAGTATTTAAATTCATACGGTATTTTTTCAGCCAGGAAACGGATTCTTTAGTATGAAAATACTGAATGAATAATAAATTCCGAAGATTCCGGTTAAAACTAGTGGCATGCAATAACTATATCTGTTCTACTAAAGATGGTTAGGAAATATAGAAACTGTCTTTTTTATTGCAGGAGTTCAGCCGACAGACAGACGGCCCACTTGATGGAAAGCTGTTAAAATCGCCTATGGACATTTGCGACACCCAAATGCGCTTCTACTCTCTTAAGGGAGACTAGAACCTGGTCACTAATGCCGGTACACAACTCAAGGTTTGGTATATCATATCAAGCAAGTCCTAATATATACGTGGTTTCGCAGTTAGGAAGTCACAGGAAATATAAAAAGTCCCGGATGATATTGTTTTAGTATATATAGTATACTAGCTGTCCCTGCAGACGTTGTCCTGCCCTGAAGAAATAAAATTTAGAACCCGATTGCAGCGCCATCTACAGGGTCCATTGAAATGTTAGCTATACTATCTTTTAAGTTGGATCAAACTGCACACGGTGTACAAATTTGATTGAAATCGGTTTAGTAGTTTTGGAGTTTATTGGCAACATACATCTTGACACAAGATTTTTATATATATAAGATGATGAATCGGATCTGAATTAGCTAATTTTTATGTATACTATACATGCTTTAAGTCTGCACCGTTACTCTATAAGCGATTAAGAAATTACAAGTTAAAATTTCAGACCACAGCATGTTTTATTATATAGTAAATAAAAGATGTCATAATCAATTTAGTAACTTATAACAATAAAAATAATAAACTCGCAGGGGGGTTTTGTAGTTAATGGCGACACCTCGGACCCAACGCCAGCGGGCCAACGCAAGCTTGCTTGGTTTAGCCATCCGGCAACGGAATGGATATCGCTAATGCCAAGACTCAAGTTCCAGGGGTGGAAGGGATGAATGTCATAACGTCAGAAGTGGCTTCGGTGAACTTGGAGTCCATCTCTCGACACCCCTTATCCACTCACACCCATATTGCCCCTCGCCAGTCTTGTAGCGCATTTTTAGGCACCCATGCAGTGTGTGGCGAGTTACCGACGGCCCAATGTTTCTTGAACATTGCGATGGGCAGACGCCATAATCCCCATAGCACAGATCCCTAGTTCCACTAACAGTTTAGCGCAATAGCCCGGTACCTTTTGTTCTCATTCTCTACTAGACCTACACTGACCGGGGCTTGTCCTTGGGTGCATTTTTATATGGTATAGACAGGGATAATCGCCGGTCAGTGTCACGCCACAACTAGATTAAATTTTTCAAGGACCTTGTATTGGTCACGCAAATACTCCAAAAGTCCGAGCCATTTCTATGGCCCGTGGTCTGCAAAGACATACATAAAAAATAATTAATAGTAAAAAAACTTGTTCAAGACAACAAAAACATTTCATTTTCTTAAGTAGAAATCACCGCCTTTGCGACCTATATATAATTAGTGTACCTAGATTCGATGCATGTGACACGTGTATCACGCGATCGGAAATGCATTACATACATAATTATGTACGAGTATTGCAAGCACCTAGACCACAAAACTGTAAGCTATGTGCGGCTTGCCACATAAACTTCAAATATATAAACCACGTGACTGAAGCAGTACGATATCCGAATATGCAATATCATTTATAGCACTAGTATTAATTCTGACCTCTGCAAGATATCAAAATAAAACAATTAGAAAAATGTAAGACAATATTTGCACTATAAGTCTTAAACTTCATTGAAATCCGTTAAGCCATTTCATGGCCTATACCCTAAATAAATGCTTCATAATTAATTTCATTAAGTATAGATGTCAGATACATAAAATAAATATATATATTGATACAACCTAGGCCCCGATTAAGACAAATTCCACGTACAGACTGTAAAAGCACATATTATTACCTGTCGGCATTTTAACCTAATTGTTATCCTTTTATGATCGTCTTCTTTTGTTCACTTATTCATTGGCATGCGTTTCTAATTATTGTGGAGAATAGCCTATTGTCTTATTGTACTCGCTCATTAGCATCATTAGCCAGGTGTTGCAGATTCTTTTTGCATTTGTGGAGTATAGAACGACGGGCTGATGGCGAGAGTGGGCAGTCAAGCTACGACTACGATTCGGGGGTGACGAGTGTACATTCGGGAATCTTATAGCGATGGACTTTTCGAGTTTTATTGACTTACGACCTACTACTGCATTACGTTTGGATTTGTTATATTCGGTTATATTTGTATCTGTGTTATACGTGTTTGTATAGTTCTAATAAACTCTATAATAATTCTAACGGCATTTTAATTGGAGTCCCGCTAAGTTCGTAACAATATATACTTTATAATAAAATATTTTTATATCTTTTTTATTATTTTGTTCTTTTTATCTTTCATTTATTGCATTTTGAAACCATTATATTGTTGTCCTTTTGATCTAATACAAATTCTTTTCATTACTGTTACATTGCATCTATACTGTTATATATTTTTAATATTCTTTCCTAACACTATCACTAGAGTGTATAATCATAGTAACTTATTAAAGTTACTATGATTATTAAAGTATTCGTCGGTCGCGTGCAGCGTTATGCTGTATACAGCCTACGGTGTTTACACCAGACCAACGCCTTAGAAATAGCTGGAGTTACGTCATAATGGCTTGGACGGTTATGTTTAATCTTTCAAACGATATAACAATACTAACAGCGCATAAACGTCGTACTGCTGGTTCTGGGCCTCCCATATATAAGAGAGCGGACAGCATACCCGCCACGCTTGTCCAAGACGGTTTGGCGGGTTTCACATAGTCTTCGAGTTAGTAACTCCAAGTTTGGAACGCCAATGCGCTCGCTATGCGCTAACACGACTACCGCGGCTTTTAGGACGTATTAGTATGAAAAAAACTCCATTTGTTGAGCTGTTTTGATTTTTAAAATAATAAATTTCATAACTTGACACGCGCTGTTACTAGTGAACTGTCAAAGTTGTACTTTAGTAGAACGACCAAAGCATTCCGTGAATACAGCCGTGTAGCGCCCACGCCAGTAAACCAGAATTATACGTAACATAAACTCCAGTGGACGATCGTCGATAACGTTAGCTTTGAAATGAATTTGCATCTATTATTAAGATAAACTTATTGGGAGCAGTAACAATAGTAAACTTTAGCTGCAGATTAATTCATACAATGCACTAAATTACTCAATAGATTGCACGTGAATTGGTTAAACTCACTCACGTGTCTTATGCATATGGTAGGCCTACTGCGTGTCGGACCACGCACGTTGAGGGCTCTTTAGATCTGGCTTCAGAACCTTGAAAAATAGTTTATGGCCATTTCCTATATTTTATTTAACCAACCGCTTAACTATCGGTAAAAATTTGTCATTTGCTCCATAACAGTAGTAGATGGTAAGGCGAGTGAATGAATAGTACGATATAGGCATCAGCTATCAGTCGAAAATACCCCTTGCATATCCAAAATTATATTGTATTCCGGTTGAGTTCGGAGCGTGAGCTTTGGTTCCCGGAGTCTGCTTGACATTTTTTCTCGAGTTCGTGCAGTCTACGGCATTTCTTATCGTGGAAGCATTGGTACGTAACTCAACCGTTACTAAAAAATATTTCATGGCCCTATCCCTTATACTGAGAGCTGACGGATGCGGCATTTTTAAACATTTGTTCCGAACATTGTTTTAATAACCAATTTCAGTAAAACAGCATTCCTACAACTATACGAGTTAAAACAAAATTAATCCTTGAAAAGACCTAAGAGTCTCGAGCCGTTTCGACTCCTTGCAACTTGACTGCGCTAAAACATTCTATACGAAGTTACCCGTCAGCATTCCATAAAATGCGGTACGAGATTTTTACTGTACTTTATTTTCAGTTTTCTAGTTTGTGATGTTCCCTGAAATGCATGCACTTCATTCCCGAATATTATTATTAAAAAATACAATATGTTTCATTCTTTTCAATATGTTATTTTATTAAAAACGTTTTTATTTTCATTACTCAGCTAATTGATGGCCCATTCCTATATTTCGACGAAACTTCATTAGCTTTACTATCGGTTAAAATTTTGCTACATCACATACCAGTAATGTCAAAATTTAACCGATGGTAAGGCAAACGAATGAATGGTCAGTTAATTATAAGTACCGGCCATAAAACGGTTAAATACATACATACATAACTTCACGCCAGGTCCCTTGCGGGGTAGGCACGAACAACAGAGCGCCACACAGGCCCATTCTTACACACCTCACTTGCTTCTTTGACGGTTAAATAAAAGAGGTTATTTGTTGATACGTACCTTCTATTAAGTACTCGCAACACTCTTTTTTTTCTTTAATCTTTTCCCAATAATTTGTTGTCGGCGTAATATGAAATATCTTTCTTTATTAGGTCTTTACATTTTAGGGAAAGCGAACGGTACACTCGCGGTAGTTCGAGGCTGATTGGTGGTGGATTTTACACATAGATACCTAATCCGTGTCATTTTTGCTCACAAAATTTACCTTAACTTGGTAATTTTTAGAGCACTTGTAAGATAGGTAATAAATGTCCCAGTGTTGGATGCATCATCACCCAGGAATCGAACCCACTTCATCGTTCCAATAAACGATTCTTATAAACGTGTGATGACGCACCGAGTCTCTATTATTAATCTAGACTCTTTTTAATATAAAATCTCAAATTCAACATACCAGTCACATATTTCAGTCGCAGATTGTAAAGCTACAATACCACAATACTAAAGACAGACAGGCAGATCATATTTGAATCAGATAAAAGCAATAGCCAGAGTTAATGCAATGGCAAATATTTGTTCAAGCAATATCCAAAGTCACGAAAAACATTATTAGCTACCATCGTCTGCGGCCGGTTATCACGACCAAACGTCATGCTACGCTAGTGAAAATACCCAACGTTGAGAAGCTATGTATGGCACGGCACATTCCAATGTATTTAAAGTAGCCCCCACATACAGTTTCTGCAAGTCAGTGTGTGTGTTACAAAATCTCACAGACATGACAGTTCGGTGTTCATTTGGGGCCAATCTAAAAGCGCATTTATAAAACAAACCACTACTAAAGTTTTGTACAATTAACACAAAAGATAAAATCTGTGTTTTCATACTAACACAAATACATACATGTAAAAATTAATTGTTTGTTTTTACATTACACCAATTCCCGTTTGACCACCATATCTTTTTTAATGTTAAGGCACCGATGAGTTCGAAGATGAAGCACTTCACAGATGAAGAAAATACCTGTATATTATATATACATATATATCAAGACTGGTAGCGCATCCAATAAGCATGTCCTACACGTAAAGACGTGAAGTAAAGAATTTGTATCTTCCAATTTATAGTGACTGATTTATATCAAATTTAATATTTAGGTACTGCAGAGGCCTATTGGTTTACATGGACCTTTACGTGTATGAATAGTTTTATAACCTTACTTTATTTACAAAAAATTCGTTATATATTAGTGGTTTGATTAAAGCGGACTCGTATCACTGTAGTATTTCAGGGAAAACTAGAGACAAAAGTCTAGGTTAGCAGCAATGTATACTAGGGTCGTTGAACTTTGACCAGATCATGTTTATCAAATGATTAGTTTCTAAAGCACCCCAGAAGCCTGTCTAGACTTACCGATTTCATCTACATGAAAAAGTACCATTAATTTAGAACAAGGCTTCTCGAACAAAGTTAGAATGTACACAAATAATATCTTCTAACCAGCAAGCTGTATATAAACAGAGCGGAGACAATAGCGTTAACAAGAGCGGCCTAGTTGAGACAAACGGCGGCGTCACGACGCCAGCGGTGTTTGAGCGACCCATTTAAGTTGATCACCATCGACCGCAGATCTAAACTGAATAGATTCGCTTCTAACTAGCACTTTATACAGTGTTATTTCAATTTAACTTCTATAATCCAAAGAATTGTGTATAGCACTTAAATTGTTTGACAAGCTCCTGCTACCAAAAAGTTGCTGGGAAGGAAGAAGTAATTGATAATTATGGAACCTTCTAGATTAAAAGTAATGTTTGCCGCTAAATTATTTCCCCTTGGTCCCCCTAATCCCTCGTACTAGGATTTTCATGAAAACGTTATATGGGGTCTGGTCTCATTTACAAGCCGCGCTCTCTTGAGCTATAAAACTAAGTTAATGCTAAAAAATATATCACATAAGCAAAACAATTCCTTGTTTTGGTCTTGTATAAAAAGCCAGTATTTTAAAATAGTTCATAATGACGTCGATTTCTTGTAAATCTAAGCTTCTCCATATTAAGGAGTCGCCATTGACTTTACTCGCGCATGAACTGGGTTTTCATGTATACATATAAAATACACGTAATAGTGAACACGGTGTTAATATAATTCGAGCTACGGTCCGTATATTTGCACAACACGTACTGCAGCTGCTGTGAGCGTGTGGAATTACCACTAGCCTCGTTGTGGTGACTAACGTTTTATAACATAGATTTAAAACGATGTGATGGAAGATTTAATTTCATAAATACGGCATGCTGTATATGTCTGTCAATGAACAATAAGGGGATAGAGGTGAAAAATGCCTACAGTTTTCGTCACTTCGCTAAAAACCATAAAAATCTAATCTCATCTAAAAACTACTTAATGATCTTTTTCATACCTAGTTGAAACTATTTTTCTCTACCATATATTTCTTTAATGTTTTTAGGGTCGCTTTCATAACGATCGCCTTTAAATAAAATTAGTTAATCATACTAAACTGCCTAAATACGTTTTACACAAAATATATTGACAGTTCTTTAAAAATATTTAGCAACAAACTTTGCGTTGTGCAAGGCGCTAATCGTATTTAAGGGTGTTAAATGCGTTTAGTGTTTCTTAAATAGATTTTAGGAACGTTATGCAAGCGGCCTTTAATGCTAGAATTACGCGTTGAGGTAATTTTAAGCATTCAGTTAAATGTGACATATGATTACAGTTTTGCCCGCGACTTCGATCACGTGAAAATTATCAATCAAACAAATCTGTCAATCGACACAGGAAGCATTATCGCACAAACGGTTATCTTACCTAACTCAAGTTGATGGTCAACACAGGTAAAGTTTAAGTATGTCTAAAAATTTATACTATCTCTCGGGAACAGTTCTATTTTCATAAATATAACGTACCTTGTGTCCTTTTGAACGTGTATGCAAAAATTTATGATGATCTAAAGCGTGAGCGCAGCAAACATAATAATTAATTTAGACTAAAGGTTCTACATTTAGTTGAGAGACTGGTAACATATTTAATAAATATGTATCTAACTTTTGCCTCCTCTGTACTGACAATGAAAAACTCGTAAATACACTAATAATGACATCTACAATTGCGCGAAATCGTTTTTTGTGAACGTTAAAAGCTTATTGTATTTCTTCTCAAACCACTCAGCTCACTTTATAGCGACTTAATTGGTTCTAGCAGTGATTTATTATGTTTTTCTTCTTTTTTTATATAAGATCTTTCGGATCTAACCATAACTAGTATCAGGCACTCATGAATACTACAATTTTGGAATAAACTTCAAGCAAATAGACACATAATCCGACACGCAATCAGACACCACACGTAATCCGGAACTTATAACCTCCTCCATTCCAACCTCAGTCAAATAGAATCCAAAAAACGGAGTTTCGAAGCAACTCGTATAGTAACATTACACAAGTTTCCACATAAGTATACGTCCTCATTTAAAATCAATCAATATTCTACTCTACTACATCTATTGTTTATGCTTAATCCAGATGTATCATATGAATATAAGTTTTTCTTAAAAAACTCCCGTTAAAGTCACGACTATGACACGATCCTTATCAACAAAAATGGTGCAACGGTGTATTCTAAGAGTATACATAATATCAATCAGCAAGAAAACAACAGCGGCACATAGTTAACAAACTATATACACAATGGCAATAACGATCAAAAACAAATCAAATGAAACCTTTACAACTGTTTCATTGACAAATTAAATCTCGTTTTCCCTTTCAATTTTACAACAATCTCGGTGAGTGGCAACGAAAGTGGAGCGGTTACGATTGTCGGGTGTAATACATCTACTTATCTAGGGGGGGGGTGTCGGCTATATACAGTGGATAAGTGCATCTATGTATGTAGGTATGTGTATATAGGGTGTAGCGTAAACCGGTTAAGTCTGGCCGACATTTGGGGAAGGAACGTCCGCACCATTAGCCAAGGGGGTAGACGTAGGGTGAATGGCCTGTCGAACCCTCCGGCGACCTTGACTCACCGAGATTTATCACTTTTCCGGGGTAATCTGAATACAATTAGGCGATGGGCAGCGTTCCTGCGGGTCGGACCGCAACTGAGCAACAGGTTCCCCTTGGAAGAAATGTTTTTTTCCCGGGGACAACTTCATTGCCCGGCACGCAACTGACCCGCCTCTTTGTTTCGAAACATAAATTAAATTCGTGGTAACTCTGTGGCGTCTAAGACACCCCTGTCTCTTTCAAATTAATGTATTGAAATTGGTTTTAGTACATTTGCTTAACTAATCTCACATATAGCATTGCTAGCAGTACAAGAAAAAATCACAAGGAAACCAACACACCTAAAGTACCGGCGTTTGAGGTCTGCCAGTTCGTTGAGTTCTGAGAGTGAATCTCGATATCTATGTTTTTTCACGAAATCTTGAACCCCCAGCACATGATTATTGTAGTACTATATAGATTAGAACAGAAACACTGCCTAAGCAATGCATGCATCAGAGTTCCAGGATCCAACTCTTCGCATAAGAAAGTAGGGCTCTACCAGCTAATCTACCACGACTTGATAACTGATAAATAGAAGTAAAATTTAAATATTATTTTAAAATATATCAAAAGAAATTGAATCCATTTGGTTGAAAGACTAAGAACTGAAAAGATACGTGGGTAATTCAATGACATTGAATAATTCTAGTTTGTTTTTAAAGATCATCATTACTTGAAAAACATAAATGGACATGAATGGTTTAATATTGGTTTGAGAATATTTATATGATACATATAATTAAGCTATTCGTAATTTTGATTACATACGCCGTAAATAATAATCGAATAAAAGTAAAGAAAAATATCCAGTCCATTGGATTGACACAGGACATGGTGAGTTATTCCAAGCCCAATAAAAAAATATTCAAAAGCGGGGCAGATCGTTTACGTGAAAACGATCAAAACAAACATAACCTGGGTTTCGGGGCAAAAAAGCATTCAATCTTTTTTTTTACTTCACGAAACGTATAGGTCGCTGACCCCGCCAAGGACGCGCAAACACGTGCCTGCATAAAAGCATCGAGGAATCCGAAACAGATATAATCAGCCAGCCATTATATTTATATCGTCATATTATTTTTGGAATTATACAAGCTGATCAAATAATATATTCGTTCAGCATATACAGAACGACTGTTTCTATGATTTGATTTATGCATTGGTAAACAAAATCATGTTTCATTGTATTGCTATCTGTGCCCGGCGGTTTTACCTACGGGAAAATTAACTCATAAATGCCACACCTGTGTCATCTGGCCTATACTGCTACACTTGTTATATACAAATACATTTCTTTATTTCAGAATATACTCTTACAGAATACTTATTAAAAGCCAATGTCTACCATAGCTTCCGAAACACTAAGAAGATGCGGCGCAATTAACTGCCCAGCAATATGTTTTTTATTTCCATATTATTTAACTATAACATGAATACACTCAGTCTTTATTCAAGCATATTTTGTAATGATACAAGCTTTAACAAAGTAGTAATTTATATGTAGTATGATTTCTAAAAGAGCTTGGCAGCGATCGCATTGTTCCCACTCGGTGTAATCGTCTACAAAACTTTTCGTCGTATATAATAAGCGTTTTTGCCTCAGTTCATAACCTTCCTCAATAAATGACTATCTAACAAGAAAAAAATAACACTTGAAATCGGAATGATCGCTTTACCCAGATGTGGCGCATAAAAAGGTATTACAACTTTATAATGTGAAAACGATAGTGATAGATAGTCCTATTTCACAAACAAAATACAGCGTGGTTAAAAAATGAAATCTATGAAAACGTTTATTTCGCAAATAAAATACCGGTGTTGGAACCCAGCACAGGCGGGCGGGTACATGGGTAAATATAAGTTTCAAATGTCACGTGAAACATCAAGCGGCAGCGCTCTGCTTCAGTCCCCAAGAGCCAAGCCTTATCTTAGTTGATGGCATTCTTGCGCGCGGTCGCCGATACGCACGACGGACGACTGCGAAACGCTTTTAGCGCCCGTATACTGTACGATTATAGCACGGCCAACGCAAAGTGTGCTCTAAATAGAACACACATTAAGGTTTATATATGCTCGGCTCGTATAAATGCATGCGGCACGCAAAAGAAACCTTATTCGACGAAAATTAAAGTTGTTTTCGAAAGTCACGTTGTGTGCTATGCGGGCGTCAAACAATACGCAATTCACCTTCGAACGCGTCGGGTTGCGGTATTGCGGCTTCATTGTATTAAAATAACGATGGAATAAGGATTGGAAACGAACATTATGCGGTTAAAAGAGTTTTGTTTTTTTTAATTATAGATCAATAAATACTTTGATCAATTACCTAAAAGCAATGACAGTAACAGTTTATGTACTTGTTTAAAATAATGGAATTTTTTTTCTGGTTTATAATTCGGCCTAATCTAATATAACAGTTATCCACGCGCCTTCGCTTGCGTCAAGTTAATATGTATCTACCTGTATCATTTTTAGGAACAAAAATTATACTACATTTCTCACCGTAATTATATATATATACCAAACTTCATGATATTTCATTAATTCCTTAGGCATTGAAGGTGGCATAAAACAAATTAACTTTCAGATGTATAATATATTAACATCAAAAGTCCCAAATATGCACGAAACGTGGTGTTGCAATAACATTCACGATGTAAGTGAAAGAGGAACAAACAAAAGTAGATCTAACTGAGCTTCCATGTTATCAGATTTATAATTGAAATAAGTAATTAATTGCTAAGGTTCTAAAATTATCCAAATGTAATCTATCCTATGTCCATAGTCGAATGGCATACACCATATAATCAATATTAACTAAATAACAAGATTAATCGAATAATAACGTGAGTCACGAAAACATAAGCTGCCACAGCGTATTTTCCTCAAACGCTAGCTGCAATATTTTCTAACGCAAGACCACATATTCACTGGGTGTTTGTCGAGTCGAGAGTCAAGAAGTCCGACGAGCCGAACAGTTGACGTCATACAGTCATGTTAAATTCCTACCACTTCGCCTGTCAGTGACATTAGCAACCGGGGAGTCTTATACATAGCCCGTTTTAGGCTGAAAGCAGTCCGAGTGCGCTATCATAGCACGCAATGTATGGTATAGCAAGCGTTGTATCGTATTTGAGAAGGTATACAGCGAAGGAGTATTGCGGTCATATAACCGGTATTCGAGTGGCGCGACAGTCGCTGTCCGGCCAGTCCGCAGCCCGATGTTTTGAGAAAGCTAGGGATCAACTCCGACTTTGGATGAAATTAACGTTAACCTATATTATTACGCATAATAGACATGATACACTTAAAATATCGTCGGCATTAGTGCACAGAACCTTTTAAGTACATTTTTGGTGACATTAGTTTTTTCGTCAAACTGACGCCGACGATATGAATGATAAATAGGGGCAAAGGCTGTTGGCTCATAAAGTTGAAGTGTCAATGCCGTTTATATTAAATTGCAACGACTTTGATATTAAAATAAATAACACTCGGTAAACAGAAATAACTTTTTTTTTATAACATCTGATAATATGTCTATATTAAATGACCATAATTTGAATCTAAAATTGCTGTCAGTAAGGTAGGTAATGATTAAGGTAGTCACCTTACATCGACGGATTCGCGGATTGATTTGCTGAATTTGATTATAGGTAATTTATTTTCGTTCGGAGTACACGTGACGGTAATTTACCTAATGTCTGTGTGTGTTATGTATGATGTTTATGGTACTCATGTGATACATGATTTACATCACTTGAAGAGGTAGTAATTTCAAAGCTATATTTTTACACTCATTAATTATGATTCAATTGAGCACGGATTACATTTTAATTTACTAAATATATTAAGGCAACAATTTAATACTTCAGCAGAATAGAGAATATATTTTAAGTTCGTTGTACGTACATAAATCACCATAAAAAACTGCACTTTTGTAAGCTATCATAGTGAATAAATTATATTGAAGTCTAGATTAAATTCGTAGATATATAACGACTGCATTAGTATATTCAATTTGTCTACACGTTACATAATGTATGCGTGATACAATAAACGTAAACGAAATCGGATTGTAAGAAAACGTACGGAAAGCCGTATTTACATAACGGATAATCAGACATTAACCGAGTAGGTACATAATTTATTCAATGTTACATGAATGGAGTTGTAGTAACTCGTATTACTCGAGAATCAGATGAGAGGCAAAAGTATACCCTTATATAAACACCTACCTATATCAAACAAATCGTGACAGTGGGTAAGTATATAAGATGCGGCGTCCCCGGTGGGTGAACTCGTCAAGGTCACTCCGAGAACAGCCCCACGTGGGGTGTTATTGAAATCTGTACCATTTAATCTCGCGCTAAAGTGGCATGACGTCACTCAATGCCACTTTTTGCTATGTTCAAATGTTTTTAATATAATCCCTTCTTTGGTTTTAATGTGTTTGTTTATTGATTGCGATACCACATATCGTCCGAAGCAAAATCACATACGAACGTACACCCCTGTCTATTGATCTTTGTGGTAACACGCTAGCGACTGATCACCTGTTCCTGTATATCACTATTTTTTTTCACTTGCCTTAGCATCGGTTGAATTTTGATACTATTGGTATGGAGCTTATATCAAATTTTAATCGATAGTAAGGTAATGGAACAGTTTGTAAGATATTGGAACAGGCCATTAACGCATAGACAACTAAATTACAATTGCGTTCTTTGCGATATGAAGACCAAAGTTATTATGAATTTTGTCTTATAATTTAGTTGAGATTTTTTGGTATCTGCTTTTGCGGCGGGGTGTCTCGGCCGCGGTCCAGCATACAAGAGCGACTTGTCGGGCCTCAGGGGTGGGTGGCTGGTCCTGTTTTGCGTGTTCGCCCAGCCGTCAGTGGGGGTAAGTTTTTCACGAGGCCCTATATACCGAGACCACCCCGGCTCGTACATAAGGTGGGCGGTCCGGGGTGGTTAGCGCCCGCAAAAGGGGCAAAATACGGCGTGCTCTGGGCGCCCGTTCTATATGGGTCAATGTCGGGAAAGCCCGTGTCTACCGGTGACGGAGTATGCACAACGAATCTGATCATCACACCCGCGACTAAACAAAGGTTACGCCTAAGCCCAACTAGGAACAGGTAACACCCTTATTCCAACGACATAGGGTCGAAATTCGATTGTATGGACAGCTGAGTAAACAGGTGCGTTATCAGTGCATGCATGCTCTCGTGTTGCCACCAAACAGGCTGTAAGTCCAGTGGCCAACAATTCAGCTATTAGTATTATGAAAAGAACTTCTATCATTATAGTAATTATCAAGGTTTAGGTCGGACAAGTTGAAAGTTTCAATTTCATCTTATAACAGATGTCACAAGTGTAACAGGATACATGTAAGCAAAAATGTTGTCGATACGCAGAATTTTGGACAGTAAACATATGTCAAAAATAAACATTTACAGTAAGATGGATATAAGAACACTAACCGACAGCTGGTGACATTGAGCGTGAGCCAGTGGAGCCAGTTGGGCTGGGCGTAGGCCTCAGGTGCGGCGTGGTAGCGCGCCCTGCGCCTCCGCTGCCGCCAGAGTCATTGCTGTTTTGTCCGGTCAGATCCTGAAACAATTTATGAGGCATCCTTTAGAACTCATCGAATACAACGAAAAGCAAAAACATACCTTATTACCTATAGCATAAGGATTGTAGTATCAATGAGTTGTATGTAATTAATAGGGATTATGGAGTATAAGGAATTGTGTCTCAACTACACATATTAAACGACGGGGAGGGGAAGATCCACCCGCGACGTTTGTCTAAGACAGATTGGCAGTTTCATACTACAGTAATTCAGAAGTGCAGGTTTTTCACGATGCTTTTGTCCACCACCAGCATGTGGTGTTTGGAATAATTTGTGAGACAAACTGCCTCAGCGTTGCATATTTTCGAATAGAATTCGAAACCACGTACGTCATTGAAATGAGACACGCGTTCATTAGTCATCGAGATAGCTAACTTATAATGCCATTAATGAAACAATTTACTTTTATCTAACTTATAAAAAACACTATAAAAGCCAGAGAAAACTAACCTACTGCTTTTTTGACGAGATCAACACAAAAGGTAGTATTTTTATAGTCTTACAAAGACGACATACTTTGTAGCAGTAAACGGACAAGTGCAAATGAGTTACGTCCACCTGCCACCGGCGACATGTACTTGGTATGTTCTAACTACCACAGTATAAGTTATACAGTAAGGAAACCCATCTCAGTCAAAAGAGAAAATAAGCTTTTTAGGATTATATAGCCATTGTAACAAATACAAAACCCAACCGTGCGATTAACTCTCTATGTATGCCAAACTCTTTTAAACTGTTCGATCTATACAAATGAAATTTGGCAAATTCTATATGACACTATACAATGATGTAGTGAAATAGTAAAAAATTAAGGGTTGTAACTGTTTTTTTTAATGTGACTTAAAGAGTATCTTTACACAGGTCTTTTGCACACATATTTTTATGAGTGTTGTACTTCCTAAAGATGTGTCTTTGATGATTTTTCTTTATTTCTCACTAGCTGCGCACGCGGTTTCACCCGCGTGGTGATGGAAAATCGTTATATTTTCGATAAATCACTCTATATCTTTATGAATTATAGCCTGTGTTATTCCGACGTGTAAGCTATTCTATTGTAAAGTTACATCAAAATCCATTCAGTAGTTCTTGCGCGAAGAGTAACAAACACACATCCATCCATACATTCTTATAAACTTTCACGTTTATAATATTTATTATATTATATTATTATATAGAGATTAATAGGTGGCAAAATCAACTGTCGCCAACCCGATCATAACTTCATGTGTACTTCCACCATCAAATTCAAAGGTAAACTTGACATGGCACAGCAAGAAAAACTTTACATCGTCTGAACGACACGTTCGTAATATAACTTCATCCCCTTAAACAGACAATTTTGTAATACACCAATAAATTAGAAATTACCCGGTAATCTAGGGCCTATCACTTAATTCCACTGCGAACTCTGGGAGCTCAAATAAGAGTTTTGAAAAGACACAAAAAAAAGAAAAGAAAATAATACCCCCTTTCCTAAACCAAGAAATATTAGAGGCGCATAAATAAAAAAATCCCCTGGAAGCTTAAACATCAACTGTCGTCGAAAATACATGTTTCATATTATAAACAAAAATTTCTTTCTTTCAGTGAACAATTTTTAAGATATTAGGTATTTTCTCTTACATGCATTTTAGGTATTCTTAGCCAAAAAGCAATAAATAGTAAACATTCATTATCTTTTTTTTTCAGGCGGAGGAAATGCTGTTTACGCACAATACTGGGCCCTGGCAAGGGATCAGACCAACATCGATCGCGATCGAGGTTACTGCATGCTATGTAACCCACTCGCGATCGACTCAGCATGTGTGGAGGAGACTCAAGGATACGCTGCACGGGCAGCGCCTAATACCCACCTCCCATGTGCCCCGCGCTTTGTTGTGTAGGAAAGACTGAGACTTAGAACATAGTTACGCCCAGTCCGATCCAGCGCAAAAACATTCATCATCTGTACGAACACTTTGAACTTACTTCTGTCACAAGTAATTAGTTAGTTAGAGAAAATGTCCTATGTAATGTAATTCGTTAAATATATTAGATAGATAACTTTTTATTGTACACCATTAAAGAAAACTTACAAACTAGTACTATTTTAATTGTGTACAAAGGGCACTGTACACAATTAGAATACTAATAATTTATACGACTTAAAACTTTCACACCCTTACATACCTTAATTTTCCTGACTTATAACTACTTATTAATAAACATAACAACAACACGTTAATTCCACTGTACAATATTTAAACTGTGAATGTGATACGAAATAATTCTATAGCATTACATATATTTAATTATTCTTAATGTAAACCAACTCAACTCAATTTAACCACGTCAAAGTAAGAATTTGGGAGTGAATGCAGCTTAAATCACACAATTGGAGAAAAATCACAAATGTTGGCTTTGAACAAAATCTGTTACAATATGAAACAACTTCGATAGCGACTGATAGCAAAGAACATTAAAAGGCATATCAAAGATACGCTTCGGAACCGCAACAGCATTGAAGTCAATAGACCATGACCTCTTGCGGCAATAGATTAAAAAGTAAACAGATTTGCCATACACAATAACTTTAGGAAAGAGTTACATATAAACAACAAAATAGCAACCGCTAGAACCAATACCTACTTGATTATACAATGTTACAATCTTTACCACTGTCATACCAAGTTACTTTTAACTGAACGGCCATAAATGTGTCAAGTTTCTTAATAAAGCGTCTAAAGTAGTCCCAGATGATCCATTAAAGGCACATGATAGAGCAAATATAATGACGTCCCAATTATAACGTACCGTCTCAAAGCTGTCCAGTACAATCCAATGGCTTCACATCAATAAACAATCCTTTCCAGTGAAGAGTACAATGGCACACAATTTTGATAGTAGGTAAAATCAACTGTCAAACGAATGTATATTATGTTGTCTCTAACTTTTATACAAGAGGAATATTATACAGAGCCGCGCGGCGATGCAATACGTTCACAGAATATACGACACGAACAAGAGCTCGTCGAGGTAGGCAACTCACGACCCCCCGCCGTCGAGGTTAGTTCGCCTGCTTGCGAGAGGCTCCGGCGTCGATCAGACGAGTCCGGTCCCCGGGGGAGGCGGTGTGGCCCGGTGCGGGGCAGGGGAGCGCGATAACTACAGCAATGTTTTTGCTGTGCTCCAGCTCGCTCGCTCGGCACACCAGGCGCGTTCTTCACTTCGTTCAGAGTCCATTATCTCTCATTCCGTCCCTGTCGCACTCGTTGCTCGTTTCGTCGCGCCTCACCGCACCGGCCGCTGTTTTATTGCCAGCCGACGATTTTAACGTGCGTTCGCAACGTCCGCCGGAGCACAAAAGTTTTTATGGAAATTTCATTCCGAGTGCGCCTCGTTCGCTTACTCGCTTCGCTCGGGGACGTCAATATAAAAGCATGATAACGAACGGACGAGTCAATTAATTATTATTGTTGAAAGCTGTCGGAACATGCTAGGCAACTCTATCAAGATGCAATATTATTTTATAAAACCTGAGCCCTCCGACAACCTTTACAAATTTGATACCGACTAGACTTTTATACAAAGCGAATCTTTTAAGTGGGCCTTCAGGGCCAAATCTTAAACTATTATAAATAGCGGGAAACACTCAAGACTCTCGAGACCGATTTTAAGGCAAACTAAAATAGTATCTGACTTCTGAAAAATCAATTAACTTTATCGGGAATCGAATCGGCTGTTTTTTTTTTCAAAAATAAGCACTTGCTGTATTATAGCAAACATTGAGTAGCTTCTGTATTAATCAATGTATGAAAATAGAACATTTTGTTCAAAGAGGCCCTTCACGTTGTTTTGCCGTTTGACATTCCTTCAAAGAAATTGATCCTTACAAGCTGCACTATTATTTAGTATAATAATACAGGTGTATCATTTTTTAAAATCAGCCGATTCTATTCCTGAATTGATTATTGAAGCTTTAGTTTGCGTCAAAATTGGCGTTGAGACTCCTTTAGTATTTTTCGCTATTTAGCATAGTTTAAATGAATTCTGCATATGACCATGATTAAGATTTTTTATTGACCTAGCGGTAGACGTCTTACTGAGGAGTTTCTTGCCGCTTATTCTCGATAGCGTTAACACGTTGCGTAGTGGTGTAAATATATAGGAAATAGAGATAATTTTCAACTTCAAAAATGTTCTTTAGTGGAACTGAGTCTCAATAGAAAAATTCATAATTTGCAATCCGAAAAATTATACAAAATAGATCAATTGTTGTTTGGTCAGAGACATTAAATTACTGTTGTCAACAAAAGAAACTTTAGCAATACTGAGAACAATACTTATAGTTTCATGGTTACACAATTTAAAACCAATTACCTCTAAAAGATTCAAGCACAATTAATTAGCTTGGATAAATTAGATAGGATTACGCGTCTACTGATTACGATCAAATTGTAATAGGTAGGTCGCTATTGTCGGTATGCCAGGACGAAACACCGAAACGAGATCGGCTCAATTTGACCGACTGCACTTGGCCCAAATCCCGACACAAACAAACACAAAATGGCTTCTGTGGGTACGTCTACACAATATGTGGAGGCTGCCAGCAACGCATTTAACAGAGGGAATAGGTTTGCAAGCGAACTCCGAGCGCTCGATAGCTATACATATAGCTAAACGTACGTGTGTTGCAGGCGAGACGCAATGGAAATGAGGTAACAAAAGTCACGAAATAAACTATCAACCTACTAAGGCTTGGTTACATTCCAGTCGACGCAATATTACTTCACGCTGCAGGAAATTTATTCAAAAGGTCAAACTGTAAAAGTATGTCTATGAGTGAAAATATTAATGCATATTAGTATATAAAGAACTTTCAAGTTGTTAAAATTATACGACGTTTGGAGTTGAGTCCGAACTATATTATTCTTCATCAAGAGAAACGGATTATAATGAAATTTTCATACACACAGGAAATATACTCCAAAATGAGATAATTATTGCTGTGTATTGATTCAAAATAGACGTCAGCAAAGGTAAAAGACCACTTATCGAAAATATTTGGTACATCCATACTCTCAATAACGGAGATGAAAATAAGATACTTCTTATTTGGAAACATGAGATGGTATTAATTTTAATATAAGCAAATAAATATGTTTCTTATAGGGGTAGGCGTAGACAATGAATCTCCACTTACTACAATAAACGAATCTCTTCATACATAGCACCTATTTTTGAAGTTTGACTGACCTCTTTACAAAATCTTTGCGATTTAGCCATAGAGCGTCCGCTACGGTCAGCTCTACCATCAAAGTACTCTACCATTCACAGTACTATTATACATGTGTTCTATCAGTCTCATTTCATCCTTTTTATTTATAGTTTTTATAAATATGTATCCTGAGTTTTCACAAGTCAAGCCGCGTGGTTATCGTGTATTAAGGTTTAAAAACTATAGACGTTAAATCTTGATATTAATCTGGTAGGCTAGGTCAGTGGCACGAACACCGCATTGAGATGTACTAACGTGTGCTATAAATAGGCCCCTTGATGAGCGCTGCGGCTGCGGTTGCGGCTAATCAAAATAACAAACAGCATCGTATGCTTTCGTCAGCAAGGGTAATTAATAGTCATATTTAAATACACACTTCTAGATGCCGTACACCCAGACGCCACTGGGAATCAACAGCCCATCTGAGTAACAGGAGAAATTTAGATAAAGAATAGTTAAAATTGAAAACTCGCTCTCAGGTTTTCTTCCGTGTCGGAACGGAAAAAGAATACCAATTCCTGCAGCCGGACGGCCTATCTTGAGAGGTGATAAAACGACTCACAGTCAGGTGGTAGGACATTTGCCCGATTGGATGGCTACCATCCCTGGTCTAGAGTACGCGGCCGTAATAGCTTTGAGTTGTTCTCCGGAATAAGTGGCCAGATTCAGGGTCCCCATCGAGATCGGCAGCACATTGGCAGTACATTTGGTATTGCTAATGTCCATAGGCAAATCAATTGTTATTTTCAGAGGAGACTGACTTTCTGAACTTTTTACCAAACTTGTTTTACTCTTTTGGACTAACTATATAATACTCGTATATAAATAACTATGAAAGTGAAGTTCGTTTGGATATCTGCATGTATGTTCTTTACAACGATTCTTCTTCGGACTGATTGTCACAAAATTTGGTGTGTATGCACTTTTGACAGTGAGGCTAAACATATTATACAATTGATTGGTAACAATTTTAAAGAAAACTAAGAAATCCCTAATAAACAAAGCAGTATTATAGCTCACAAAATGAGGAGAGAAATTGCAACTGATTAGAAATTTAGCGTTTAAGTCTGATGTCATTCGAAAGATGTATAGTTTAATCGTCGTAAATACTTTCCAAGATCATTTAAGAGTTCATCGACCGGCGTGCGAAAATGTTGTCGTAAATAAATAATTCACAAGGCTAGTGTTCTCGGTTGGGGCACGTGGTGGCGGGCACGTGTAGTAGGTACGTAAACATTTACATTACATAACCGGCTCGTCATCGACGACCGCGCGCTATTGAGAGCGAAATGCTGTGCGGGCCTTACAAACGGCTGCACCGTACTTCATTTCCCCACTTTCGAACATACCGAGATTCCGATTTGTATCTCAACTCGAAACATGCCCTTGTTGAATCACACCGACAGATAGTCGAGGCCAATTGTTTATTCGCCTTAGACTCGCATTTGACCTGATGTTAAATAATAACGCGGCCTATGATCGAGTACGCGAAGATACCTAACACCAGGTGGACTAAGCTCTCTAGAATGAGGCACGAGTTTTCGTGTTATGCGGAGTAATTGCATAGAACATTTCTTGACGAGAATTGAGAGATCTAGGGACAGTACAATTACAAAATATATTACCAGTTTGCTGAATGAAATGAACACTACAACTATAAACGTTGAATTTAATTATGATGTAATAGATAGATGGATACATATATGAATCTGTCATAAACATATTATATTTACTGCCAGCAACCCCTAAGAAGTAAGTTTGACAAGTTTAAATATGTAGCGAAGTTTCATGACAATGAAATATCTTAATTTATTATTGTATACATTACCTTCATACGAGACTAGAAGATTAGGAAACTCATAAATTAGGTTGACAAGAACCTTGTGCCAAAGAAAAATAACGGAAACCGGAAATAAATGCGGTCTTCTTGGAAAATATTTAGTTTGATCAAAAGGCTGAAGATGACCGACATAAACAAGAAAGGACATTAGAAAAGGGGAAATCAAGGGACAAAACGGTACAACTGCAATGTGGTTGGCATTAAAGCGATCTTTTAAGTCGACATAAAAGTACAATGTGGTCACCAGTGCTAGTTCAAAGGTAAGGGACCATACCAGAGATTGGCTGACTTTACAGCAACTAATTTATAGCGACGACTCCGAATCATCAGACTCAAAACATTTACTCTTTATGTTTGATTTCTCTATAACCCCTCCTTTATTTCATCCTCAATTTTAGAAAAGAATTTTCTACGTTATTTACTATAGTCCGAATGTCTGGAATCGGCCCCAGAGTAGTCCGTTATATTACCCATAACACAAGCGTAACTTACTTAAATTCGATATATACAATATGTGTGTTTGTCTGCCGATTATCATTATTAACATGGTGGCCCAAGTGTTAACATAGTTGATTCACTAGGATACAGTGAAAGGTAAATTATTCGATTTCCTCGTAAGATAAATCTTAAAACTAACTTCAGTACATGCACATTAGTCTGGACGTTACTCGAATCGGCTCTCAAGTTGATCGTTATGTTACCCATAGCAAAAGATTAAATTACTTGGAGGTTTGGAACAATGGGAGTGTGTCAACTGATTTTTAAATAATTCAGAAGAAGATCCAGAAGAGATCCAGTTTAGAAACCGCGCATCAAACAAAATTATGAATAAAGAACTTATTATTTAAAATAATTATTTAACAGTTTTATATCTCTTAATATCACTTTGAAATAAACCATTTTCATTGTAAACTTTAGTCTTGTTGCTAACATTTAAATAATACAAAAAATGTAGCAGACAAGTTCTGGAGCAACTACTTTTTAGGAGGGATATTATTGAGACAAGTATGCTCAATCGTATATTGAAATGAATCAGACTATCCAGATATAAGTATCAAACGAATCCCTTTCATGCGCAAATACAAATAAATTGTATACAACAAAATAATAACTGGGCTCTAATTACTTTTAACTGTAGCGGAGTTATTAACTGTTTGATACGATGATTTGTGGTGTGACAAAGAACGAATGTCAGAATAGAGGAATATAGAAGTAAAAGACATTTTGTGCTGACCCCAAATAATTAGGAAAAGGTGAAACAAAACAGAGTTACAAACCGTATAATTAAACGTTCTGTCTGTTGTCCGTAACACGATACCTAATGCACACTGCCAAAAAGTGTGAAAACTAAAAGTAGGGTTTGTGGGTGTGTGATGTGTACTTGTATAAAATAGATGGTTCAGTAACGAAGGCAAGTGGTACACACTTTATTGAATGTCTTTATAGGCCACCTGTTACTCGGGTCGGTGTCGACGAAACAGCTGATCAGGCCCGAGCGAATTATTATTGTTGTGGGATTTCGAATTCGGCTTATTTATTTGTAATGAAGGGGTGTCACATAACTAAGGGGTAGGCATGCCACAGAGGTCAAAATTAACTACTAATTGTATAAATACTATCTATTAGGCATTAATGAGGGGTGATAAAATTTTAAAGATTTGACATTAACGATTATAGCAGTTTCCCAAAACCATGGCTTAAAAATAAATACAATATTATGTCATGTAAATTTAAGATGTTTAATAGATATTGTGTTGCACAAACAAAAAGTATCCTACATTAATTATCTATGTCGAAAGTATATCAAATCTTTGATTCGTTCACGAGGCTGAAAAGAAAGATCAAACAAACACCCGAACAAAGTAACTTTCATATTTATGTATAGTATATTATGTAAAATGAAATTAGATTTTATGGATAATTTCAAATTAAAAAGATTAGTTATGTCCATCATTATGTCAACCAAATAAAATAAAATGTCAGTTAAAAACTTAGGAATTCTTTAATGGATTTGAAGTTTTGTCGGCAATATGCCTTGTAAAAAAGTGTTAACTCTATTCTTACCAAGAGTTCTAGCAATTCAGCTCTCTAATCAATGAGTAGTGAACTTAAAATTAATAAAAACTTTTAAACTATGGTGACATTACATGCATAGACACGTATAATGTAAATAAATATAATCTAAGTAGTTAAAAATAACAATGAAAATCTTGGTCATTGAACTCCTAGAGTACGAATAATAAATTAATGTGTTATCATCAACGCTCATTAGCAATACTTCGACCAATGACGTTTAAATAAACTGACAGATTATTACCTCATCTTTTATCGAGCATGCTCAATCGTTTGCTGATAAGAAAAAAAAAACAACACGAGGGAACAATGTGAATATCCAATTAAGCGGAGCTTCAAACGCGTCATCGAAAGGTGTTTCCCGAAGAACGCACACACACACATGGCCGATCAGCTGACTGCTCCGATTTTAACTCACACCACTGAGCCGACTGTTAGAGAACATAAATAATGACGGCCCACCTACCAAGCTATACGTAACACACATCGTATAATTTGTATGAGCCACCGACGACGGATGAGGAATGCTCGATACGCCACCGTTTTCTCTTGCCATTATAGTTTTTACGACATGAAGAAATAAAATCGACGATCAGTTTGTTCTCATGATGGTGCTTACGACATTACAATACTAAAAGTTTTCGTACGTGAGATCACATTAAATAATCAGAAACGCAAATTACACACACGAGGTGATAATAACATAACACTACAACATTATTTGACTATGTGAAAACACTGTAAGGAAAATGGCTCTAGCAAAACATTTTTTTCCAAAAGTGTTCTATGGATTACAAGACCAGTCACTTGTTATTACTTGAATTTAAAACCAACATAATCTATTCATTCCAAATATACCTTAGCCCTTTCGACCACACAGGTAAGTTAATAATATGGTAAGTCAGTTGACAGACGGCTCTAAGATGTTACCCAAGTAGGAACTCAGGGGACTGAAAAGACCATAATCAATCTAACTTTTTAAACAACACCGCTTTACGTGCAAAAGAAGAAAAATAACCAAGACCTACAAAACGCCATTCTTTAAAACATTCAAGAATATCTATCTGCAAATGACAACTTCCTGGATCAAGACGATAACAAGGATGGTAAATCTGGATATAAAACCTCAATTTATACTTAAATATTTAAGACTTGAACTTGGTATTTATATACCGAAACGCAAAGGTCCTGGGTAGGGTAAATTTTGTAAAACGAATTTTCCGTTATTTACTATGGTCTGGGTTTCTGGGATCGGATTACACAAGCATAACTTGCTTAGCTTGAGGATATACAATGTGTGAGATTGCCTGCAGAATATTATCTAAAAATATTTTAACTCTAAACGTTTGCGACACTAGTCCGTGCCAAACGTTATGGCTGCATTTATTTAGCAAAAGATGCCCGCGTGTAAATGCATTTTCAAAGAAAATCTGAAGTCTTCGGCTAACCTAGACCAGCCATAAGGTTTGACGTATATAGTTCCTGGGATGGATCTTGACTGGTCAGCAGAATAGTAGAATCACTTTGCGCATTAAGCATAGCCTGTGTTGCGACTTATCAACATGTCGATAATACTATTTTTATCCCTTTATTCAAAATTCAAAAACATCACATGAAGGAGGTATGTTATTGTTCTGGTAAAGCCCCGAATAAGAGGTCATCAATATTATATTTCATAACAACGATACTATTGAAACATTAAAAAAATATAAATGAGTAATTTGAATAATTTCATCAAGTTTTTATAATAAACTCACTTTTAACTATGATTCAATGAGAAAATATGTCCATACGAAATCTCGTCATAACAGTTTTACCGCGTATCCTTGTTGACGGATCTGTTAAAGCTGTATGAACTTTTTCCTTGATTCATTGGAGAATTAAAATATAAGTCGAATTGTAACCAAATTATAACGTATAGTTAAATTTATACTTACATAAGATATCACAGAATTCAAAAGATATAATTCTATACAAATTATACATTAGACGTATACACGTGACCAGACATTTTCTCTAGGTGATTATGTGAACTTTCTACTACAAGACCCTGAAAGTTAACAAATATGTATCATGAAATATATTATACACTGCGCATTCAGAAAATTAAAGAAATAAGCCTAGTTTACGTTGCTGAAATACGCAGTGTTATTGATATTACAACAAAAGGTAATTCAAAAAGAAAGAAAATTTAATTATAAATGTACAGGGCACCCCAAGTTTCTACTATAACAAATTATCGATTCAATCTTAGTAGTCTTATTTACAAAACTGGCAAATCAACAATTATGAAGTCAGTGATCGATCATTCTTAAATACAAGTCTTTTGGCCAAAATAACTGAAAATGAGAAAAAAATAGCTAACCTTGATCTCCAACAAGTTTAAAAAAAAATAGAAGAAGCAGAATTAAATATAAGTAATCCCAACATACAGGTCATTTAAAACTTAGCTAATTTACATGTTATTCATAATCTATAACAGTTTATACTAAAACAGGTAATAAAAAATATATTAATCGCCGTACAAATACGCCTACATGTTGCCGACGGCAAACGAAAGAGTATGATTCTGTTACATACTGCAATCGGTAAATGATGCATTGGGTAAAAAACTTCACAAATCATGGAAAGACAAGGTTGCTTTATACAAATATTAAAACATGTGAGAAACTTTGACAATTATAATTTTTATTATTTATTCAAATAGCGAAATCTTGAAGCTCTTTAGAACATGTTTACTCAAACCCAAGAGCATATTTAGGGTTTAAATTTAAATCAAGTTACAAGTCGCCGGCCGTATGATAATAAAAACAAACATCTAGCTGCTCCGCCACAAAATAGATCTGAGTATTGAGCCAACGCACACAATGAAGCAGAGCGGTCGGATGTCACGCAAACATCGCCGGTTCTCGGTATCGGCACACCCACACACGCTCACATCTGCAGCAGATAAGAATCGTCCCATTTTACATTGAGTCATGCGGCCGACTCTATACTCACTGTATTTGCAGGCAGCCTTATGATGACGGCCGTCTTGAATCCTTTTCGAAACTTCTCCGAAACACAAATTGGGACGAGGTGCGCGTATGCAACCTCTCACACTCACACTAATGAACACAGTATAAGTCCCGAAGTCGACTATAACCCTTACGGCGAATAGTCGAAATAATCGACCGTCACCGGTAATAGAAGTAGGGCCGGCTCGAAGTCTCAGGTGGATGGTACCGGAGAGCGAGAGCCTCGTATGGAATATTGTACGTTCGATTGCGCTAGCAGTGCGCGCGTTTCAGTTGGCGCACGACGACTGGCGCAGGCGAGGCAAGCGGTGCGACGAAGCGGGCGGGCGAGCGATTTCACCGGGCTGATATTGCGACGGCACGTTGGTCGCTCCGACCCATATGTATAGCTAGCAATGAGCCGCGCCGAGGGCACGCCAACGAACACAACGGAGGGTCGGCATCAGCACGAAGTGCCGAGATGCACACGCACTTTAATATCTTATTTAAAGTGTTCATCTATTTCTGCTACAAATATAATAAAGCTGTTTCGATAATACTGTATTGCGTTTTTTTTTTTGCAGCACCATTCGCATAACGAGATAAATAAAAAGCTAATCTAAACAACATAAACAAAACATTAATCAGCAAGGCCGCACTCGATCAAAAACATTCAAAATGTAAATACCAGAACATCACCAATACATAAACACAAAAGAATTATGAAAGGTTACGCTTTACATATAACATACAGTTGTGCGTGTACAATGCTATACACATCGGGCATGTGTGAGTGTAGATATGGCAACCGCTATTATCGCTCTACAAAACAGACTACGTCTGTGTGGGTGAATATAAGATCGGGCACTTATCACTGATAATGAACAGAATACTTGCATTAATTGATAACGAGTATACAATTTACATGAAAGCAGGTAACTAACTATAAAATACGATAGTCAAACGCATTTTAGATATAATTACTAATTGGTGATATTGATCGACGGTTCAGTGTGTCGTAACAATATTATTACTATCTATATACAACATTATATCACATCTGATTAACGTCGCAGTGCAAACATTGGCGGCCTATTGGAACTCTGGGTCAATGCATATGCGCACTGAGCCCCAATTCTAACCAAATTAATATGCCTTTATGTGTATAAAGGTTCTTGGTGTTCTTCTATATTAACACGTGATAATATAGAAAAACACTATTAGTGTTAATCACTCGCCAAATAAAACCTGTAACTCCTGATAAGCACTTAATTCCACACGAGTATATTATGTATGTCAACATAATCCCTATTTTTTATGTTTTATTTTAAGATCGAAGAGAATAATGGTCTGTGGTACCATGTAGTCATGGTATACTTAGGGTAGGGTAGTATATTCAGGGCTAAGTTTGTTAGTAGGCAATTATCAATCATAATGTTCTTCTTTCATGATGATTTGTTATTTTATAAGCGAAATAGACTCTATTTACGGTACAAAATCAGGTACAGCGCAATTATTTATGACTATTCCTAAAGACGAAGAGCCCCTTAAGTTTGGAGGGGACTGCAATTATACTAAACGTAACAACAGATTTGCAGTAGGCTAAGGCTGTTAAAAACTTTTAATGCTGCAGACAGAGACAGGCTGACGGCCTATCGGATTAAAAGAGGTTACCGGTAAAATATACAACACGCCGTCACAACCAGGTCCTCATAAAGAGGTCCAGTAAGTGCTAGCAGAATTTCATGGAAGATATCGTGTCAATAGACCCGGAATGAGTAATGCTTCGGCGGACCGTGCAAAATAGAGAACATAACAAAACCGAACCTAGGCACCGTAGCGTATATTCCAAACTCAGCCGATATTTAAGGTAAGGATAATGACGAGTTCGCATGATAGCGCCGTAGGTTACGAATGAAATCAGTCACGATTCACTATACAAATGTCTCAAGACAGATTCAGTATATCCGCAACGAACTAGTTGACTTACACCACTGCTCAAGGTTAGCCGCTTGTAGTCACAACTCGAGAGGCAGTTGATGTTGATTAAACAGCCATTTTTACTATTCAAACACTTGATGGATTGTAAAGCTCTTCGGTTTTGTCACTGACTATTCGTCGCCGAACATCAGTCTAAATTCATGCTAAATGGCTTTAATTTAAATATGACATATACCTACCCGTACACTTTACAAAAAGCCTTTTTTTAATTGAAATCGAATTAATTTTTAAGTGGTAAACATTTATTAAGATATTTTTAGGGTTCAGAAAAGAATCCTTTATTATTTCGACATATCCATCGGTCCGTTTTCGTATTGCAAACTTTAATTTTCTCAGAGACCACTAGGTTTGTGCGGATGGATGAAGTCTATAAAAGCACTAACCGTGGTTTATTAAAACCCCGCGAATCAAAATCAGGGGCTGCGCCACAGTAATTTATCTGAGGGTTTATATATTTTTTCAATGCACATCTTGTATGGGGTTTCGTTATTCAGAACGTGAAAAATCATGATGATGTTCTTTAATAAAAATAATAATATTTAAGTCAATAGCTGGGGATTGAGATGAACAATAAATATCACGTGAATATCTTTTGATATATGAGAAATTTTGAGTTTTATACTTCATTGGCGTTTTGTAGCCAAATAAGAAAATTAGTGACGTTGGTCATCTTGGGAACAGGGCGGTGTCAACGGTGCCCAGGCAACTGGGCATAGACTCTGGGGGGCGCAAGAATGGCCAGGCAGGACTAATATTTTTTCGGTTTGCTCCTGATAAGTTCCCGCTGCGCACCTAGTGCTCGATTCCAAGAGATAGGTACCTACATGCCAGTATCATCAAAAACGTCTGTTAAATTAGACAAAACATCGCGCTTATTTTTTGGGCAGCGCACAAGCGTATTTGTGTTCTAGTTCTTTAAAATAATAGATTTTTCTTCCAAATATTAGATAATTGATCCACCACGACCAAGGTCCTTGGGCGTTATTTTATCACCCTGAAAGAAATTTAGTAGGCCTATACATAGCATTGCTCTAGGTATCTATAATATCTAAAAAAAACAAAGGCGGAGTTATAGAAGCTCGCATAGGGCGCATAAAAGGCTATTTATAGACACTGCTTCACAACCCTTTATTGTATATGGCCACATTTTTGGCAGATTAAATGTTAGAATTAATCCAAAAATCATTCTATTTTTCGAAAGAAATGTTTTTATATCAATTTTGGTATATAAGAAGCTATTTTGCAGAAAAACCGTCCACGATGTCAGCCTTAAGGTAAAATGCAATCTGGCAATACGTACGCGATTGATATTAAAGCACCTAAAAAGAATCTTGGCAAAACTGTAATCCATGTTACGCGTCTGTCACTCACCTTTATTTAAATTTTCATAGCTGTGAGAGATTTGCGTACCCTAACAGTAGTAGGAGTAATGTATTTTTTTAATGATTACCTTTTACTGTTTGGCAGCCAAACACCGTCCACTACTGGAACTTTAAACCAAGCTTGCACTACACATTCATATAATTTTAACATCTGGAGTCCTAAAGCGCTCATAGGCAGATTTGTATTTTGAACATAAAGTATCAAAATGAAATGGAAGTTTATGCTATCTATCTATGTCTTACGTCTACCAGTATAAATATTAAGCTACTAAGCGATTGTCCAAAAGCGACCACTTTGGGACTGTTCATCCTTATACAGGTTCATCACCTTTGTATTTTTATACAGCTCTAATTTGCGACATTGCACATATTGTGGCTCTATCCGTATTCTAGAACTTCACTCGTTCGGTTACTAACGTTTACAATGATAATAGTCAGTCCAAATTGAAAAGTATTTTCGAATGCAATAGGTATGGCCAGGCCACACGACAATGCAATTTTCCCGATTATCGTTTCTGGAGTTAGTTTCTTACTAAATATTATATTTTAGATCCGGCTTAAACAAATCTGGGGGGGGGGATCTCATCCAAAAATTGGACGTATACACAAAGAACGACGACAAAAGAAAGACAGGCAAATTGATCGTTTACTGAATAAGTTTGATTTGACGCTGATAAACCGAGCAAGGGGTTGTCAAGACTATAAACTCGTACATATAAAATGAGGAATCCGAGGGCATTAATAAGCATGATTGCTATTAAGACGTGTATAAATATTAAAAAATCACTGCTACTGAGGCAAACGATAACAGACCATTTAAAATCACGGTAATCACAATTTTTATCGCAGCATGACTGATATTGAATTTCGTATCAGTACCCACCCACACGACATCTTGGATTTATACATTTTACTATTGGTATGCTGTCACTTCGACACTAAGTAAGAAATAAAATTACAGATTTCTTTCATCATCAGCACGTATTGTTAGAAATAAAGAAAAATTGTCTAAAAAAGACAGGGGACTATAGGTATAGATATAGACTACACTTTGAAACAAAATTCATCAATGTGTACATTTAATAGTTTTCCCTTATCTTGTTTTGCTTGTTGTTGACTGAAGTAATCGAGGAATAACCTAGGTTTTTTTAGAATTACAGAAATGACTAATTTAAAGGAATGATACAAAGAAATATTATAAGCAGGCGACGGTTTAGACGGCGAACGCTTCCTAACGGTTGTTCTCGCAGGCCAGGCCTCGAACCTACGTCATTGCAAAGAGACGGGAGTGCTTTAGCCACTAAGCTAATCACATCGGATCTGTACTGTAAAAACATGCCCATTTTCTAAACAAAAAAGTTATTGTGCATTCATCTCCGCCGTTAATTAAAATTAAAGTACACATACAAAACATTGTATAAAAACTCGTGTAGATTTAGGCTTTATCTCGAGGAAATTGGTTATTGGTATATAAGCTATCCTATGTTCATCTCCGTTGTCAAGAGTACATGTATACTAAAATTTCACGACATCCGGTTCATTTGCAAATCCATAAATAAGGAACAAACCGTCACTCTCACATTTATACCCATAATAAATAGTGTAATATAAACAATCCGAGATCTATAAAAACTCTCGTATAAACATGATTCATTGAACGCCAGTGGTTTTACCGCCGCACAAAAATATTTCTTTCAAATGTAGTGTTCTCGTGAGACTGAGGAAAATATGCGCGCAGAGGGTGAGGCGCCTCGACGTTCGCTGCCGGGTTTATCGTTAATTTCAATATATATAGGAACCTGTTCTGTGAAGCGGCCGGCCGCGCCGGTGCCACGGAGCGGGGCCTTGCCGCTCCGCAAAATAAAAGAAATATGTTTTAGTGGGTTAGCGAGCCTGTTTACGATCGAATTCCTCGGGAACGATTATACTGCCATTAGTTACGTAAGCTGTATTATTACACCGAGGGGTAATTAGACAATTTGTCCCTCGGAAAAGATAAAACATTTCTAATCGGATTCGAATGAATTACTCTTTTGATCTATCTCGGCATTCATTAGTCATGTTTTATCTTATTTGCATCGACTTCTCAGACACGTTGATATTTACGACATTACATTGCCTTTTTCTGTACCAATGGAGAGTTTGCGACAAGAAATATTAGCCTTACTTTTCGGTTTTAATAAATCAATCAATGGGAGAAATACCATAAGAATTCTTTTAGTATTGATTTAATTTCTTTTATAATGGATAATTTAAGACATTTTAATTACATTACGTATCTGTAAAAAGGTTTAGTAAAACTTTAAAAAAGCAGCTGCAACTTTTGAAAGTTGTTTGCTTTCGAAGGCCAGTCGTTTAAAATTCACGGAAAATAATGAGCAAAAATACGGATCTGCGTCGTCTCTGTGTTTTAAAATATCCAACACATTCTACCTTTAGATGGGAGAGTGTATGTAATAAACTGTTGGAGTTATATAGTACAAGTGGTGCCATCTGTTTTGCGTCGATAACGGCTTGTTACTGAACCGGATGCCTAACCAGTTTGGTAGTGACACGGAGCACGGCAGGTGCAGGCTAGTACAATCGACAACACCGTCCTGCTAGCGCATTTTGTTTCAATAAGTAGTAACTTTGTTGCAGCAGTGTCATATTTTCATACACATTTTGGCGAACCTGATTTTTTTATTTGGTTTATAAAACTAACATACTTCTGAAATATTGGTTCAAACAATATCGGAACACTGGTCAATGCAATTAGTTAATTTGTGTAATCAAATGGTTAATTTAAAACATTTTTTACTTTAATATTAGTAACTTTGCCGGCCTACTTTACTGCAGCCCATAGGCTCCGTATTCCTGACATGGTAAATGTTGTATTTTACACACGCACACACATGCCATATATAGTTTACTTGACTGCAAAAATCGTGTGTATCTACAAACCACTTTTAATGTTCCTTCTCCATATGTGATAATGTTAGTTAGTGACTGTTCCAGGCAGATGTAATGATGGGTTTAATGCGTTATTTGTGTTGCGACACTGTTATTTATTGTTGTTAGTAGTATAGCTAATTTCTAACGTTATAAATAATAAGGCATTTGGCCACAACCACCAACACTATTATACCAGATGGAGCAGAGATATAAGAAAAAACATATATCTTGTGTGACTCTAGTTAGGCGCGTGCAAACTAAGATAATAATTGGTCACGCTTTTAAATGATCTCTTTCTTATAGTCCGGTACAAAAGCCGCATTTAATTTTTAATGTTATTTAAAAGTAACGACCGGATAATAGTATACATAATTTCGTCCAGCAACAAATTAAATATAGTGAGGTGTATACTTAATTTGTATATTAATGAATAGGAAAACCGGTAGTTATAGTTAGTGGCCAGGTATAGTTATGATGAAGTACCAACATGTTAGATATTATTACTTGATTTATAAAATGGTGTAGTTTTACAACCCGCGATTTTTAGAGGAAGCTTGCGTAAAGACAACTTTTTATTGTCTTTTAGTTTTTTAATGTCTTAAGCATTATTAACAGTTACGGTTACTAAATGAATGAAACAAAAGCTCGGTATTTCTTATAGAATACAAGTGTCGGTAAAATTATTTTACGAATATATTAAACGGCCACTGAAAAGTAGCGTACAATATGAAAAGTTCGCACTAAGTAAGTATATTATAAGATTTAACACTGAATATAGAGAAAATATAAGCATGCCAACCGTTAAGTTTATTTAATTATCTATTTACCAGAAACATATTACATTTATTTTTGATCTATACCTTTTTTTAAAACTAAAATATCCCATACTGCTTAGAATTGCTTATACCCCCCCCCATATATTGCACTATTTTACTGACATCACCCCAAAATGCGGAACGCATTGCAGCGCAATTACATATTTAAGGGTTTTTCAACAAGAACTTTGTTTTTTAAAACGATAGATAACAAAGAATTGAGATGAAAATAAATATTAATAATAATATTAGAAAGAGTAAGGTTTGGCATGATTAACGAAATAAACAAACCATTATGGGAAAAATAATTGAAGATTTTAATGAAAGAATCGACATTTGTAAGCGTGATCTTGGTGGATGGATATTATTTTTTATTTATAATAACTCTTTCTAATAGAATAAAAAATTGAATCATTTCTCAATTCCTAGTTTTATTTTGTTTTAAAAAACAAAGCTCTTGTTGAAAATCCCTTTAGATACATGACTCTTAATTCTACATTATGCGTAAAAATGGAAAAGTAACTACCGATTAGTGAATTACTTTAGAATTCTTGTTCTAGTCACACAACAAGTTTTTTGTAGAAATTTAGAGGAAGATATTTATACGGTATTCCTGATGTGCAACTTGATATTAGCCTGATGCCTCTCTTCTTAAACTTTAACAACAAGTTAACGATAAGGTCGACAAGTTTTCCACAAAAGAAAATTGATTGGTTTTATGACAAATATGATCTTGGGAGCCTTCGAATACGAATGTATACGACCTTTTAGGTAAGCGTGTTCTATCCTAAACCATGTTATCATTCAACATCAGACGAGGCAGTAGTCAAACGCAAACCTATAAAAGAAATAAATAATAATAACAACACTTAACGTCCCACTACTGAGTTCGGGCGTCCCAATTTTATAACGAAACCAACAGTATACCCGCCATGGTTGTCCAAGGTGTATTGACGGGTTTGATACATCGGTTATCTAGATGTGCAGATTTCATCACCATGTTTTCTTTCACCGTTGGCGCGTGTTGTGACACTATGAATATTAGGTCAGATAACTGCCTAAGTGATGCATGTTTTTCTGTCAAGATTCGAACTCAAGTACTTTGAGTTTAAGACGCGAATGCGCTAACCACTAAAGCTATCACGGCCTTTTACCAGCCAACCTATACAACGTTAAAAATCAAACGGATTGCCATAGACAAAATCTTTATAGAACCGACAGCGGCTATAGTTCATTCACCGCTTTCAACAATTCGTATTCGTTTACAAGTGGGCAGGTTGCGTATGCAACGTTTCACACGACTGCGACATTATTTATGTTTAAGACGTATGTTTATTATACGGTGCGTCGGACGCATCCTTCGCGTCCTTGTTTGGCGAAACAATACAAGGCGGTTACGTAAGGTTTTAAAGACGCGTCAATGGCATCTCGACCCTGCCTCTGTTCTCGTCACTGACCCAGATTACTCACCCGTTCCACGCAATAACAATAACGGTAAACTCATTACATAATTCACTGCAACTGGTTGTAATTACGTTACACTTTCAACAGTTATATGGACACGATTATTATGTATGTGTGATTTGAATCAATATCGTCTTTAAACCATGACCAGTCACTTCAAATACGTAAATAATAATATTATATGTATTATAATTATTGATTTATTCACCAAACACTATACCACAAAGAAAACTTATACAATAACTCATAATATATAAAATATTCTAATATTAGCAACATTTTTTACTTTATATCATCTTAGTAGTCAACAACTAACACTAATTTGGTTTTCTTAACAATTTACGAAATCAGTCAGCAGTAGAGATTACAAGCTATTACCTTCAGGATGTTGATACTGCTTCTTTGCAATATGCTCAAATTAAAAATAATATCAAACCTAATATGCCTTCAGGCTTTGGCCTCCCATATTAGGTGGAACGGGCGATAGATATATGTACTAGTTGAAGTTTGTCTAAGAGGGGTTTGCGGGTTTTGCAAATCGCTAATCCCAATATGCAGGTGTTGTCATGACCTAGGCCTTCACCACCAGAACGCTATAGTTGTAACAGTACGCACATTCTAATGTCATGCCTCGTAAAGGTGACAATGTAAGAGGTCCGTTGCCTATAGCCTTCCTCGATAATGGGCTATCAAACACTGAAATAATTATTCAAATCAGACCAGTAAGTTCCTGAGATTAGCGCGTTCAATCAAACAAATGTACAAGCGAACTCTTCAGCTTTATAATATTAGCATCGATTATATGTTCTGCAAAGTGGTAGTACATTGTTTTGTTCTATAATGAATAGTTTGCGCAGCGCACGCCGTGTAAAGATTTTTTCGGGTCATTTTTTTACATCTTGGGTTACATTATTGGACTTTTACTAAGGATCCCTAATTTAAAAAAAATATATAGCCTATGTAGCCTTCCTCGATAAATGGGCTATCTGACGCTGAAATACTTTTTCAAATCATACCAGTAAGTAGTTCCTGAGATTAGCGCGTTCAATCAAACAAACATACAAACTCGTCAGCTTATAATATTAGTATAGATTGGCACGAACAAAAATAAAATTATTATTATTATTTAAAATTATATTAGAACCGTTTTTAGACCAAAATAAGTGTCAATACAACCAAGAAAATTCGACTTTGGTACGAAAAAAATGTGAGTGATATTCTCCAGATGGGTAAACAGTAAACACGTCGCCTCGTTCGTAATACAATATCTACAAGTGTCGAAACATTGAATGAATGAACTTTTCTTTTTCGTGACGAGAGAGAAGTGGGTGTGTGTGCGTGTCCCCCGTGTCGATGTAGGCCACTGTCAAGGTCGAATGTTTAATATAAAGTCTGGCGCCGGGACATTAAAATGGTCGGGCTCTCCCCGGACCCCCTTATCCCGGAGCCGGCGGTCGCAATCGCTGCACTCGTTATTTATTATCTGAAGGCACCACCCACCCACCGACACTTGCCAACTCGGATCTTCCGGCCGCGAGAACATTCACACATCAATAGATGACCATTGTTGACATCTCATTCATACTTAGATCTGTCTTAGGTTGAGACTAGACGGGCACAGAGTTGATGTCATGTCGACATGCGGATTTTGTAACACCAATATCATTACGATGAGCCTCGCCGAATATGTTTGTGATGTGTAGGATGCTTCGTAAGAGAAATTTAATTAGCAATGGCTAAAAAGGCATTTTTAAAATTCAAGTACATGGCGGCCGCTGTTTTCAAGCCCTGTGGGCTAAGTTTGCCGGCTGAGCTAACAGAAACACAGAGGTTCCGGGTTCGATTTCGTGCATGGTAAGTTTCGTAAACGGTTTAGCATTTACTACGTTTACGTTATTTATGGTCTAAACTGAGATCGGCCTCAGTGTGGTCCGTTGTATATCACCCATAACACAAACGCAACTTACTTAGCTTGGGAATATACGGTCTGTGTGATCGTCTGCCTATTTATTACTTATGTGATCTTCGGTAGTCGTATTAATTTTTGTAGTTCTATAAGATCCAACTTGATAACAAACACTGTGTTAATCTATACACATCATAAAGAAGAAACATAGAGACTTTAAAACCATCTTCCACTCCTTGATAAAAACAAACAATAACAACAAGAATAATAAATGAAACATTACATCACCGAGTTAGGTATTTATATTTCCATTTCATTAATAAGTAGAAATAACAGGAAGACACGACGTGATGTTAATAATAAGTACACACGACCTTGTGTTTCATAATATACAACAACGGATTACATAGCTACAACGATAAAACGTAAACGTGGGTGTGGCCGAATCGAGGGTATTTTATCAAAACGCAGGAAAGCCGTCGTCGACGGTGAGATGACGTCAAAAGACGTAATTACTCGCAACGTAATAAGCTCTTGTCAATATTGATATTATTAATACATATTAATTTACAATTGTTTCACACATGAATGAATGTGGGCATACTAAATAGAAGCAGCGGAATAAAATGGCGCACACTATCGACAGCTATCTTAATTGATACAATCTAATTCAGAGTTTGAAAGGATACAATTAACTGCTGCCGGGCTACCGGCCTATCGTAAGAAACGACAAAAGAACCCAAAGGCAGGTGGTAGGTTATTTGTCCGTCTGGATGGCTATCAACCCTAAGAGTATGCCGCCATAACAACTGAGTTGTGTACCGGCATTAGTGGTAACGTTCCAGACTCCCTTTGGAGAACGGCTGCATATCGGTATCACAAATATTCATGGACAATGGTAACCGCTTTCTATTAGGTAGCCGTCTGCCTGTCTGCTGAATTAATGCAATATAAAAAATGTAAAACACAAGAGAACACCTGGTTATGTATACAAATTCCTTGTTGTCGGTCGTTCCTACAGCACGGAGTACATCCCAGAGAAACTTGGTACTCTCGCTTTCGAACAAGAAACGCTTGGTGGCTGCGTCCCGACAAACGCGCTGGCTATAAATACACAAACAACTTGCACAAAACACACTCGTAGATGGGTGCCCCCCTCGTGACATTCACCTACATCTACGAAACAAGTAAACGCTCGCAGTCCTTCAACGTCGAATCTATCTGAATGAATGAATACAAATACAAACACAAGATACATTAACCCACATAAATGTCCATAATTATTAAATCGTCTGGTAAATGCCGGGGATACCCCCGTTGGATCGCTGCCAACAGGAAGGGGCCATCTTTAAATAAATTCCGAATAATAATGCGTATGAGCGCCGTAAATCGAAGGCACAGTTGTAATTTGACATTCTGACCTCCGTCAATCATAGCACCGTTTTAACCTAAAGGTTTATCGACGAATTTTGGTTACACTACAAAAGTAATGCTGACTAAATAAGCAACATATGACAGGCACGTTCTAACGATGTCAATGGATAAAAGCAGTTGTTTGTAAGCATAACAGAATGTGCATTGATGTTCTGCATGAGTCGTTTAGACTCACGATCACGAATAGCCGGCGAAGGAGGAGGCGTGCCCGCCCATCGCAATGCAAGATGACATCATTCTCCAGGCAGATACGCTGCAGTCCGCTAAATAGCCCATACCTCATTATAGTTCATGCAACACAACAACTGCAAGATACAACTATTAGTAATCAAAAACCAACTTGGGAGTTTATACAACAGTTGTGTGTTTAGCAGATAGATAGATAGACACAAACAACACAACCCGTTGACATCTTTGAAGACCATATTGAAAAGTATGGTCTGCAAAGATTTTATTTGAATGTTCATTTAAAATTATGCACTTAACTTGTCCTTTTATTCCTAAATAGCTAGGGTACCCTAAAAACTACACAACAGCACAAACGGATATGAAATATAATGATATCAAATCAGTTTTTATTTTAACGTGTAATCCTTTAATTCTTACAAATGTTAACATTCGTAGGTATCGGATTCTAGTTATAGGTTATCAGAAGCAAAAGATGGCCACCTAAAGCTTAAGCCATTTAATGCCAGTGAACAGCTAGTGAGAGCCGGTCACCGCGGTGGGAAGGCTCTACGGGCTGCAAGCCCAGTTACCGACGGGTGTAGTCGCCCGTCGATAAGCCGCCAAGGCGAAGAGGGTTTCCTTGAGACCCCAAACTCTTCTTTGCCTCTAATGACCTAAGAGGAAGAAAACTACCGAAAGGTTCTAATACTGGTTTTACTGTTACTGTTGATTAAAATTTGACATAATCATATGTTCTCAAGAACATTATATGATTATGTCAAATTTTACGTTACGTTCCGCGGTAACGCATGGTCTGATGGGCCAATTTAAGAAAAAAATGTGTGTTTGCAGTTCACACGCAGTAGAAATGGATTTTCAGATAATATACGCACAGATAATTCTTCTCTAACTTTTATTAATTTACATATAAATATAATTCCAGGAGCCTAACACGCGTATATATACGCGCATATTATTATAAAAATAAGATCACTTTTTTTAATTTTGCACTCTTTTAATCTACAAATATCAGTTTTATTCGGGCCAAATTGGACCTATGTTTAATCATCGGTATTATTGACTACCTAATCTGTGCTGCACAATGTAAAACTCGCATCTCATTCGCTCGCAGGCTTAGTCCTATAAGATTTATGTGTTTATCTGTTTTTATTGTCGCTTTTTCGTTTCATCTACTTTCAAATCACAATAATTCTAAGAGAGTTTCACTTAAAAAATTACAAGATTCCGTATAAATATAAAAAGCCGGCGGCATAAGTGACAAGTCGGTTGGTGTATCAACGATTTCTGAGCATAGGTCGCAAAACGTCACAAAACAGCTCGTGATTGATGGTTGCGGTGACACTCGTTCGCGTCACAGCCACCGAGGGTCGCGGGGTCAATGCCGTCACGATAACAATAAAACCGCACCGTGTACCAGGATACAGTAATAATAATATCGCACAGCTGACTAATGTTTATAATGCTGTGTCAAATGTCCACAAGGACTGAAATAGAATATGCTACGTTTATCAAATAATTACTATTAACGAGAAATTGAAAAAGATTGAAGGAATTCACTAATCGCCATTAATGCTTTAACTTTAGACTCTTGTTGAAAATCCAATTCTAAGAATTCGCAATTGGCGTCGCCAATATAGAGCCTTTGGTCCAAAGTAGACGTCTATTAAAATACTTCGATTGTCATGAAGACGTCCCTGTGTGAGAACTCTGAAGGGAAGTAAGCATTTAATTAAAATACACATATTTTATAAATAAACATCAGTAAGCTTTCGCAGGTTTCGCGATTTATACGAAAGTTAATACGAGTACTATTCTAATAATAGAAAATACCACAAATCCCTTATAAATAAGTTGGGCTTTACCCGATCCAAAGAACCAAAGAAACAAAGTCATCGAGTCCTTTATCCTCAACTAAGTGTAGTTAGTTTTAGTCACAACAATGTGACACAACTTTCCGCGAACCAACAGCATAATGTGCTGCATGTTATTGTTTAGTTTTCTGAAAATTAATAAACAACCACTGAGGGTGGTCTCAGGTTATGTTACGACCGCCCGGATACATCGGGGCGCGAATGCCTTTCGACCCTGGTTCACCTTTAAGTAACACAACCTATGTCAAGGGCGAGAGCAACCAAATAAATGCTCATATTCTACATAAAAGAAAATTCTTTAAAAACTTTCATTCCAAACACGAAAAAATGCTCTGGTACATTTCAATGGAAACCTAAAAAAACAATCATTCTAAAGACGACTCAACATTTTAACTAGAAATTTATGCATTGAAACATATCTTAAGCAAAGAATAAAAATTTAATAAAACTATTCTAGCGGCTTTGCTTGTGTATTTCAAATCTAAAAACTCCACAAAATTGTATCCGTTTTCAAGATAAATGTATAATTTCCTTTATCGTAAGCACAAGTATATCAAATGTCGACAGAAAATTAGCCAGCCATGTGGGTAATAGATATCCCTGTAGATAAATTGAATCAATTCAAGAAATACTGGATTTAGGATAGGGTGCGTATGATGATATTCATTGTGTTCGCAGCGTTTGCTTCGGAGACTTCAGAGCCTGGGGTTCGCTTTCCTACCTTTACTTCTCCACATCACGCAGTCTTCAGTACTTATTACCGTGAGACCATTGATATGTATCAAATTAGTTATCATTATGACAATTATAATAAAATTTCACAATACAGGATTCATTTTGTATCTCACGCGTGAATTTTAAATCCATATACTAATATAACTATCCCATTATTCGGTATTACCCGTTCCGGATATTTAATATGTTATTGAAGTATATAATATACATACAATAACAGCACAAAAAAGTGCCACTGCTAGGCTTGGATCTCCCATTTATAGGGCGCAGTATACACCACGCTTGTGCAAGGCGGATTGGCGGACTTCACACATCGGTCATCTTTATTATGTAGGTTTCATCACGACGATTTCCTTGACCGTCAATAAAATATAATGCAAATTTTATTTCTATTATCGAAGACAATGCCAATTTTCAGGACAATTCACGTACAAACATCCATACAAATGAATGACTTATAAAATACAAGCATACTTTACATTTCCTGCAAAAATGAAAAGGTAACTCCATTCTACGTTGGTTAATGTTCAAGTATAGGAGAGGGGGGTATTAAAACGACACGGCCGCTTTTACGACGCACATCTACAACACAGCGGCATATTGTAACATAATAACGATTCCGTAAGGTCTAAGATATGGCACCCAAATAACTTACGTATTCTATTGAGTGTGAAAGAAAGTTATACGATGACTTCGACAGCCTTTTTCTCGAAACGAAAACAATATCAATTTTTGCTTCACTTTTCTTTGACACTCTTGTGAATATTCTTACCCACACAAGGTTTAAGCTAAAACACAAAACCAGTGATGTTTACGTGTTTTAGAGATTATTTTTCAATTCTGCAATAATTGCTTTACAAACACGTCGTTTTAATAAATGTTACAAATGCGGTATTTTTTAATAATAAAGTTTACTTATTTGGTTAAATATTATACTAGAGTTCACCCCGCGTCAGCCGCGGGAAGACACTCTAGTACGTACCTCTTGTTTAAAGAACAGGCGTTAATACAGGTTACATTGTATCCAACTTATAAATTAGTGATATTTGCCTCAGGAAGATTCACTTCATTTTATATCGCAACCCACTCCCATCTCCCGGCGTGAAAAGTCTTTATGTCCGTTTTCGGTATTAAAACCAAATAACAGCAAAACCGATCCAATTCTCCTGTTATTCCGTGAAAGCTTAACAGGCAGACAGATCGGGTTAGTATCGAATTTTCTTATAGATGATAATTTATTATATCTATAAACTTGAGAAATGATTGATCTCCCATAAAAACTTTCGTCCTCTATTTTAAACCCTTCTATTTATTTATCTGCCGTCTATCTATCTGTAAACTACATAAATGACAAAAATAAACAAATGGACGAAGATCGCAATTGACAAAAACACGTATCCTACTTTCTGAGATTTATGTGTTTATCACTTTTTGGTGTCGCTTTTTCGTTTTATCCAGTTTCAAATCACAACGATTCTAAAGAAGTTTCACTTCAAAAGAAAATTGATTCCGATGTGAAATAATCACTGAACAATAAAACCGTTAGTAAAACAATTGTAGTTTGTAAAAAAAAATCTTATCCCGAGTTTTCACAAGAAATTCTCTGGACTCATATATTTTCGTACTAAATATCCATTACCCTACTGAAAATAACCAATTTATATATAATAAATTCGTTACTAACATGGACAAAGACACGGGTGACTGCTAGTTTAAAATAATATTGAAAATGTGGAATATATGTAATGTTTTGACTAATGGTCACCTTTATTCATGTACTATAATCAACTTCTTATAAACACATCATATCAATTTAAAGTTATTTTTAACTGAACTTCGTGAAGGAAACTATAGTTCACATAGTACCTACTGATATTACCTTCTTCCTATATGCAAGTAGGTTTAAAATACATTTTACCTGAAATTCGCAAACGAATAACAAAATAGGTTTTAAATAGTTACACATTAGGTAGTCATAATTCTATCATCATCTGAATTACAAGTCAGAGTCGAACGTTGAACTCAAAACAATTTTATGACATCACCAGCTGATTGCATCCTTTTTCTCTTTTCTTTTCACTTTGAGAACATTAGTTTAATTAATACCTTCTACCTTATTATATCGAGCAGTAGCAAAGATAAATTGCAGCATGTGTTCGTAACGTGAATACTTGAATAAAAACCGTTTACAAATAACGCAAAGTTAACAAAGTAACCGCAACGTAGAGACGGTAGCACGCAGCAGACCGCATGGGGCACGAACATTTTGCATTTAGCGGCCTATTGTGGCTTTGCCTAACATCGGTTTCAGAACACACTAATGGAACCGCTCCGGGAACCTCGTTGAGTCATCTGACCACCGTTTCTATTCAATGAACTTATTATACTGCAACCCGAAATCAATGAAATACAAATAATGAAAGTTAAATTAATATTTTAAATAATTAAACATCAACAAAATGTATATAAATCAATATACCTATATTTGTATAGTTTTGTCTTATTTTTATATATATTTTATTACGTATTACTTCTACAAACTTCTCTAAGACATCTTACGGTCTGTCTGGAAGAAATTGCTTAGTGATATGACCGCATATTGTTTTCTGTACATATATTTCTTGAATTAGTCTTCATGCAGTAAAGTATATTCTATTATATTCTAAAACTGCGAATTGATACTAGTCCTCTCATAAAATAATAATTAAGCTCTCAGAACACACCTTTCCAATTGCCCTTAAAAATATTTAGTGCCTATTCGCGATGACGTAACCGTTACAAATTGCCTACTGCCTTTCGGGAAAATTAACTTCAGTCAGCAAATTATATTACTATCATAACAATTTCTCGAATTTTCGGGAACTGTTTTTCAAGACCAACTTTTTACGACTTGTTCCGTCATTATATTGCCGTTTGCATATCTCTAACGGGATTGAAATGAATTAAGAAAACATTTTAAAAGCCAAGTTTCATACGACTTTAAAAAGGTGTTAATTATTCAATTTCCTTTTTGAATTAGATTTACATTTATGGTGGTGAGTCCGTGTTATTTTCATATTAAATAACCAATAAACTAAAATTCAAAAAAATTCTCAAGCTATCTTTAGAGCAAGCTTTTTGGATTTAAGTCTTAACGTAAATTAAACGGTATATACAACAATATTTATAACAAATTTATACACTGTCGTTTAAACTTAATAAACTTATAACTACGACGCAGTGGCGTATATTTCACGTAACTCGATTCTCCATACTCCTACTACCTTGAATAAACTAGCGACCAAAAGGTCAAAAGCGCCATGAGTTTATTGGCGCTTATGTTTTTCATTCGTGCATATATTATGACTGTATTCTCTTACGCTCGGCGGCTTTTCACACAGATTGGATGAAATAGCAACTCATTACGCGATCTTGTTTCAAAATATTCGGTAAGATTGCAATATTAATACAAATTGTAGTAAGAAAATACATCGCTTTAAGCAGTTTTTTCATTACCGGATAAGTCGGCGATTACATAAAGATTCAAAATTCAAGTTTTTATTCAAAATAAGTCCCACTGGAGAACACTTTTTGAAAGTCATACATATAAGTCAAAATTTAATTTTACTTCCTAGTCTATGCACACAATATGCAGTCTATGTACATGCGGTATGTTTTTCCAACCCGCCTTCCCTAGCCAAATTCCTACCCCGCGCCACTGCTATGTTGCATTTATTCATTCAATGCCAGTTACATAATAATACTTCTTGAAAGGAGAGTAATAGCCGGTAATAAGGTGAATGTAGCGCTTAACTCTTTTATGAACAGCCGGAAGATATCTATCTGTATATAATCTATCTGTAAGGGAAGGCCTGACTGTCAACCAACGCTCATCTACATGAGCGTTGGTTGACAGTCAGGCCTTAGCGTCAGCCCTACGGCTGGAGAAGCATGAAAGCAAGATTTACGCAGTTGAAATGAGAGCTTTGAAAAGTATATGTAAGGTTAATGTAAGTGATATGATAAGAAACAGTGTGATAAGGGAGCATTGTGGATTGAAAGAAGATGTAGTGACATGAGTTGAAAAAGGAATCTTAAGGTGGTTTGGGCATTAAGAGAGAATGAATGAAAGCAGAATCACAAAACAAGTATATGACAGTAATACCAATAGTGAGTGGTATAGAGTTGGTGCCAGTCGACCGCGACGAACTCATCGTGATTAAATTGAAGATATTCTGAAGAAAGGTCATGTGACAAAAAAAGAGATTAATAAAAGTTTATGAAGCTTAAAGTGTTAGTCAGAATAGTAGCAGGTTGAAGTCCATCGTTTCTGCCTACCCCTACCCCAATGGGAAACGGACTCTAGACCATATGTATGTGGGTTATAACAGTTCTATTAAAAATTTAAATACAGCTATTTATCTTCAGAAATGTTTATTAATTTTGTTACCTAACGCCATTTAGTACGAAAATGAACTGTAACTTTTTTACAACGACTTGTCAATAGTTAAACCTAGAAAATAGTATTTATATTTAGACAGTCGAGAACGACATGGGTGACATGGAGAACAACTATTTACCATGTCGTTACCCGTTGGTAACGACATGGTAAATAGAGAAACACCGTGATTCTGAATATAAGATTATTATTAGATAGTCATAAGATTAAACATATTTTTATATAATTAAAATTAATATTAATTTCGTATGAAAGTTTACGATGGCGCTACAAGTATATGGATATGTCAGCCATGCATACCGCCCTATTTGAAGCCCTTATATTATTAATACGTTAATCAAAAACTTTGTACCCCTTTTTACGGAAATTGCGCGGACGGAGGAGTATGAAATGTCTTTTCTTTCTTTCTTTTCTTGATTACGCACACTTATAGTTTATATAGAGAAGGAGTGCAGAATGCAAATATTAAAAAAAATTATGCATAAAAATAGATTAAATCAATAAAAAAACATTATACATACTACCATGTATTTGAAACACGCACGCTTATATTACTCCTTTATTTATTGTTAAAGTCAAATTAACAGTGTAGCCTTGGCGATATCTGTCATTATAGAAGTATAGTCTTTGACAACAGAACCTTAATAATATTCAAACTTGTAATTTAAAATAATTACGGTCGAATTTCGACCACTAGCAGGTATTAATTAATATCTAACGGAAATATAGAACTGACTGTTTTATTATTGATGTGGTTACATTTTTACTTAGTTACTACAAGTTTCGATAAAATGTAAATAACGTTTTAATATGCCAGAAACGCACAACAAATTCGCTACTTTATGAATTCAAAGCGTGGGGTAAGTTGATTAATTAGTATCGTGAAACTAGATAAGTCGTTATAAGTATACGGGCCAAATGTTTTAGTATGCACGTATCTCGGAGCATTTCGTTCGGTTATGGGACGGCGGGTCCGTTTTACTGCCTCGTTACGGCCGATCCAGCGTTTTTACAGCGCGATTAAACCGCTCGCCCGAGCCACGTACCCAGCAATTGGGCTAAATCTTTTTATTGTACACCCGACTAGTAAATGTACCGTCATTTTCTATAGAGATACTCGTAAATTATACACCTCCAACTTATACCTATTACCCTGGCATTCGAATTGGTTTTAGCATTTTAATGAGGACAACAACACAAAACAATTATTGACTGCGTTCATAATAGGGACGTTTGAAAGATTACCAACGAATTGGGATAATTGATAAAATTCACATATTGCAAATGAAATAACACGGAAAGGCTTTATCTGTTTTGCGACTGGTATAAATTATTGAAATGCAACAAACGAGTGTCCGACCGCATTTCGTTCGCGAGCGGCCTCGTGGCGCATTATCGAAATCGGACCGCAATAATTACATTTCGACCGAACGCGGTCCAGTCCACTCCATCCATCTGTCCAATCCAAACGGCTAAATAAAAATATACACGCCCGACAGATAAAATATTATAAATGAAAAATACATTTCATTTCTAACAAAACAACGTTGAAAATTTAATTAAAACCAGAGCTATCTACTGAATGGCAAAATAGAGTAAGTAGAAAATAATAAGGGCGCCACTTTTGCAATTTTTTTCTAAACTCTACCAACTCCAACATGTCAAGAATAATTTCGACACTTGTAGTATTTTTTTCTTTTTACCTGAGTCCCGAACAAACAGACAAAATCTAATGAAAATTGCATCGTATTCTCCATCGTTTATAGTCTATTCCAGCAGTCTTTTTTAAATAGTTTCAATGTACAGACATAGCATTATTAGAATTTTACAATATTACTAGGATACATCCGCGACTTCGTCCACGCTAACTTGAAATTCCCGCGGGATTCCAGGTACAAAAAGTACCGAAGCATTAAAAAAAATGAAAGCTATTTTAGTTTTAGTGAAAACTATGTTGGAATAATTTTTTCATTTTTATGTACCCGAACAACTACAAACCGCTTCCAGGAATATTAAAGCGGGATACCCGGGATAAAAATTATCACACATTTTATTACATAAAATTTGTTATCGATCAGTGAAAAATTCACAAGGGAATTCGTTTTTTTTTTCATGTGGATGGTACCGCCATGTAGAAACATAGACAGCACTTTATTGTATAGCAAAGCATAGATAAACAGAAATAGAAAAATACAAAAGATAGTACAACGGGCGGCCTTATCGCTAAAAAGCGATCTCTTCCAGACAACTCTTGGCAGGGCTTAATAAATAGATTTTTAATACGGTGGTGCAGTTTATAAATAAAGGTAAATGATAAGTATACACAATACATATAAGTACAAAAACAATATAAACACATACATACCAATATCCTCATCGAAATCGGCCCCGTAGTTTTCATGTGAATCCCGAAGAAACGGACAAGAAATCTACAAAAATTACATCGAGTTCTCCGTCGTTTATATAGTCTATTCCAGTTATGTTTTTTAAATAGAGTCATTGTACTGTAACGTCTAACCTCCAAAGTCGTCATATATGCTAAGAAAGAATTAAAATGTAATAAAATAGAAGAATTCCTCCCAAAACAAGGGAAGACAGGATTGTAGCGGGCTGCGAGCAGAAAACATCTATTTTAAAGTGTCTTCATTGCTGATATAAACTTATGCTCAAAACCTATCTCTTATTGAAAATCCCGGTCAGCTCTGAAGCCGCTGGCCGTTACAGTACAGACATGGCATGTTTATAATTTTATGATATTATAGATTTTTGACAGATTTTAGACTCTGATCAACGTTAAAATTAAAATAACATGGATAAATTAAACTAAACTTTTTCATCAGGTATATTATTATACGAGAGTTCCGATGTGAAACAGATAAAGCTACGAGTTATTATTTCATGTCTAAACAAGTGGAATGATGAGCGAAAAGTGGAACAGAAGGACCGTTGAAAGAGTGTAAGGGGACAAAAACAAACAGAGTGATCGTGAATTTCACTGCTCGGGGCGCACCAGCCAGCGCCGGATTATGTAGCACCCTCGGCTTATTCAATTAAAAAGGAAACGTACTCATGCGCGCCTCCGACTATTCGCAATTTCGGAGGACGAGCTCCGGTTGGTCAAATGAGATTTGCTCTCACAACAGACTCGAGAAGTTGTAATAATGCATTATGGTTCTGAATGAATTTTATAAAACTTGTCCAGTTTGGAGTAGTATCTAACTAGTAGTCTAGTTCTTTGGCACTTATATTAAATGAAAGCACTAAATCTTCGAGTTTAATTTTTTTGTGTAATAATATTCTAGAGATTTGGCGCTTTTTATGGTGGTAGTTAGTTTTTATACCTATCGTTCAATAAAGACGTAAATTTCGCACTTTTTGATTAAACACAAAAACCTTCACTTTAGAGAATACCTCAACATTTTAGGCTACTCAGTAGGCAAGGGCGGCTGGCTGCCTAGTGTTAGAATTGATATTAAATGCCGTGTGTATTGAATATTCAAAAATTTTATGTACTTAGTTACGCGTATTGGGTTGCCTTTAACATAGATAGAAAATACATAGTTATGTGTTTCGATGAGCAGTTGCTCATCAAGCTATTCAATTAAAAAATCTGCACAATTGCAATAGCCTCTTGGCGGATATAGAATATTTTTTGACAACAGCTTTGTTATTAAGTAGACAATTCATATTGCATCTGTGTCTTTAGAATCCTACATATGATAAAAAGTAATAATAATAAATACGGAACATTTATGTCAACGAGCATACTACTTAGTTGAATAAAACTCATTTATTACGGCGCCAGTCACTTGTTCGCCGCGTTGAAAATTTTCGCCTGAAAATGTTCACTGTAATACATATTTGCTTTGTTTTTAGATGCGAACGCACGTCGCCTGTCGGCTGATTACGCTCCGCGTTGTTACCGTCATTCATTTGCGTCTACAGAACACCGCCCCACTCAATCTCGTTTATTATGAACGTGCAGCGGCGAGCGAGAGCAGCCCTCTCCTCTGCCTCTCGCTTTTTACATTCGAATATTTCGCAACGTACATTACTTTTACATTGTTAGACAAGTCTTTCTCTGCGAGCACGTGATAGTGCACACGACTCCCTCGGCTCGCATTTATCCAAGAACGCTTTTAATTGAGGTGGTATTCCCTGGTTTTATGTTGCACTTAGGCATTATTAAAACAATTTTAAAATTGCACGTGTTTTTTTATGAAACTTAATTTAAATCTTATTGATACTTAGCAATACCACATTTTAACGGTTTTAAGCGGGATTTGATTTTTATTATTCCGACATTTCGGTCACTTTTCACTAGTCGTGATCACTGAAGACAAAGGTGACAAGTGTCAATGAGTATTGTTAGTTTTATTTAGCCTCCCGCCAACCTGTACTTTTTAATTATTTACTCTATGGGAGCTTAATCTAATTCACCACCGGTTCGCAACATGTGAGGCTTGAAAAGAAGAAGCGGCGAAAGAAACTCGCTTTTATGTTCAATGAAATGTAATTGTATGACATCATTGGGCGAAATATGTTAACATCTTGTATTTCATGTTTCCTGCAAATAAAGTTTGAATTTAATATTACAAAAGTGAAATGTAATATTTGATGTTTATTAGTCTTCACGCAAAAACTACTAAACGGGTTTTGATGAAAATATACAGTATCAGTATGTACAAGATTAAACAACAACAACATTCAATAATATATTTTTTTTTTATGGAAGTATAGGTTTGCGTTTGACCACTGTCTCACCTGATGTTTAGTGATGACGCAGTCTAGGATGGAGCACGCTTACCTAGAAGATACCTATTCACTCGTGACTTGAAGGCTTCAAGATTGTATTTGTCAGAAAAAACAGACTCCGGCAAATTATTCCAATCTTCGGCAGTGCGCACCAGAAAAGAAGAGGCGAAACGCTTGGTTCTGACTGGTGGTGTTTCCACCATGTAACGGTGGCGTAAACCGGTCTGTCTGGTTGTCCGATGGTAAAAAGGGTATGGAGAAATCAGCTCAATAATAGACCAATTTGAATAGACTACCACAGTGTAAAAATCGTGGAAACGGAACAGAGCTAAGAATGTATATCAAGCAACACTGATTTTGTGCATGCGATTAAAGTTCAATATATATTATTTACATGTCGAAACCCGACCTGCCTTATCTGCGCAAACGAAAACACGCGGATCGGAATTATATTATAATCTGTGTACTTACTAATGTAATGTAGCTTAATTCGGTATTAGACGATTCATTTTCGTCTTTATATTTGGATTACCATCAAAGTGGTGCATATAAACATAAACTTTTGAATAATTTAATAACATCGAATAACTTCATCTTCTCATAATTCTGTGCGTTTCGACCGAATTGATTCAATTTGGTTGATCCATATATTATCAGTATTATACATCAGAATTAAATACTGGCAATAAGATATATAAATTAGACAAAACATAACGATATGTGTTAAATAGAAACTAAGCCGCTTTGCAGGTGGAGAGCGGCGGAAAACACGCGTCATCATCGTATGCAGGTCCCGAAGGCAAATAGATGCAGACACAGTTGACAAAACGCAGACGGTTATTTATCTATAAAATATATAAAGGGATATTTTTGTGTTTTCTAACACCTTGATAGTCGACAGATTATCTGATTGAAATTTTACATACAACTAGCTGATACCCCATCCGCCGCGTGCCGTAAAATCCGTTCCCAGCTGAACTCTACTTGGCGAAAGGTAGATGCTAAATTTCAATTCTATTGGTATTATACTTCCTGAGATATCATGATGAGTCACGACCGCGTAGAAAGCCCTAATTTGACGTAGGTATAAATACCCCAGTATGAACATTTCACGTGAATAACAAGGATACGTTTCGAGAACAGTAGCCTGCCTGCCGCCTGCAGTTCAATTCACGTATTTACGAAATAGAATCTTCCGAGGTTTGGTTCGACTGTACATGTATGTTTAAGCTGCATTTCAAAGCTTCATTCACTGTGTCAAAGTTGCATAAATAAATAACTTGAATTAGAACCCTTCACGTTGCTCGACCCCAAGTGAATTGAATGTTTACGACTCGCGATGAATAATCATTTATGCTCAGCTTTCTATATAAATGTCTCGGGTATTAAAATGACTGAAATGTCTCCGTAACAATGTTATAAGAGGTGAATTAGATATCGGCAATGTATAACAAAGGATCACTATAAAAAAGTCACAGTTCAAAAGATAAGGCACTTGTGAGTTTCCTTGGTTTTTTCTTCAGTGACGTGAGTTCTAATCATTTCGGTTCGCGCACCCTTTAGGGCCAATTTTTTGACCTAACATGTATGTTAAAAGCTTACTAATATTATAATTCAGGACAGCATGTGATCTTATTAGTGATTTTTCAAACAAATTCGACTAATCATTAGTATTCCGTAACCATTTTGAATAGAAAGAAGCTCTTATAAAATGTATTTTTTAAGTACATACTACATCTTTCTTTCTTCTTCTCTCAATTATATGGAGTCAGCGCAATATCTCTTTTCCTTCCATACTCCTCTATTCTCTCTCTCTCTGTCACACCATAAAACATCATGTCATACTTCACACAATTCATCCGTCTCTTTTTTGCTCTAAACTACTTTTACAATAGTACCCGTCAGTTTAACGTTCTTTTTATCATGTGATTTTCATCCCTCATGTCATGTCATACCACTTTTGTCTTCTCGTCCTTTCGATATTTCAGCCAGAGGAGCAACTTTTAAACATCCCGGTATGTACTAATTTTTCACTTTGTCCATTCTTGTAACACGAAATTCAATCATCTTAACATTCTCACTTCAGCTGAGTGGAGACGTTTTTGATCTAGTAATTTAGTGGCAGAAATAAGTATACTTGATCTATAGAATAACAAGGAATGTAACACATAGAACAAATTAGAGGTGCGTGTTGAAACAAAAAGTTGCTATTTCTTAAAATTCCGAATCCATATAAATTAGTCTACTCGAACATAAAAGTAACTTCAAATAAACTCAATGTAAAAACCATAAGTTGAGCAAACTTTATTACGAGCAATGAATTTCTAATCACGTTTCGTCGTAACCTCGTTTTAACAAGTGTAACAGCTGACCCATTGAAATGGAACAAAAAAAGATGTCTCAAACATTGTAATTTCAGAATTTCTATTATAAATAAAACGCTGACAATAAAGCCGGGGTGGCGCCGGGGCAGGGTTGTCTGTTGTCGCTACAATTGATAGAAGTGCAGCGGCACAGGGCAATGTGACCAGATTACAATTAAAGAAAATACCGAGAGCACTTTAAAAAAATATTGATTTACATAACATATTTTACTTATCAATCGTCATTATAATCATAAGAAATGTTAAAATTTACAGTTTATCTACCTAACTACCTATTCATACAACTAAAAACTTAGAATCCAAACGTTGTTAATTCTAATATTTTAGTGTACAATTACTATTAAAAATTCTTTATACAAGGCCAGCCGGTCGGACATTTTTTTCACTTATTTATCTATCTACTGTCGCTTACGATGTTATCATAAATTTTTAGCCATAATATAGCCACCCAATATACTGACTACCGACAACCATAAGTTGTGTTCCAGCATCAGTAGCCAAGTTCCAGACACCCCCTTCAAAACCTGTAGCACTAACAAGCACCTTTGGTGCTAAAACTGTCCACGGGCAACAGTAAACATCAAGTGGGCTGTTGTTAACCTATGTAACGTACGTAATGTGGAGTACATTACCAATAAAAAAATATCTATTAAATACCGGTCTTTAAGAACTCTTTAAATACATATTAAAAAAAATACTGCTTCTGGCCACACTGGGGTACGACGCTCCCCTCAATCGCGGGAATCGCTGCCTCTTACAGCGAACGGTACATTCATTACAAAAAGCGTCACATAGCGAAACGGGCCCCGGTTTAATAATTCCACTCATTTGGGTTCCCCGGGCGGACTGGCGAGACAATGCGCGCCCGCCTAACGGTATCAATCAACATCAAACAGCCCGAGCTCTATCTGTACTCTGTACATACGAATCTTTAGGGTTGTTCAACTTCGGGCCCCCTTTTTTGGAGCTCTGCTTTGTGACAAATGAAACTTTCTTTATTGAATATTTTTGACTGCCATAATCGTTCCGTTCTATTGGGGTATATTCTTATACTTTATTTGATATTCATATTTAGCTTAAAATTCAATTTAATAGCGAGGTTAACTAATTTACCTGTCTGAGGTGTTCGATTTTTCGAAATAGAATATCTGTATGAGATGCAGGGAATTACTTTCCAATTTGATTATACTTTTTGATCATCATTCATATTTAGGGAGTCATTCCGAGATACAAATTTATGTCCAAAACTTAGCGCAAACAAATTAAGCAACCCTAGTAATTGCTGCTGTTTGTCGAGTATAATTTTTTCATCGTAATCATTATGCATGTCACAAGCGGCTTCGTAAAACACCATCGCCTGCGGGATATGTATTTTTCTCAATCCTACCCAGATTATTTGCCGGCTTATTGTCAACATGACGTTACTTTGTTCACATACCCACATTACATGCACCAACGAATATTATATTAAATACTCTAATTTGAACAAAATTGAGGTAAAGAACAAAGTTAATCGTACACGCGAGCGTGTAAACAGGAGACCGCGCGAGTCGCTTCGATTTCCTTCATGTGTTTATTGCATAGGAAATTGCTTTCATTTTTCACTTGGAAACAATGTCGCTCTGTAAATAAAGTATTATTTTCGATTTCCACGCGGTCTTCGGAGCATTAAATGCCATTCTGAGGTGTAGGGTCGATAATAAACTGGCTTATTATCGAGTGTCGCGGGACTGGCTTACTGTTTCTGAGAACGAAGTGCCGGTTGCAAACACTGGTGGAATCGTAAAGTGAACGTACCTACCAGACGGGCAAAGATCGCCCGTTTTCTCAGGCCATATGTGCGCTAATGAAAACGCTGAATTTACGATTGTTTATAAATATTCATCGTGTTTTGGTGAAATCTTATTTGGTTCTAGCAACCGCTACATAGTGTGACCATTGGGGTCTTTATTTTCGAGATGTCGCGCCGCGCCGTATGCTCGCTTATGCGACCTTTTATTAAACTATATCAACTTCAACAATAAACTTCACTGAAATAAACGATTTCCAAAGAAGTCCACATCGCCCCGAGGGGCAACTTCAACGATGTGCAAGGGGATCCATAGCCCCCACAAATATTATAAGTCTATGACAATCAATCAAACTTAAAACAGGTCATGACGATAAAAGCTATCCAAGAATGGAATAATTCATAAACATGGAAACTACCTACAGTGTTATATCGAGTAGTGGTTAATATTGAACACAAAGGGTCGACAACGATCTGCAATACAGCTAGAATTTCAATTTTTCATAGTGAATAGTATGCCTACTACATATGCATACGCTTACTGTCGAAAAAACTTTTGAAACTAATGAATTTGCAAAATTTCGATTAAGGTAAGCAGCGGGTCTATCCAAAATACACGTAGCTAATGGTCTATGAGATAAAAAGATTTAATATTTAACTTGAAATTGAAAGAGTTTTCATAAATTCTATAGAGTTAAGATAGTTTGCTAAATTTCATCAATACACACCAAAAATTTTTAGAAAATAAGGAATGGAACATACATAGATGGACGATGACGATTTCAAGGTTTTGTTGGCTTTAGAATAGCTAAAGATTCGCAACCTAACAGTCAGCAAGAGCTCACCACCCATCTCTAAAGATTTTCTGTTTCTTGATAATATGAGAAGAGGAAACATGTTCTCGAATGAGATTATATCATTACATTTCCTTAAAATAAACGAAAATAGTCGTGCAATATATGTACATGCAGAGAACACGGCTTCATTACATACGGAAACGAGCGCCGCTGTACTTTGTTCTTTACGTGACTAGCTGGCTACATTATTCAGCCATTAGTGTACAACTGGTTGCTAATGTCTACCGCATAAGCCTCCGTCATTATATGTTGTTGTTATGCATCGTAAAAACATCTTTAATAATAATCATCATAATACCTTAAAAATCACTTAATGAATTACGTAATTTCATTGTTGAGTAAATATTTACATTAAAAATAGCAAAAAGTTTGTTAATGGAAAGTGCATTTAGTAGAAATCTATGTAAATAATAAAAAAAACATGTATTACGTATGGACAGTCAATACGAATTATGAATATGGATTCTCGATTTTAAATTTAAACGTTACTTTATAGAATAAAAAGTTTACTCTTATCTTAAAAATATATAAATACCTTGCTGTTCATTAATCTCCGCTGGAAATCAAAAACGGATTGACCGAATTTGGTGAAAATTTGTGTGTGTATTTGAGGGTGTCCCGGGATGATTTAGATTCACAATTGGAACTCTTAGATGGCGCTGAAATCGGTTTCCAAGAAATATTCTGTGTGTGTTTAATTCGGTCCTGGGATGGTTGAGTTACAATTGGAACTGGCAGGTGGGGCTGCAATCTGCTCACAAGAAACTTTTGCGTGTGTTTGAGTCAGTACCGGGATGGTTGAGTTACAATTGGAACCTATTTTTTGTAGCATATTTTCACTTATTTAAATTTCGAATAAACAACCCGTTTCTAAATTTCACTTTTCAGGATAAAAAGTATTTTGTGTTCATTCCCGTTATAAATAGTACACACATATAAATACATTTCTTGACAATCGATAGATTTAGCTTCGCTCGCACAAACGTATTTAAATATTATGCCGCGTGAACTATCCCAGTTCTGAGGATATATAATAATAATATGCTGACTACCCCTTTACTGAATCTCCTTAATATGCGAAGTTTTTGCTACTCGGTTCATACGCGAAGCATTGAAGATGAAACAAAACATACCAACGTACAAAGATCCAAGCATTACTACGTTAATACCTAAATTATAGTGCGCCGCACGATTCATAAGCAGTCACTTTGTCCTACGAACAAAAAGTATAAGGCATTTATTGCCTATTTCAAGTAAAGAGGCAAAAACATAAAAATGACGATATATCGATTAAATCTCATTACATTGGCTACGATCTTTGCGCAAAGCGCCGACCGCTCAAAATTCGTGCCGGGAACTATATAACGCGGCTTGTCTAATACTTTCAGACCTGTCTTCACTTTCAGTCTCGTAGCTTTATCCTCTTTTTAGGACAAAAGTACGTTAGCTTTTTATTTATTTATTTATCTGTAAATACAAAAAAGGCACCACTTAAACCTATGAGGTTTGCGTGTGACGCAACACACCCTCGCAATTTCACTTAAAAAAAATAAGATTACAAAAAAAACCCTTATTTTAACTTATACATCCATACTAGATACATATAACTAGTCACATCGTATATGCAAATAATATGTGCTCACGAACGTTCATACAAATAGGCTCTTTCAGTGCAATTTTGTTTTTCTAAATAATAGTTTTTTAATTTACATTTTATATTTTTGTCATTTAAAGATTCTCCCTTAGTGAAGTGGGCAATTGATTAATTAATTTGAGTATGATATAGTTTGTAGTATTTTTGCCATAGTGGTTATTGTGGGGTGGGATGGTTAGTGTCTGTTTTGAAATAGACCTTGTTGTGTTTTGTGTTGTTTTCTTATTTGTAATTCTTGGTTTTTAAAGTAGTTTTCTTTGAGTATCGTGTATTCTGTTTTCATTTGTATTGGTAGGAACCCACAGTGTCAGAATAGTAAACTGGGTATATATATGGGTATAAATAAACTAGGCGATTAACGCTCACGACATTACACCTACCAAGTTAATATTATTTAGTACAGTATATTACATTGTTAAATACTCTGTAAAATGAAGTAAAGTAAAAAAAAGTAAAATAAAAAAACACAGCGGCTTAGAAACGGAAGCTTAAAATTGAATCTAGATATATTAATAAAATACACATACTAAATTAACACAGACAACCCAAAAGGAATATGCAAGTGCGAAGTGTCAGTTTAAACATTGAATCGAGTCAGTAGCTTATTGTTTAAAAACACACTAGTTAGGTACATTCAAAAGTCAACGAAAACACCTCAAGGAGTTATTCATCGGAAATATTTGTTTTTGCTATCTGATTGCGAACCAGCTACTTATATAAAAAATGTAATATGATGCAGTCATCATCAGTTCTTTTTCATTTTACTTATACGTTGTTATACATACCAAGGCTAAACAAGTTACGCATGTGTTAATGGACGACGTACTTACATGGGTCAATCCTGGTCCGATCTCAATAACACCCAGACCATAGTAAATAGCGGAATTTTAAGAGAACAGTGGGCAAAGCCATCGTCTCATTATGACCGTTACATATAAGATGCCATAATTGCTTTGCCAAATTGCAAAGTGTTTTGTTATAGTTATAATTCTTTCTTCTAGAGAGGCATTCTACACTTCAACGCATTTCTTTAACCCACCATAAGGGATAGGGTTTATAAATAACGCTAGGCGACTGCAATCTGCTATATCTAGTTCATGTTCATCAATAAAAGTAACATTAGATTATAATTCCTTTAGACTCATAGAGGTACATACACAACACTATCAGTGTATTTATTGATTTTTAATGTAACTTACAGAATCGGGATCGTGGGCGTTTGGAGTGGACGGCTGTGGTGGCCTGGGAGGTGGTGGATAACCCTGCAACAATAAAATAAAAACACTTAAGAAACACTCAAAAGTTTTCCTGAAGACGAGAACACTTCGATCTTCCCGATATATGTACCTATATAAGAAAAAATAAAATAGACTAATTTCTTATCGAATATATGTAGTAATGTTAGCCTTAAACATAGCACTACTAGATTGACATTTCTTTTTTTTATATGAACATACTAACATTTGTCCAAAATGATTCATTCGACCCATTTGGTTTTCTTGAAGTTTCTTGAAGGTTTCCTCGTGATGTTTTTATTCACGATCATTATTGTGATAGCGGCAAATGTATACATTATTAGTATATTACTTTCGAAGTGGTAGGTATTCAACGAGCGGGAACCAAATCCATATCATTGAATGAAACAAATAAGCGGACACGTTAGCCAACTAAGCTACCACAACCAAAATGGCATGTACACAAAGAAGAAAACAAAATGCCACAAAATTCCTGCTATGTCGACAGCACATCGGAAACAACCTCTGGAGTAGCAAATGTCCATTTATTGTATTATATGAGTTCATTAGACAGTCAGGCGGCCCACCTGATGGAAAGCGTTTACCATCACCTATGGACATAGTTACACCAAAGGTGCTACCAATGTGCTGCCGCTCTCTAAATGGACACTGAAACCAGACCACTAACGCCGGAACACAATGATTGTTTTGGGGGCATATTTTGAACCAGGGGTGGTAGCCATCCAAACGGCTAAATAACCTACCACTTGGCTATGGGTTGTTTTGTCGCCTCTTATGTACCACAGGGCGCCCGGCCACAGGAAAACAGTATTCTGTCTCCGTTTGAGCACGGAAAAGCATAGGCTGTCGCAACCACATTTCATCCATCAGCTGGGCCATAAGCAATAAAAAACAATGGTCTCCCTGATTACCAAACAAACACGTATCACAATAGAATATCGATGGCAGGGGCAACACTTGAATAGAAAATACTCTATATCTTTATTTTATTCAAGGGCATAAAGTTTGCACTATTAACCTTTTTTTAAAAGTGAATGACCTGACATAATAATAATCATAACAAAACTTCAAAGTAACCCGAACATAAACGTTTTACAACTTTCATTGATATTCTAGTTCTCAAGAACTATTCGACTTAATTAAAGTAGAAAATTTTACTTCTATTTATAGTTTTAACTTTGATCGTAACAATTTAAACAGTGTAATATTCTGAGTTATAATTATTTAACTAAATTTATAGTGCTTTACGCAATGAACACAATTGAATGAAAGCGGATTACTGTTTATTTTTAAAGTATTTACGATGGCTATTACGGCATTATTAATTAAGTTAATACGCGACGAGGTACTCGATTCCAAAGCGGTAAAAATTGTACCTCCCAGACAGGTCAACTACGATACGGGCACATTGCATTTGTGCAGTATAAAACGATGGCCTGATTGAGGGAGGGGGAAGTCGAGTGAGAACCACGACCTAATTTATTTGTGACGGACTTAGCGCGTTTTATTAAATTGAACTCAGTAAAAAAAATATCTCTCTCTCTGTCTCTTTTCTTTCATTATATCCTAATTAATTGGGGTCGGCACACAATATATATATATATATATATATATATATATACACTCCTGGTAAAGATGGATATATATAATTTAACATTCTTCTTGTCACGTGACTTTCATCCCTCATTATATGCTCATAGCTTCTTCCTCTCAATTTTTCAGTCACGGGAACTCACTAACTTCAGGCTTCCCCTCATGAACTCATTTCTCACCTTACCCATTCTTGTAACACCACATATCTATCCCAACATTCTCATCTCAGTTGAGTGGAGACGTTTGTAGTGTATCACTTTAGTGGCCCAACATTCTGACTCGTATGCATAACTCAGTAAAAATATATGAACATAGAATCTTCCAATAAAATCTATAGCCTTTTTCACTAAAAGAAAGCAAACCTGAACTGGGTATAACAAACCAATTTAGTTCGGATTAAAAGCTGTTTTATACGTTTGCCTTATTTTAAAAGTATTTACGCTAGATCGCGCACGCCATGAAACGAAGCAGAAAAAAGTAAGGTCTTTGAATAATAATAAATTAATATACAAAGTTAACTTAAACCCTTTCATTGTAATTTGTAAAGAAAAATTCATTGTTGCATTCATAGCCATGCCACATTGGATTGCGGCGTACAAGCCTCATACATGTGCAGATTAGGCATCGAAGCAACATTGTAATCGGACCGGTACGTCCACAGTATAAATACAGTACGTAATTTTAAATCTATCTCGACCATCAATATTTATTATAAGGTCCACACGGAGGTATTAGACAAGGTGCAGAGTCCCGGATTTTTATTATTATTGCAAAACTGGCAAAAAGGCACTTGGTGGTTTGCCGTCGCCTATAGCGTTTGCAACGCCCATGGCGAAGCAAATTCGTTGGCAACTTTTAGAACGGGACAGGGGAAGAGATAGAGGTACCAAGCAGCAAGCATAATGGGGATTGGATATGGGATTGGAACAGAGGGATGGGATAGATAGAGAAAATTGGATAAGACAGAGGAAGTAAGAAATCAAAATTTTCACTCGTCGCACGAAAACGATTAGCTTAAGGCTATTTCATGTCGATATTTCGTTCGAGTGGTAGCTCATTAACCGAACTGGCGCTTAGAGCTGTAATAAAGGTATTATTAAAATGGGCACCTTAGATGTCAAGTTATATTTAAATATTTTTGACACCATGTTTTTCTCATTTTTAATTTTGTCCCGCTATGTCTATCGTCAATCGTGTACCATTAAACCTATTAAATGCCTTTATATATATCATAGTGCTCCCTGTTTATTATTCACACATTCGACCACTGCCGATCCCAAATTCTAGCATGGCACTACTGCGTAAAAATGAAATTATATTATTTATGTGTTTTTTTATTTATTACTAGAGGTACAACAAATAGACGCATGGCCCACTTGATGGCAAGTGGTTACATCCAATGTGAACAAATTTTATATTTTATAACTATGAAGTATGCCAGGTGAACTACGCACTAAAGCTTGGCGGCGGACCGCAGGTTGAGAATAACGGATCTCGACTATTGTAGACCATGCTGTCTATGATGAGAGTAATAAATTGTCTTTATGTTGTAAACAGGTCTTCAGAAGTTAATGCAAACTTAATTATTACGATATTTTATTTAAATAGTTAGGACTATATACGCCAAAAACCTCGGGTGGATAAAAATTCAGAACCGTTATACTGATGCAGAACATCTATCTATGCTATATCAAATACTATTCAACATTCAGAAATAAATAGTTCTGTAACAGATTAAACTTCATTAGTCTAACAGTGTTTCTTTCCGTAAGATTGATCTAACTAAACGCCATCGTGCAACTACTATTCACATTATATACTGTGGGTGTCGTACAAATGTAGCTTAGGATTACTTATACAGCATTAATATACATTGCTTGCCGTTTATGAAATATAAAGGAGCAGTTGCAAAATATAGAACTCAATGTAACGCGATAAGATTTAATAGTCTGGAGCGAGTTTATCTGTCGGATGGCCCGGTCACGACATTCGACCGCTAATTGAAATGGACTAGGAGTCTCACTATATCGCAGCAACGAGGTAGACATAATTTATGAGGAAAGATTACAGAAACCCAGCTCCTTTTTTAAAGATGGATTAGTAGGATACTTGAATTGATGTAAATACAAATGAAATGATTATTTGTAAAAAATACAGGTAATAGTTAAGTGAAGCAAGTGAGGTGTGTAAGAATAAGCCTAAATGGCGCTCTGTTGTTCGTGCCTACCCCGCAAGGGACCTGGCGTGAAGTTATGTATGTATGTATGTATGTATGTAATAGTTATAACCAGGATGGTAGAAAAGTCAGACGTCCTCACTGTATTTGACCTACACATGGTCATACAAATATTAATGTAGTCAATAGAGTGGTCTGGTAACGCTGTTTCAACAACTGAAGGTCTTCAACGGCGCAAATATGGACCCTTCTTCGGATGTGAAACTTAAGGTCTTACTTAACTTGGAGATCATTTTCGAACGTGATAGTTATAGGTAAGTTACCATATAAAGCCGCTTCCTATATACAAAAATTTGTTATTATACATATAACTCTTATACTTTCATCTACCTGAAGCCCTCTTTAGTCATCTTTGAACTGAATTTGAATAATTTTAAACATGAAGGGAAAACCTAAAAGAAAATGTTAAACAGAGTATAGTCGAATATCGTGTAGACTGAAAACACTCAATTTATAAGAGCCACTCTACTGTACATAAACTTTGTCAAAGTAAAACGTAACAATGTCGTTTTAAAACTGACTCGAACAAAACGTTACAAGTTGATAGCGATTCGAATTAAATTGCATTTCCGAACGGGTGGGCGGCAATAACAAAAAGTTCACAAGGCTTAAGCTCAAAGTTCCCCTCGAGCAACGCTTTAAGCCGAAGGCTGGGCTTTGGCGCTGAAAACTCCGGCGGACAACTGAAATGGTTCAAGCAAAGCAAAATAACAATAAACGGCAAGGAATTAAAAGTGCCTTTACGAAAATGTAACACTTTATTGCCAACATTAAGTCTTAAATACCTACTCAAATGTTTTAATGAAAAATTAAAAAAATTCAAGGTCACAACGGAATTGTAACTTAAATTTTATCGATGAGCTATCTGACTTCACTCACTATATGTAGATTCAACAATATAAATAGCTTGTTTTACACTTCTTGTTAACATAGTAGGCAATATACATGTCCATTTTCTGGTGAGTTTCTATAGATACCTGTGCTGTCGGCATAGGTGGCAGGGAAAACGGGGGACCTTTTCTACCTGCTTAACATTCGATAAGTTAAATTTGGTAAGTTCTATGGTAAAGAAAAGAGTTAGGAATGAATAAAAAATCTCACTTTTTTGCTTATAACTAATTTTTACTTAAGGGGAAAATGTTATACGACATATTTGTAGACTAAACAATTTGCTACAAATTATGACTACAAATTTCTTGTATGACGGATAGTTACCGACATATCGCGAAAAAAGTGTTTTCCGAGATGGCGGCCGGGGACAAGGGTGGCGACGCCACAAACTTGAGGTTAAGCTTCTATTGACCCCCCACACATGTGCCAAAAATAAAATTGCGTCCTCTAACAAATGCAATACTCGGCCCTTAAATTGTAAGATTTCAATGGAGTACTATAATATTATCACATTCTAAAAATGCCGTGTCTGTACATTGAAGCTATTTAAAAAAATAACTGGAGTATACTATATGAACGATGGACAACATTTTTTTTAGATTTCTTGTCTATTTGTCGGTTTGCGTCTTTGTTCGGGATTCACGTAAAGACTAATGGACCGATTTTGATGCGGTTTTCGCTGATCGAGAGAAAATTCTTATACTTACAATCTGCACTACTTTTAATCCCGGAATTCTCGCGGAATTTTTTCTGGGAATAAAATAAAAGGCCAGAATGAAAAAACAATCTAATTAAAATGTGACTTTTCCACTGACTGATAGCAAATTTTATTTAATAAATTGTGTGATTTATTTACAACCGGGACTCCCGCTGTAAATTTTGTGGGAAGCGGTTAGAAGTTTTTCCGATGCATAAAAATTAGCTTAATCCGACATAGTTGTCACTTAAACGATAACTTAGGTGCATTCTTTTTTTAAATGCTGTAGTACTTTATAATGCCGCGGAAATTTCAAGTCAAGTGTGGTCGAAGGGCATATCCTAGTCTATCAATAATATTTTGGAAATGGAAATTAAAGGCGAGTTATTCCCTTTCAAAAAATAGTTTTGTCGAAAACGGCGGTTTTAATTATCGAATAAAAACATGAGTTGTCACTTATCACGTTATTGAAGCAAAAAGGCGAGATATTTCTGGTTTCTTAACCGTGAAATGGCATAGTAGATAATACAGAACATTACAATAATAACAGCCCATAATTATTTAGCATGCCTCGTTTCTTCGTCTATACCATTTAAACCCTACATTAATTTTAAACATGCAATGAGTTCGTACGGCGCACAGTTAGAATAGCAGGGAGCGTCGACAGAAACAGAACTAAGTCTGTTTACAAACTTTTAATGAATCGCGAACAAGTTTGTGGCAGTAGTGATGACATGATCACTTTATACGACCGCGTTTTGCTATCTCTATTTTAAGAACGAACTACAGGCATAACGACATTATATTATCATTTAATTCTCTTTGCTTTACACAACTTTAAATGGCAGTTCAAAAAAAAATTTACTGCCAGTCGTATGTTCTTAAAATCCTGCCGGGTATATAAAAATAAAATATCCATCGTATGCAGATTAATCTGCAGCCGATAAAGATACTATATTTTTCTGAACCGTTGTTATGATTTATAAGGTTGCATAAATCACAGAATTACTGCAATAATTTGTTTCTTTTTCAACAAAATAAAATAAATGAATTAACCACGTGATTTAAACCGTTAAAACGCAGTTTTAATAAAGGTTGTCATTATTTTTTATTACAAGTAAGTTTTATGACTTCTACTCTATATTAAACTAGCTTATGCCCGCGACTTCATCCGTGTGGAATTGTAAATAAAAAAAAGTTAAAAAAACCCCCATTTTGAAACATTCTTCATTGGTGCTATGCTGTTATTGGTCTCAGCGTGGTGATATATAGCCTAAAAGCCTTCTTCGATAAATGGGAAATCTAACACAAATTTTCAAATCTGACCAGTAGTTCCTGAGATTAGCGCGTTCAAGCAAACAAACAAACTCTTCAGCTTTATATATTAATTAGTATAAGATTAGACGAGAAGATTTGGGTCCAAGCCATAGTACACGTGGCAATATCATCGCGTAGGTTATGTACGAATCTCCGCAAAGGTAAACCTGCCTAGTATCATCGCGATGTAAATGCAACCCGACACCAAAAGTTCCTAAAGTCTCATAAAGCTAATGTCAAAATTGCGGCGTTGAAATGGAGTGGAATTTGCCACCGCAGACGACATGCTCGGTGGTATAGCCCCCTGTAAGAAGCGAGCGAGCCATTACCAACAAGGTAACTATAACTTGCACTAAATCATGCCGTGTGCTACCGAGTTGTATCAGAAGCTTTGCAACAACAGGGTTGGCTAATGCATTGTAAAGAGTCCCGTTCAGCTTTATCACACCCATTGTGTCGGATAGTTGATGAAAAACATAAGAGACAAGACAAATGTCAGTTGCTTCACTCTTAGAAATTGAATTGCATTATTTTGCGGAGATTGCAAAAGGGGAGCGAGCGGCATAATTTATCCAAGTCGGCGATTCCCGACAGCCCTGGCACCGTGACTCCACCGCAGGAGAGAGAATGTACGCCCCACAGTCAGCGCTTTAGAGGTTTCCAACCGAGAGCGGGCGCTGCCACACTAAAAGTTCAGAGAATCCAAAGCATTTTGCAGTTTGTTATTATGAAAGCGGGGTTATTTCGCTCGCTGCCAACAATGGTTTTGTTTTATTTTAGGTAGAGTCAATTATAAATGGACAGATTTTGTTAAACGAATCAAGAAATAGCAGATAGTTAACAATTTTTAATATTCCCAAAAAGCTATATAGCTTATGAATAAAAAACAGTATTAAAATTCCATTCGCGTGCACAGACGACACGTCTATGTTAATATGTCGGAACAAGACTATAATTTAACATGTCATTGATTAAAATTGTAATATTTTACAAAGTTAATACCATGTTAAATCCGTAGAAAGAGATCTCACTAAAATACTGTTTACAAAAAAATGTTGGACAATTAATCACACGGTCTTTGGCAAATATATTTCCTTGACAATAAAATACATAGTTTTTAGTAGCCAAAACGAATGCGGGACTAGCAAACGGGTAGAGCTGTCTCGCACAAACGGCGCGCCTACTGTGAGTGATATTAAGCGGACAGTTTCCAGACTCGCATTATTATCTTGATATTCTGCCCCAATTCCTAGATTTAATAACAATTACATCTCTATGAAAGACCATCACAAAATTATACCAGTGATGTCATTAATACACGACATGAGTGACGTTGTATCACGGCTATAATTGACTTGTGATGTTGATAAAGTAGTAATTAAAATCGTATATTAAGGCTGTGTATCTCTTGTGTATTTAGCGTTGCTTTAATACGAAGTCCAGTAAAATATAATTAGTGATTCCTCATTACGGCGCTGCTGGCATGGCCCCTCTGGACGTTCGTGCGTCTGCTGGCTTATGGTTATTAATAACGCCGGCCGCCCGCGCGCCCGCCTCCCCCGCTGCTCTGTGGCCCCCCTCTGAGCCCCCACGCTCGTTCGGGCTGCCGCTGCCGCGCGTCTGACATTTTAATTCCGGAGCCGCGGCTCAAGTCCACTGCATACCTTTTCTATCGATATATTATATCGACATCACACGTCCCAGCCCGCGTTTACTCTTTTCATATTCGAATACAAAAAAATAAAAGATATTATTGAAAGCTTCTAGATACTGGATGGTGCAATTTGGCTTAGGGCTATCCAGGAATATTTGTTGCATTCATGTTTTGTAACACAAATCACATTGCAAACTATTTCTAATGTGTAATTCATATTCAATAGTTATATATAATAAGCGAGCCGTCAAATTTGTAGAAAATATAATTTGTCAACGAGATCAATCATGTAGTAATAAATCTTGTAACCTTTATTTTAGATGAAAAGTGTCGTGCAACCCTAATATAATATTTAACCAAGATTCTGTGTGCTTGTCAATGACGTATGGTGGATTCATCTAGAAAATACAAAACGTATATTAAAGTCTTATTTATTATAGCACTTACAAATAAATTTAGTTTGATTAAAAACTAGGATATGCCAGCGACTTCATCCACGCTTGACTTGATATTCCCGCGGAATTTCCGGGACACAAAATACCTCGGCATTTAAATTAAATTTATGCACCCGATTCGAAACCGCTCCTGAGAAAAATCCCGCGGGATTCCGGGGATAGTAAATCAAACATTTTATTACATAAAATTTGCTATCGATCAATGAAAAATCACATTGGAATTAAAATGGAATACTTAAAATCTTACATTTTATTTATTTCGGTCTTGGTTCCATAACTTATTATCATCTATGCAAGTTTACATAAAATCTTTTTATTTACGCAGAAAATTTATTTTTCATTTAAAATATGGATCAGATTACCTATGATTTTTTTCTATTCTTCGGCTGGTTATACATATTTAATTTTAACAAGCTTTTTTAAAAAATAAATATGATTATTCTTATAAACATTGATTCGTCACTCGGTGTTGTTAACCTTTTTACTTTAAATATCAGACAGAGCGTTAAAAACTTAGGACGCTAAGAAGACATCCATCGACAATTTTTAAAGTCGATTTCATATCATAGTATACTTTAGTGATAATTAAAAACGTTATGTTACGTATTATTATGTTTTTGTAAAAAGTCTTGTGGCGATCGTCACTTATTCTTGAAAACATACGATATTGAAGAATCGACTATTTTCTGGAACTTCACTAGCAGTGAACGCTGTACAATGGCGGTCGGGCGAGCGCAGGTCGAGCGCAACATGGCTGCCTGGTAGGCGGTACGAGAGAGCGGGACAAAGCGAGAATCGACTATTCGCCTCCTCGTCGCACTTGCACGCAACGGTCGCATCGATCTCCACTCGGTGTGTTCGCCCCCAGCACCAGAAAGGCGGAACTAACAAAATTACAAAGCGCTTTCGAGCCGCTAATCATAAAATAAGATACGACGTTTCATTTCGACCGTACGACTCTCGAGCGATCACGATGCTGGAATGGCCCTTGACTCTCTCTACTAACATCGTGGAGTATTAACTGAACGTCGCACTTTGGGAGTTTTGTTAAGCCCCGAACGCGGTTTAGATTTACGTAGTTAGGTCTTCGTAGATTTCATGTCTAGATAGATTAAAAGCATCCTGATATAATCTACTGATTATTTAGTATTGAAAAAAAGAATCAGCGCTCTGCTACACTCTAAATTAGACATAGCTCGGCTTAGAAAAACTTAATGCTTAGGAGATTTTAAAAATATTAATAACTCTTGACTGAAGTTATTTTCAAAAAAGTTTTGTAAAGAATGCTGCGAACTCGTTTATCTAACTGAGACAACATTGTGTTGGCAGGGTTCACTTTAGCATAAATTGTTGTCGTAGAGTAACGTCGTTTCAAGATTCGTGTGTACATTGTGTACAACTGGCAAAAGACATACGCTCCCACGGGAGCAGTGTTCTGCACCAATTTATACTTGATAGGCTGTATGACAATCTATTTTTACTGTGCTTCTGTGATATATTCTATTACAGCGCTTGAAATGCAATCTGTGACCAAAGAGCTTTTTATAGCTCTCAAAGCTAAATACCAAAAAAATGATATACACGAAAAACATAGTCAAAAGACGTCGTGCTGCCAAATACAACAAAAAGGTATCACGTATCGGTCGTGTATTAATATATAGCCGTCGGCATGCAAATGTGCAGACGTGCGCCACATCTCTATAATATATCGGCAGAGGGTACCCGCTGGGTCCACCACGTGCAGACCGCCGTACAACTAAAAACTGGAGAGTAGGAACATAGAAATATGCAAATCGCGCGGAAAGTTGAGCGTGCCAAAAACGGTCAGCTAACGTTCCACGGATTTCCAATCGCTTCGACTACTATGACGAACCGATCTTCTACGATTCACGATAACATTGGGCCCGTATTTCTCGCACCGTGCTCTACCAATAAATACCACTGCATGATAAATAGTTTCAAATTAAGTTCTCAACGATTATTCAGGATTTCTTTTGAGTTTTTCTTTTCGTCAATACAACGCTAATAGTACTTGATCACACGGTTTGGCAGTCCCAGGATCCTCAGTAAGACGTAGAGTAGCTTGCGAGTATAGTAATTTACCAGGTGAAAAAATAGACTGTTTCATATCCACATATATACAAATAAGTAAAATTATGTGTCTGTTTGTAATGTCAAAATAAAAATGTGTAAAAATCACAGTTACAATTCGGGGACAATGCGGACCAGGATATTCGGAAAATGCTACTTTTAGATTTTTTTGTCTGTTTGGACGTTCCGGCTAATCTCTAAAACGATTGGACTGAGTTTGAATGGACTAACTGGTAGCTAGCTGTTAGGATAAGATAAGAATTTAGGCTAATTTTTAGGGTCCCGCGAAAAAATAAATTACACCCATTTGTTACAGCTAATCTCTGAAACGGCTGGACCATTTTGACGGGATCTTAATTGGCAAATAGCCGTGTTATAAGGAGTAACTTAGGCTACTTTTAAAATTAGGGTTCCGTGAAAAATATTCCACGCGGACGAAGTCACGAGCACAGTTAGTTAAGTAATAAAATTGCCACCGACCTGTGATGATGATAATCTTTCAAATTAACAAATAATTTCGAATGCACGATGCGTGCGTCAAGGCCGCGTAACATTTTGGTGTTTTCAAATAATGATAATCCTTTTGGGACACAAGTAAAAAACTATGAGGTCAATAAAATGTTTTATTCTATTAAGAAAACAAAACTAGAATTCTATTAAGGAATGTAGAAATCTATAAAGGACATTAACACAACCAAAAAGATTTTTTAATAATTTATAAGCTAACAGTAACATAGAGGAGCTAAACCCCCCAATATAGAATAGAACAAACTCTAAGAACTAGAAAACGATCTCAAGCATCCATTTCGAACAGATATTAAACTTTTCTATTCAATTACTTTTACCAACTAGATAGATTATTTGTATATTTGGGCTTCAACAAAATGATTCGTAACAATTCAAGTTCAGTAACTAGAATAAAAGGATGAGTTTCTTCTTTATAATATTAGATATAAATTCGATATTAATAAGCATTACGAGTTGAATATAAGAAAAACAAGACCATATTCTTTAACGATTATTATAATGGACCTAAAATAATAGAGAGGGGAAACAACGAAACAGAAATCAGGAAAAGTAAAAGTTGTCCATTAAGCAGGGTATGACCATAGACGGTTTGTTGAAATAGTTATGGTTAGGGAAGGTAATTTTTAAAAATTGCTAACAACGAGGGGCTCCGTACATTCAGCAGCAGTTTAATGTTAAGCAATAACAGTAAAGTTCATTGCCAAAGTTTCATCCACCGAGTCCCGTGGATTACTTTACTTTCCATATAGAGTAGGTTCAATTTCGTGAAAGCTATACAGATTCGTATCTACGCTCGTGCTGACGCGCGATATCTAGCTGTTAGCTTTAGAAAAATAAGAAAATATTTCAAATGAAATAAATATACATTTAGTTCCAGAGCCTCAATTCAACGTAGTGCAGCCTGCCTTCACTTCTGACATGTTCAGATATTACAGAAATAAAAAGTAAATCAAAACTCTCCGTGCGAAATGTGATTTTAAGCTGTTTTGAATCAAGAATCAAATTGTAGGAGTTATCTCGCGTTTCAGGCGCGTTACCGACGGTGTAGCAGTCGCCGCGGCCAAATTTATCGAAAAATTTCCGCCAGCGTCGTCGCCAGTCGCGATATCGGCATGATAACCGAAATGCAAACACAACGACCGCCTTACTGAACAACCGTTGAATTTATCATTTGAAAAGAGCGTCTTACATTCTTGTTTTTTATAAAGCACACATTCTTGTTATAATTCGGCAAAAACATTACCTGTATGTATCTGAAAAGTTCTTTTATTTTATATACTTGTAAGTTTACTGCTTCTCGTACTTCATAAATAATGCATAACTAGATGATTTCAAATTTTATTACAATTAACATTTTGTGCATATTTAACTCAAATAACGGATTTTTGTAGAACTTAAAAACGTGTGTAGTTTTAGAGTTTTACTAGCTTCTGCCCGCGACTTCGTCCGCGTGGTGCGGTTTTTTTAACTATCCCACGGGAACTCTAATTTTTCGGGATCAAAAGTATCCTATTGTTCACCACGGATACAAGCTACCATTATACAAAATTTCATTTAAATCGGTTCAGTCGTTTCGGAGATTAGCCGGTACAAACAGACAAACCGATAAACAGGGAAACAAAAATTATATAAAAAAAAACTAAATTAGTTCTATTACACTTCTTACATCCCCCCTGACTCAGTTTTTAGCATTTTATTTTTACTGTAGCGAAATTCGAACTCTACAGTTTATTATATGTATAGATACTTCAAATGGGTGAACCAATCGTAATAAAGTAGTATCCATTATTTCCACCGAGTGACACTGACTATTTGAATGCAACTGAGTATGATAAATTTGAGATTTCCTTTAACACAAGACCAATATGTTTCATGATTATTTTTGAGTTTCTAAAAAAACGGTCTAAAAACCAATAACATTCAGCGAGGCAATGTGGCCAGTCTTTTGGGCACGTTTCCGACTGACAGCGGTCTGGAACTAGATTTTATGGTTTAATTTTAGTTTGTATATATAGTTTAATTTATTTACAATTTAGTTTATTTTTAATTAGGCGTTTGAAATGTTATTTAAATGAAATAAAGATATTGGTTTATAACTTAGTGCTTAGTAACTACAAACCATATTGTAAAAACTGAAACTAAATAAAAAATGAAATAATTAAAAAAAATTGTATAAATACTTAAAAATAAGACTACGAATTGAATAACTACGAACATTCTTATGTGAACTAAATTTACAGAACTTGCGATAGTCACAGAGACTACTTATTATAGAGTGGTATCCATATCATCACTATGATCGGAAAAATAGAGCTAACTTACGTAGAAATAGAGAGAAGATAAAACGGTGTCGTAAATCTATAAGCACAAAATTTAGTTCATATATTTTTCTAGGCTCACAAAATAACTACGTTTTGACAATTTTATTTCACCAGTCTTTATTGTGTTACTTCTCCAGTTTCAGATAAATGAACCCTACTTTTATGATCGTTGATTCCGATTGATATTTCGGCCGATTCAAATAATAGATAGTTGAATTCAGAAGCGGTGTAAGTTGATAAATACCTGATGCTGTGGCGGTGGTTGTGATCCGTGCGGTGGCATATGGGGCGGATGTTGTGTGTCCTGATTGGGCGAGAGTGCGCCGGGGCACTCTGTACAGCGCCAGGACTTGGCGCCCCCGGCGGCTGGTTTGGAGGCTGCGGGGAACCACCGCGCTCGTAGCCCTAGGACAACATAATACATTGCTAGATATACCATATTTAAAGAATAGACTGGGTTTACAATCATTAAGAGCACACGGAACTGTTGTGTACTTTTATCTGCTACCAATGACTACCTGCTACCTAACCGTAGTGATGAAACCATGACGTCTCATTGTTGCGTCTTGAACCTCCCCAATTCAAGTGTATAGATGCATAAGTTAATTCGATTGGAATTAGCAGGTTTCAGACATCTCTGTTCTTGATGTACAGCTACTGACAATATTTTATTTCATTGTTTGCCTGTGGTAATTTGTAACAATATGCATATTATGTTGGAAATCTATCTAAAAGTGTATGCTTTCCAGCCTGGAGTCAAGCTACGTTATTAGAATCAAATGAGATCGACACTAAACTATCACGACTACATAAACCAAGTTATCTTATACCAATATATAAAGCTGAAGAGTTTATTTGTTTGCTTGAATGTGCTAATCACTCACTACTGGTCTGATTTGAAAAATCCTTTCAGTGTTAGATAGCCCATTTATCGAGGAAGTCTATAGGCTATATATCATTACGCTAAGACAATAGAGCGGAAGCACCAATGAAGAATG